>JAPXFQ010002260.1:0-572500 GCA_028564705.1 Apricaphanius iberus
AAAAAAAAAAAAAAAAAAAAAAAAAAAAAAAAAAAAAAAAAAAAAAAATAAGCTAAGGTGCTAATGCTAGCTTAAATGCTAGTGTTCGCTAAAATGACACCAACAGCATGTAAGAAAACCGTAATATCTTCCTGAACAATGACACAAACTATTCAGTATGTTAAAATATACCTAAAAAGCACGTTAGCGTAATTGAGCTGAAGTTCTAATGCTAGCTTAAATGCTAGTGTTAGCTTAAATGACACCAACTGCATGTAAGAAAACCTTAATATGTTGCTTAACAATAGCACAAACCATTCAGTATGTTAAAATGTACCTGAAAAGCATATGCTAGCTTAAACGAGCTAAGGTGCTAATGCTAGCTTAAATGGTAGTGTTAGCTAAAATGACCCCAACAGCATGTAGACAAACAATAACACAAACCATTCACTATGTTAAAATATACCTGACCTGGAGAAATGTAAACCCATATACTGAGAAAAAATGAACAATCCACACTAATAAGTTCAAGCAGGCAATAGTGTAATGTATTTCAATGAGGTCACCAAACGATTCCATCGCCCAAAGTATGGCTCAATTGCAAAAAAAGCTTCCTAATAGTCTAGTTTATATAATTAAATCCATATGGCATTAAAGTTCTGTTGTGCTCTGTCTTTAAACCTTTAGCCTACAGAACTTCAGCTCAATTACGCTAACGTGCTTTTTAGGTATATTTTAACATACTGAATAGTTTGTGTCATTGTTCAGGAAGATATTACGGTTTTCTTACATGCTGTTGGTGTCATTTTAGCAAACACTAGCATTTAAGCTAGCATTAGCACCTTAGCTTATTTAAGCTAGCATATGCATTTCAGGTATATTTAAACATACTGAATGGTTTGTGTCATTGTTCAGGAAGATATTACGGTTTTCCTACATGCTGTTGGTGTCATTTTAGCAAACACTAGCATTTAAGCTAGCATTAGCACTTTAGTTCATTTAAGTTATCATGCTTTTTGGGTATGTTTAACATACTAAATGGATGTGTTTTTTTTAACAACATGTTAGTCTTTGCCTACACACTGTATTTGTGATTTAAGATAACGGGAGAATTTAGCTAACATTAGCAATTTCAAACATGCTACAACTTGTATCTTAGCTAATATTAATATTATTATTTGCACATATCTGCACATATTATACCTTACAACGTAGGAAAATTATTTTGGATTTAGGAAATGTTACCTGAATTAATGTGAAAGTCACAGATTTTTGGCATATCAACCCAAAGCGACAGAGCCGAATCCTCAAGTGAATAGGAAAATGCATTGGGTTAGAGAAAAATTCAGAAAGGGACAGCTTGATTGACACCTATATTCATAAAGTCATATCTCAGAAATGATGCGACGTAGAAACAAGAGCCTTGTAGAAATTACACTTCAGACCCACCTGACACTCAGGATCAAACAACTTTCATGATATCTTTGACAATTTCTCCGTAAATTTGACTTGTTCGAGTGTTACAAATCTGCTCCTCGCTGAAATGGGTCAGATTCAGAAACGCTAAAATTATGCTCATATTTACAAAATCACTGCTCCTACACAAATTGATGTACAGACATGAAATTAAGTAAGATTTTCCAAAATTATTTCGATAGACCTTATAGCTTCCGAGTTAGAAGAAGTTGTTCAGAACCAGTGACAGGCAGTTTTCAAATTTTCAAGGTAAGATGATTGTCTCTGCACCATGCCACAAAGCTTCCAACCAGCTCTCTGTATTCAGCTTCTTCAACATCTCTGATAAACCCGACAATTACAGAGTCGTCTGAGTAGTTCTGCAGATGACAGGTCTCCGTCTTATACTGGAAGTCTGAGGTGTACAGAGTCAAAAGGAATGGTGAGAGTACAGTCCCTTGTGTTGCTCCTGTGCTGCTGATCAGCTGGTTTGCCATAAAATCCTTCAGTCTCACAAACTGTGGTCTGTTTGTCAGGTAGTCATTGATCCAGCTGAATAAGAATAATTTCAAGGTATGTTGATTTATAACCTTTTTTTTTTTTGTCTGCAGCTATATGAAGCTTTAACCACTTGCTTCTGTTGCGTAAAAGTCTGTCTCGCCTGTGTGAGTCTCTGTGTGCGCTCTCACCGCTTGCTCTAGATTTCAGGAGATTTTGTCTGACTTGTGGCCATCAGGGAGCTGCTATATAAATGCAGGAGACTTCTGCAAATTGAAACTTGGGATAATAGTGCATTTACACTTCAGTATTTTCTGTGAGAGCGCAACGCAGCAGTCGAAGCATGTTTTCTGTTTTGATCTGAGAGGAGTGGGTCTTCCACATCGTGACACATGCAGTGTGCCTGCAACATCTTGACAGGTATTGTCGGAATAATGTTAGTGGCCCACTGCAGCACTTTATTACAGTATAAATGATCGCGCTGAGATGATCAGCTGACCACTAAAGCCCGTCCTGAGACCGTGGACAATGATAGAAATTAAGCCCGAACCTGGCCAGGTTCCCTAACCCTATGAAACCCAAAAAGTAGGCTAATTGCCTACAGTACTGTCATACGTTTCACATTACAGAGCACTCTTATGCTATAAAACTACTGTATCTGGGTATAAGACTACAGTGGTAGGCTATTTGAACCCTGAGTTTCTGAGTTACATTCAAACTTAGGCTACATACAAACCAGCAAACCATAGAGGAACAGATAGGGGAACATTTTTTAATGACATTTATATAGGCTACCCTGAGTCTGATACATCAATAAATCATTAACATTAAAATCACTGCTCCTCCCCGTGGACAAAAGAGGCATTGCAGCTGGTTTTCACTCAGGCTCCTTGGGGGCGAGGCCTCACTGAAGACGTCATAGCGGGGGATTACATTACCACCACGGACCTGTCAGGGACCTTTGACGGATCAGGCACGTACCAGTCAAGGGCCAGTCAAGGACCAATCATGGAAACATGAGAACTTTTAAACTGCTACTACTGTAGTAGCTAGGAGACAGGTTAATGTCAGTAGCTATGCTGCTTTAGGCTAGGCTGTTGGAGGACATTATTAGAGTCAGTTCCTACTTTCTCTCCTACTTCTCCCCAACTGTATGATGTGCTGTCAATTCAAGCGCTAACCTGTTTTCCCTTAGTCTCTTCCTACAGTAGGTGCTCCTGACCCGCCCTGCTTGACGACCCTGACTAAGATGGCATTCCAGTGGAGGAACGTTCTCCACGTTGTTGGGTCACACACAGCCATCAGGTGGCGCTAACCTGCCCTATAAATACAGCCCGCTTCCGCCGGCTCGGCCTCTTTCACGACGGGCCCCGGCCAGCTTGTCTAGAGGAGACCCCCTACAACCATTATCCTTAGCTGGCGAAAGAAGACCCGAGTTTCTGACAGAAAGTTGCTCCAAATTAACCCAAAGACCAGTCCAGATGAATCTTAAACATTGATGAACAAAGACATTATTTAAACCCAGAGCCCGACGAAAACCCCTCTAAGTTTCAGACTGCCGGGAGCCAAATGTGCCACAGGTCCAGACCCAGCCGAAGTCGCATTTCATTCGCCGCCACAGAGCCGATAAGAATTGCCGCACTGGAAAGCTGCCAAAAAGGTACTGTAAAAGTGGATGCCGGGGGCATTATCGGCACGCAGCTGGACGGAGTAGCAAGCCAGGAGCTCACTGCAGCTAACCAGACCGGAGCAATTGTTAGCCGCTAGGCTAATGTTGCCTCACACCCCCCACCCCCGTTTCCCCTCACCGCCGTGCAGCAACTCAGAGGACTTGAAACGTTCATAAGGTCTGTTTGGGAAGAGGAAACTAGTTAGAATAACTAATTTTAAAGGTTTTCCATTTTTGTGTTTAATGTTTAATAAATGTGTTTGAGTCACTCTAAGCGCCCCACGTGAGTTGCAGAGGGCTACCTGAAAGCAGACAAGGGTGCTAATAACTGTTTAAACAGAATTCGGTTTAAATAGATTGTTTAAGAACAGAAACTGCTCCTATTAACCGTGTTTGAAGTTGTTTTTTAATCAAATACTGGAACCTAACGGTTTACTTCGGTGACCAGTTCATGAAGAGAAGTAATTTCCCAAAGGTTAATTGCTCTGATCCAGGTAATTTTTAACTAACATCTCTTTATCCAAAGGATGTTTTGATTTTTCTCTTGTAATTAGTGAAACTAATTCATCTTTTCCCTCCAGCATCTTCAAATCAAGTCCTGGGTCAGATCTGCATGCAGAATCACAACAGAATTTATGGTCCCTCTTATTACATATTCATCTTTTTATGTCTTTTATTTTTAACTCATTTATTTGAATCAGTAGTGTTTCTATTATTACTAGTTTCAGTGTTTAAATGTCATTCTTCCCTAAATCTTCTACTTGGAAAGTAACAGTTGTCATTTCTTGTTCAACACACACACATATTGCAAGGTTTATGACCAATACACGTTAAGAATTCATTCCTTCAGAATTATGAGACTGATATAGAAATTTGGCTATTAAAATAGTTCCTGGTAGATCCAGGTGGTGCCCCGAATAATAATAATTTTCTATAAATTATTAACTTTATTGACTGCCATAAGCAGTCTTTGACTATAAATAGCCAAATATGATATTTTTTTTTAACATCCCCAACAGCGTCCTGCTACCAGCTTCTGCATCAGTTCTGTTGCTCTTTCTGTGTCTCTGCTGCTTTCTCCAAACCCCAGACGGTCTCAGCAGATGACCGCTTATGCTGAGCCTGGTTCTGCTGGAGGTTTCTTCCTGTTAAAAGGAAGTTTTTCCTCTCCACTGTCGCTTCATGCTTGCTCAGTGTGAGGGATTGCTGAGGAGTCACGACACCATCTTCTGTTGTTCTCTAATTCCTAAATTAAACATTGTATTGTAATAACTCTTCTTGTAAAATGCCTTGAGATGACATCTGTTGTGAAATGGCGCTATATAAATAAACGGAATTGAATTGATTAAATCAGTTATTACTACATGAAAATAGAACAAATCCCAGAGAAACACTCACACAAAAAGCATTAAAACAATCAGATCTTCTTTAAGATAGTGTAAAATACACTTGTGTAAAATAGTGACTGATCTCCAAGTTAATATAGTCACTACCATGACCTAAATATGTCAGAAGATCTGTACACATCACTGCACATCCAGCAGAAATGTGCTCTCCTTCAGACAACCAGTAATTACAGCCCAAAACTGCTGACTGAAAAACAAATTCTCTCTCAAAGACTCATGGAAGGTTTTCCGTGTGTGTGGTCAGTCAATGATAGGGTAAGGGACATTTTTTTAGAAGAAAGAGAACATATACATTTCAGATCCAAGAAAGCCATTTCTCTATTTCTGCCTTCTAACTATCCAGCTACTACTTTTCCAACTACTCACTTAATTATAATCTTTCTCAATTTCATCTTTCTGTTTCAGTTTTGCTTCACTCATTCTCAATAGTTTTCTCTTTTTCTGTGTAATCCTTTTCTTGTTTTCTTTAAGATGATCCAAATACATAAAGGTGCAGACAGTTTTCCATTAAAGGTCTGCATGAATAGAAGAACATTTTAAGCAAAAATATCTTTGGGTGATCCTTAAATCTGAAATCAGATTTGGTATTTAAAAAAACTGATATTTAATTTTTAAGCCAAATAGCCCAGCCCTAACTCCAAGTGTTTCTGTAAATATTCACCATCTATTCTGAACCTTTAATCCTGTAAAATAAGAGGGCCCTTGTTTAATAATGTTAGTCAGGGGAATCATATTTTGACAAAAAAATAAATAGAAGAAACACTGCATTGAAAAAACTCAAATTAAAATTACGGCTCTGCCATTAAAATTGTGTTTTTGGTTTCATTTATTGAAATACAGAAACTAAAACAAACCTGAAGCAATAAAAATATATATATATATATATATTAAATCTAGAAACTCTCTGTGAACCTGAACCTGCTGTGAAAAATATTTTATGCACCGCGGTAGCAGGACACGAACCTGGATCGACAGGATGGGAGGCACCTACACTAACCATTCAGCCAACATGATGCAATGCATAGTTTCAATACTATCTATACTTACAAGGTCCCCACGTTGTTTAAAGCTTATATAATTCAGGACTCACATTGATTTCTTTTTAATTTTAGGCTGCTTGCAGTTAACTGCAGTGTGCTGCTTATTTGAAACTTTAAACTATAGCTTACTCTGAGACAAACAACTCCAGACCAATCAGCAGCTACCACTGCTGCGTAGGAGTGGGAGTGATATCATATTACCGGACCAATCACTCAGGTCAACTCAATCAGGTGGGTGTTTCGGGTCACTTTGGCACACTTGGAACCAAGGCAGAGGTAGTCCGAAAAAAGGCGTCGGCTCGGAACAGACGCAGGTAATGGAAACACGCCAAAGCGTCCTGTTCCGTACCAGACTTGCACTAGTGAAAATGGGGCATTAGATGGCCGTGTGCCCGTGTATGCAGTCTTCTGTGGTTTTCCATAGTTTGCCCCTCCTTACACAGTCCAATATAGCCTGAGCAGATGGCAGTGACTTCATCGTTTTCGAAAGTCCCCAGCCTTGTGTTTACATGACAACGAATCACCACACGTCAGAATTCTTCACTCTAGAATCCGTTTTTGAAAAGTTGCATTTTTTGCCAATGGAACAATAAACGTTACTTTCTGATCTCGTTTAAAAGCTGCCATAGATTTAACATCTGATGTCCGTGAATTTTAAAGACGCATTCTGATGCTCAGAAATAGTTAGTTTCAGAAATGCTGAAAAAATTACTTTAGGTTTTGTTTAAAAACACGTAGTAAAGCCTAGTTTATGCTTCTACGTTTTGACGGAGACGGATTGTCCGTCAACGCAAGGGCTCTCCGTCACCAACGCAAGGACGCATGGAGTAGAGGCCCAAATTTTAATTATCCGTCTCCGTCGACGGATAGCCTATGCATCTTGTTGGTCAGTTTGAGCAACAACCAGAGATCGCTTAACCAGAACGGGGCTCTATAGTCGCTGTAATCACTAGTTAATGCAGCGTTTGGCCACTATATGTTTTATATTGAAAGGATAACTTATCTAATCTGTTGCTTTGGCAATTTTGAACGCAAGGAATGTGTAGGAAAACGTGTTTCTAGAGTATTCTATAATCTACACTTCTAGTAAAAAGCTTTGCAGCTTAATCAAAACCCACTTTCTGTCGGTCATTGCTCCTTGAGGAAGAAATGCGTTCACAAGCCTAGGAAAAAAAAAAGAAGAGGCGCTGTGTGATAGTAGGCAGAGACGCCATGAAAACTTAGCATCCCCTGCTGTCCTGGTCGAGCAACACTGAAAAAACAATAGAGAATGGAGTGGAAGAGCGGAGTACTATAAACAGAAAACGTCTCCGTCAATACGTTTGCGTCTGAGTGCAAATTTGAGGTCGGAGAAGCATAAACTAGGCTTAAGAGTCAACGAGTGGGAAAAGCGGGGACACGGTGGCGCAGCTGGTAGCGCAGCTCACCTCACAGCTCGAAGGTCCTGTTTTCAAATCCAGCCAGGGACGCTGTGGGTGCTGAGGTTGTGTTTGTTCCTCCACATCATCGGCACCCACACCCTGGGTGGGGTTTGTTTAGGCCCTTTCTGTGTGGAGTTTGCATCTTCTCCCTGTGTTCCCTTGGATAGCTAATGTGAGCTACTCCCACCAAAAACATGCATCAGTCCTGGGCTGTACATTGCCCCCTCCTGACTGGCTGGATCTTGCTGGAATACCGTGATCCTTCCATGCGCTATGTCCAGCTGGAGATACCCCACCCCATTGGGTGAAAAGATTGGCTCACTCCTCGGGCAAGAAGGAGGCCTGAGTTCAGCACGGGGCCCTCCTGCAGTTGGCAGAGGGAAAGCAATGCCCAGGACTGCACTTAGATAGGAACATTCGGTGATTAAAAAGTAGGGAAAAAAACTGTGGGACAAAATATATTTAAAAAAAACAACAAAAAAAACAAGCTTAAATCCAGCTATTCTTTTATTGTTGGAATTAATTATTTATAAGTTCCAGGGCAATCTTTTGCACTTCTCCTGGCTCATGGCTGTTGCTGTCTCTCATCATTTGGTTAATTAGTTAATACCACTCGACAGATTGAGATAGGGCTAGACGTTAAGTCAATAAAAATATCTACTGATCAATAGACATGTGGTGTGATAGAAAAAAAATTGGTTAACAACATTTTTGATCAAAAAAAGTGATAATCAATCATAAACACAAAGCCAGGCAGCTTTGTCAAGGAGCCCCCGCTCCTCTCAAGAGCAAATGACGTTAGCTACAAAAGATTTCGCCGCATGGAGCAGAGGCGGAAATTCTCCCGTTAAAAGGTTTCAGTATAGGGCTGGACGATAATTCGATAGCAATATATATCGATCGATAGACGTGTGATGCGATAGGAAAAAAAGGGGTAGGTAAAAAACCACAAAAATGATTTGAGCTGAAACAGAATTTTTTAATAGTCCCTAACCAAACCATCACCATAACTTCGCCGCGCTCAGACGTCACAACAACGGAGCAGCGGAGGAAGTTGTTGAGGCTGAATGTTTCAGTGGCTCCAGTAAAGGTTGCATTCTGTTTTGAACCGATCCTGCACGCATTAACAGTCGATAATGGCGATAATGAGAAAAAAATGTAAAACTACGATCAGCTGTTTTAAGCAGGACTCCGGTGTCCAGCTCACTACGAACCTCTTACAGAGAGACACAGGAAACTAACCCAGGTCGCATCGCACTGCTTGTATTTGCGGCTTTTAAAATGTCCCATCGGTACTGTTCCCGGTCCTCAGAAGCGAATAAACACTTTCAAAAACACAACAGGGGTTGGATAGACCAGCCGGCTTCGGCTCAGTGACTGAGCTGCAGTGTTGGAGCCCATCAACACTGGTGAGTATGTGGTTAGGTTTAGCCAACAGCTGAAGAGCTGAAGTGAATTTGATTATGCTTTATTGACAAACTTATCCAAGGGTTTCAGCTATTAATATTATAAAGTGTCATAAAATGTTTAAAAGATAAAAAAAACATAGAAATAAGCCTTTAATTTAAATTACTAACAAAATGAAAATATATGTATAATATAATGGTTAATAATATTACTTTTCTTTGTATTTACTGATGTTACTCAGGTCTCTTGATTTTTTTCTGTGTCTTGCAAACTTACTTATAATAATGATAATTGTTTGAAAAATTCATTAATTTAATTCTTAGTTAAAATTTAATTAATTGAAGAATAACAAAATGACTGGGGAGGCACTTAAAATATATTTTTTATATTATGTGATATTTATTGATATCGATCAATATAACTATTTATTTATCGATATGCTCTTTTTCTATATCGTCCAGCCCTATTTCAGTAGTCCACCAGTAGACACATTTTGCTTCCCGTTTTGAACCAATCCTCGACATATAGCAAGACTGAACATAACAATAATGAACAAAATAAAATACAGGTAATATACAGTAGTCACTGCTGTCACAGTTGCGCAGAGACAGGCATAACACAACCGGGGTGAGCTGCTAACAACACCCACGGCTGTAAAAATGTCCACCTGGTACTCTATCAAGTCCACAGAAATGAAAAGACCAGCGGTGAAAAGACCTCCTGGCTTTGCACTTTCTACACTCAGCTGTTCGTGAGTAGCTTATTAGCTTTATCTCTAGCAGCTGAACTGCGTTAGAATCAGCTTTACCGACCCGGTATTTACACAGAAATTAAACCAAATGTCTGAACCGATGATATAATAGTGTCATAAAATGTTTAAAATATATAAAAAAGTATAAAGATAGATATACAATTTTTTTTATCAACAATTCTTGATATCGATCAATATCAATACCTTTAATCAATATGCTCTTTTTCCATATTGTCCAGCAATAGATTGAGATAAACCTGCCTATCGATTTACTATTGTGCCTTTACTCAGTCCAGTCAACAGTGTGTAGTTTGATTTGTTGCTATTAATGAAAAGGCACCTATTCAAAAAGTCAATGAGCTAACGCTAAGCTAGCAAAGTTTAAATCCTGATAAGTGATCTTAACCTTCAGGATTTTTTATTTTTTTTATATATTTTTATCCCACGGTTTTGTCCCATTATTTATCACCCAGTGTTCCTACCTAATTCCAGTCCTGGGCATTGCTCTCCCTCACTGAAGCTCAGGCTTCCTTCCTGCTTGAGGAGTGAGCAGGCCCTTCTTTTTACCTGAGGGGGCGGGGTTTCCCTGGCTGGACGTACCGCGTGGAAGGATCTTCTTATTCCAGCCAGATTCTTGGTCAGCCAGGAGTAGGCATTATACAGCCCAGAACTGGTACATGTTTTTGTGAGAGTAGTTTGCATTAGCTGCTCAAGGGAACACTGGGAGACTATGCAAACTCCACACAGAAAGGACCTTTCCCAAACCCTACCCATGGTGTGGGTGCCAATGATATGGAGGAGCAACCACAGCATCCACAGCGTCGCCGGCAGGAATCAAATCCAGGACCTTCTAGATGTTGTGTGAGCTGCATACCAGCTGCGCCACCTAACCCTAACCCTTCAGGATTTTAAAATTTATTTTTTTATTAGTATTATGGCCTTTAAAAAATTCTTCTAGTGTTAATTGAACACTTTATATACTGTAGTTTCATCTTATATACTGTTTTTCCTATCTAATGCTAAACGGTCTATGGTACTTTTGAAATGGTTTGAACACATTTGGATTATTGACCCTGTTGGGTTGTGCAACACAGACATAATGTTTGCTTATTAAATTTTTTAATATAGTTTTGATATTGTCTACTTAATTGCGTTAGGACATACCAAATTACACACAAACTGACATAAACTGAAACCCTTTAGGAACATGGAATATCATGGGTCAAATGAGCTGGACTAAAACTTGTTCCACTTCTTTTGTGACTCGATTGTGTTTATTTGGTCTCAATGTTGTTATATGTATCTGATTGTATTTAAAATACATATAAAAACGATTATACACAATTAATATAATAATATACACACATATGAGCTCTAATTCTGCTGTCTAATTTGCACATCCTGGCTTCTTATCTGAACTGACTTCTGGTCGTCTTACTATACACTAGCTGCAGTAACGCCCTAGCCCTTTACTGTGTCACATGATGTTAGTTATCCATTACATATATCGCTTTGCTTCTTTTTTCTTGTGTTCTCTACATGGCTTGTCCCAGACATTAAAACAGGACTTCATAAATATTTCTTCCAAAAATGTCTTTTTCTTGACACTTTTCTAAAACGGAACATTTGTTGTCACAAAGAACAGTCAACATGACAACAAATTCTCCCAAAGAATTACCATGTGCTTGTGAGCTTCTACCGTTATTCCTCCTCTTGCCCGGCCAGCCAGTTTAGGTTCATGCCTTGGATGGTTTGCAACTATGCCATTCTCTTTCTATGTTTAAATAGGCGATTATACAGAGCTCTGTGAGATGACCTAAGCTTGGGGGATTGTTCTATAACCTACTTCTCTTTTTAAAACATAATTAGAAACAAAACATGTAGAGATGCACCGATACCAGTACTGGTATCGCGCCGATAACATTTTTAATGTACTCATTAAAGTTAACCAATACCATAAACCGATACTTAAAATGTGGAAACTATGCAAAAATTTCACAGAAAACTTTTATTTTCTCCTAAATTCATGTCTTGTGGTCATTTCTATCAAAGTTTTTTTATTTTTTATCTAATTAATCATTGTTTCTTGGATAAAGCAGAGAAGACAATGAAACCTGTATTCCAATTCATTGCAGTTTTTATTCAAGGTTTTTTGGGCCAAATAGGCCTTTATTGGCAGTGGACAGAGTTTATTAAGGGGGAGAGAGTTGAGGGAAGACATGCGGCAAAGGCCGGCCGGGACGGCACTCGATCCGGGGACAGCCGTGCTGAGGACTGAAGCCTCTGCACATGGGGCGCCCGCTCTAACCACTCAGATCCAAGTATCTGCATCGGCACTCGGCAAGTATTTAGATCCAAGTATCGGTATGGTATTTGTTTAAAAAAGTGGTAAAAACATGTTCTGTCTGCTGTTTTCTTCAATATTCATAATACTGTTTGTTCTCTGATGCTCTCTTTAAAAAACTGAAACCTTAATCGAACAGCTCGATTCATACTGGTATGAAAGCAGAAACAGTTTGACTAATTAAGTGATTTGAGGCCATTGTTCACACTGGACTTTCTTTTGGGCTATCTGAAGAAGGCAGAATACTAATATACGGTCATATTTCAAGATTTCAATTTGTGTGACTTTCCTTCTACTTCTGAGTTATCCACTATATTGTGGTGTTCTGTCACATGAAACCCCAAATAGATGCATCAAACTTTTGTTGGTTGTGTCATGATAAAAGACTTGTAATCACTGTAATCAAGCCAAAAGAATTGATCCCTTTACTTTTGGAGTGGTACTTATATGTAGGATCAAGGTTTACCTTTGATAGTAGCCCATGAATATCTGTTTGATTATGCTTTTGTTAAAGGTTGTATATGGAACATGAACATGATAGCGGCATCTATATTATCTAGGTTGTAGTTACAACAATAAAAACATCATTCCAGCTGTTGAGTGGTTCTCTGCAGATACTCGTAGTGACCAACCTGCACTATGTCCAGTAAGGAATGTATTTTAGAAGAGTTTAGAAGAAGAGAGTCTGACTAAAAACTAACGTTAGCAAAGTTAACAAATGAGCTAGCTTATGGATCCAGGAGGAGTCGCTGTTTCCGCGTGTGTTTGATGCCGTAAAAATGTTTTTTGTGGGTCCATGTAGTGTAGGCTTCACCTAAAACTACTCTAGTTTCTGTTCTTCTGGGGTCACTGCTCTTCTGAGACAGATTACAATATCTATGTGACCCTGAAGCAGCTACTTGATTTGCTGACTCCACCATTCTTCCTAATACGAGCTGAGCTGACCATATTGTTGGATCATAGAGATTGTATCTGTCAACCTGCAACCTGTGGCTGCTACTGGCTGGTAGATGTAAAATGAACTCGGTGTTGTGCCTGATTTAAATGTAAATTTAATTACATTTTAATTCAAATATAAATTGTTAAGGAAATGTTGTACTTTCATTCTGCACCCCTCTAAAAGCCCCATGAATGTATTTGTTTTTTGAAAGTAGCTTTTTATGAAAATGTTCCGTATACAACCTTTAAGGTGAAAAACAACGTAAGTAAGTATGAGCAGAATAAACATGAATGCAGACAGTGATCATTTGCATAAGTGAGATCAGGTTTCAATGGATGATGTCATTCTTTTCCCAACGAGAGATACCTAAATGTGTTTGTGATTCACTTTAAATGGCCTAAAATGAAACATATCTATTCTGATGATTGTTTTTAATTACATATTGTTTTAAATTCTTCATTCTTATAAAAGATTGACAATAAACTGCATACAAAAATCTAAAATTAATTAGTTTAAAATTAATTAGTTTAAACAAACCTTAAAGATCTCTAAACATTGAGTGCATGTTAAAGCAAGACGTTAAGGATTATTACAGTCCTTCACCCTCACCTTGCTCCTGTCCTGTTCCTCGTGTCTCTACCGCAATGGCTGGACAATCCGTCCAATTCCGACACAATTGAGCGTTCTCTTTCTGCTGGTGGCAACAGCAAAACGGCATCAGTAAGCGATGCAGGAGAGACGAGGCGTGGGTGACCACCTCTGTCGCCAAAACACCACCACCACAACTGACAGAGCTTTCCTGCACCCAAGACTGTTGGCTGGAAGACCTCTTGTATCCACACCACTTGCTCCTGGAGTGGGCGCACGCTTTGAAAACCACTGCTGAGCAGTCCATGTTTGGTGAGCTGTGAGCTACGACTGTTTTAGAGAGTTTCCACGAAGAATGCAGAGAAAAATGTTAGATCTTGGAGTATCTGCTGATATCACTCAGTTCTTTTTGGTCCAGAGCTCCTCCTTCAGATACAATGCAAACAGAAGAAAAGGGGGTCGAGGTACAAATGAAGAGACAAGAGAAGGAAGACACTCTCCAAGAGAAGAAAAGCAATAGCTTTAAAGCAGTGTTACTGTAGGATTCCGGCGCATGACTTCAGCAAATGTTCTTTCTTAGGAAAGATGAATCCACAAAGATACAAGTAGGGACTTTTTTTTTATCCGACCCAACTTACAGCAGACTTGAAAGATTTACTTGTACTTTTATTTGTGCAAAGAAGTCACATTCTGTTTTCACAACTTGAACTAAAGCTAACTGAGAAAACAGCAAAAGCCAAAAGTAAAAAAGAAAAATCAGTCTTGGTTTAGATGCCATGGGTGAAAAACAATAAAAGAATCCTAGTGTTTGCCGGAATCCTGCGTTCAGCCGCGGAGACTGTATCTGTAAGACGACCTCCTCTAACTCAGTTCATTCTAAAACAAAACCTCCCCTCCTCCAAAAAAAAAAGAAGAAAAAAAAGAGGGACATACTCATGCTGAAAGCTTGCAGAAAGCAATGAACTGAGAGACAATTTCTGTCTCATACAGAGACGTGAAAGGAACGTTTAGAAAGAAAATTTTGCTTTATTCGACGGAACAAGTCTCACGTGTCAATACAAGATGTTGTTATGAATGCAGGTTCACAGATTCTTATCAGATCCACCAGAGATCTCTGGTAATGAGAGAAAGGAGCCCCGCAGAGACACCCCCAAGTGGTGGCCAGGGGTAGTCAGTGCCACCCTGAACAAAATACTAGCCACCCCACTGTCCACTCCGGCAAATAAATACCAACAGTTGTGCACTATTAACAGTGTGCAGCACCCTTTTTTATATTTAAGCGTCAAAATATTTCAAAAGGTAATAAAATATATATAGATCTTGGATTGGGTCCTGCTAAAGGGTCATTAAGAGAAAAGATTTTGTGTTCTTATCCTGTTTTTGGGGATGCTGAAGCACACCTAAATAGAAGCCTAGCACTCATAAAATGTAAACTTTTCTTTTTATTAATTTGATTTTACCGTATGTGCTTATTACAACAAAAAAAAGTAACAACCATTACTTAATTTATATTTTAACAACAAATATAGCGTAAATCTCCCTCGGCAAAAAATAAAATAAAATAAAAAATGGTTTGACCTGCTCACCTTTCCCAAAATCTGCTCTGAGTGCTCTGTACACAGGGCTGTGCTGCCTTTCTGAGTGGCTGATATACGATGGTGGTGGGAGTAGCTGCTTTAAACCAGGATATCTGGCACAATTCTTAACTTCAACCTCTCAATACCAAGATATGATTAACATTACTAGATCTCATGGGGTGGAGGACAATATTACAGAGATTTCTTTGATGCATCTAACCTTAGGTTAATATTTATGTTTTTAGGTAGGAGTTTACTGATGTTTTTCCTAACTTCTAACCTGCAGTGTTTACAGCCGATGTGTCGAAAACACATCGGCTGTATTTTACAATTGGTTCCACATGTTGACGGACCTGCTGTTCCTCTAGCATGCAAATATATTTCCATTACAATATATATAATTACAACCTAAAAGTAGGTTGTAATTATATATATGTATAATATAGTTTTAGGCAATTTTTTTATTATTTTCAAATTATTTCCGATGTTTTAATGCTATTTTTAATAACTGTGCAGTATCTTTCCTATGTGTAAAATGTGCTGTTACATACAGTCTCTTTTCTCACTGTTTTTATATTTCCTTTGTGTGAAAAAGACAAAAGAATCGCCGAGCTCAAAAAACGAGTGGACGACTTGGAGCAATATTCCAGAATGGTCACCGGGTTGAAAATTAAGCCGCGATCATATGTGAACGCAGTGACTGGTGACGGCAGGGGAGAAACAAGTGAGCTGGAGGAGAGATCTGCGGAACAGCAGGTGGAGGCGTTTCTCCAGTCTTAAGGAATTTCCCTGAACCTGGACAATGAAGAGGCTTGCCACCCATTGCCCAGAAGAAGGGACAATGATATCCCTGTTGTCATCCTACGATTCGTGATTAGAAAACATAAGCAAGCCTGGATGAAACAAGGATTAATACTGAAAGGAACAAACGCGTTCTTGAACGATCACTTAACTAAAAAAAAAAAGCTGAAATTGCGAAAAAAGCACCTCAACTGAGAAAGCAAAACAAACTGCAGAGCACTTGGGTAACAAACAGCAAGATATTCATAAAATTAAATGGGAAACCTGAAGAGGCCAAGGTTCTGATGGTGAAAACGCTGGAAGACTTGGATAAGTTTAATTAACATGGTCACTTAAATAATGAGTCCCACTAATAATGACAGAACCCACGATCAATTTATCAGATAGTAACAGTGGACAGGATCTGCAAGCATCCCTGATCTGCAACAATCTCGAACTTACTTCACTCTATGACAACATCAGAGTACATCAAAACATTGACCCAGATAATAACTTCCTCTCAGCAACGGACATGGATTGTAAATACTATAATATAGAAGAATTCAACAACTGCACCATCACTGAAGGTCGGCTAACTCTCATTCATTTCAACAGTGGAAGCATGTATACTAACTTCAAAGCAATTAAGGACTTTTTAAAGAATATTGAACATCAATTTCATATAATAGCTATATCAGAAACTTAGTTCACCTGCAATAAGGACGTTGATTTCCATCTGAAAAACTATGAATTAAATTATGTTAATAGATTAAATAAAGCAGGTGGACGAGTTGCAATTTATGTGCATGAAAATATTACGTTTGCAAAAGTTAACAAAATGTCATGTGTGATCGATGGACTAATGGAATGTGGCACAGTAGAGTTACAAAATGAAAAAGGGAAAAATGTACTTATAAGTTGTATATACAAAGCACCTGGGGTAAGTATATAGTTGTTTAGTGACCAAATCGGAAAAATGTTCTCCTTAACAAAAAACAAGACGATGTATATTTGTGTGGATTTTAACATCAATTTGATAAATCCAAACAAACACAAACAAACGGACGAATTCATCAACGTAATGTACGGAATGAGTCTGTATCCAACTATAACGAGGCCTAGTAGAATCACAGCACAAAGTACCACTCTTATTGATAATATTTTTACAAACAATACTGAACACTCCCATATTAGGGGACTAATGGTTTGTGACCTAACCGATCATTTACCAGTATTTACATTAGCCGATTTAAAGATTGAAACCAATAAAACTGTAGCAAAACCAACATACAAAAGAATAAGAAATGAAAACTCCATGTACTCGCTTACTAATGACTTAATGATACAAAATTGGAACAGTGTATACAGAGAGGAAGATGTAGACAAAGCTTAAACTATATTTTTAGAAAAAAATCGGTTTAATATACAATAAAAACTGTCCAATTAGATCAATCCGAAATAAGTATGCCAAATGTTCTTGGTTAACTATGAGTTTACAAAAAGCTTGTCAAAAGAAAAATAGACTTTATAAACAATTTATAAAACTCAGAACAGAAGAAGCGGAAAATAGATATAAAATATATAAATATAAATTAATAGAAATAATAAGATATAGCAAAAAACATATTTCAATAACATGCTGAACCAAAATAAAAATAATATTAAATGTGTCTGGGACATTGTAAACACTATAATCAGAGAAGGATCCAGCAAAAAACATAAATACCCAGATTACTTCACGGATGATGAAGGTCAAAACTATAACACTATGGAAGCAGCACATAAATTTAATGAGTTCTTTGTAAATATCGAGCAAAACTTGCCTAAAACTATGCCAAAAGGCATAAAAGGTGAAACAGAACCTAAAGAAATTATAAAAAATTCAGATACAATATTCCTATCTGCTATAGACGAAAGTAAACTAATATCAATTGTTAATAAATTTAAAAACAAACACTCAACAGACTGTCATGACATAGACATGACAGTAATCAAAAAGGTGATCAATGTTCCTGTTTGCAATGATAAATTACAAATATATGTATCTATTCCTCTAGATGTCAACTGTGGTGTACCGCAAGGATCAATACAAATATATTTAATTCTTCCGATAATTATGGTGAACTAATAAAAGTAGTGAATGATGAAACAAAAAGCTTAAACTCTGGATGGACAATAATAAACCATCGTTAAATTTAAATAAGACAAAAGCAATGTTTTTTGGCAATTTCAAAGGTAATGAAAACCCTGTTATACAAATAGAAAATATAACAATTGAGAATGTAACTGAAAATAAATTCCTAGGGGTAATCATAGACAATAAATTATGTTGGAAGCCACATATAAGATACATACAAACTAAAATATCTAAAAATATCTCAATTATAAATCAATCTAAATATATATTAAAATATAACTGCAGATATTTACTATATAACTCTTTAGTCCTACCTATATAGTATAGAGGTATGGGGAAATAATTATAAAAGCACTTTACATCCATTAATCATTCTGCAAAAACGGGCCATCAGGACAATCCATAAAACTGACTATCTTCAGCACACAAACAATTTATTCAAACAATCAAAACTTTTAAAATTAGAAGACCTAATAAAAAGTTTTACAGCTAAATTTATGTTCAAGGTCAGTAAAAAATCACTAACCGACAATATTCAAAAGGTATTCAGAGAAAAAGAAGGGGAACACAAACTAAGGAGATATAAACATTTTAAAATTAAACTGGTGAGAACCACCAGGAAAAGTTTTTGTATATCTATATGTGGCTCCAAACTCTGGAACAAACTGAACAATGAACTCAAACAATGTAATAATATCCAAAAATTCTCCAAAATGTATAAAGAACAATTATTGCTAAAATATTGAGAGTGTGAACCGAGCTTGGTATTTAGTAATGTTCTACAAAACGACCTAGTTGAACGCAACCATAATTACTTAAATGACGGATGCCGGGGAAGGGACTAGATAAGTTTGCTTCTTCCCATCCCACTTTTTCAAGCAATTCATTATTCTGTGTCGCATTATTTTTGTTATGAAATATCTTTTTCTTTTCGGTACTGCACAATTGTATTTATCATGTTTGAAAAATGCTTGAAAAATAATTCACAATGTGCATGCTTTGACTTGCCTGTTACTTTGCTGCAGGTACACCTGAATTTCCCCACAGAGCAACAATAAACTGTCTATTCTATTCTATTGTGCTATTTTATGGGTTCACGGGACATTAAGAGCTGTGCATAAACATCTTTTCACATCTTAATCAACTGAAGAAAAACACTTTGAAGAATAGCGTGCCAAATTCCTCAATAACATGATGATTAATTGAAGGAGTGATAAGTGATGTGTTTGTGGTGACTGAGATTGTACAGACCAAAAAATGGGAGAAGTAACAGAGAGGAAAGAACAAGAACTGAGAGACAAAAACAAACAGATTGAGGGAAAAGGAAAGGATAATCTCTAAAATGTGAACATGTGTGGACATGCTGGAGCCTTGCCACAACAATGCTTCTGTTTTGAGAGCTAGCGAACAGTGTAAACACCAATAGCAAGCAACGGCAGGGAATGTATGTGTGTGTGTTGTGGTTGTGGGGCGGGGGGGCAGGGGTTGACTCCATATGGTAATGTTTAGGAAGAGTGTCTCAAAACAACCCTGAGGGGGAAGTAAGAGGCACGGCAGGAGAGAAGCTACATTTCATTGATAATTTTCTCACTAATAGGCACAGGGACAATTGAAGGTTAAAGGTCATCACCTTTTTCTGGGGGTTGGGGATGTAAACTCTACAGCAAACACAGAAGGATGCATGTACACTGGAGAACTGTTTTATCACTCCCAGGGTGCTGTACATAGAAATATACCCTTGTCTTAATATAAAGGTTTTACATTCAAATGCTTAGGTCAGACTAAAACATATTCCCATAAGCAACTGTTGTCGGCAGCATGAGGAGGGGTTCTTAATGTTGAGGATATTAATTTGTAGCTGACCTACATAAAACAAATTGTCTTACCAGTTCTCTTGGCCAAGCGAAGATTGAGGAGGGGTGAGGAGGGGAGTGAGCGAGTAAACCCCTCCATCATCCTTATGTTGGAGGTATCTGAATCGATGCTGCTGCCATCTGTTGGTAGGCAGGGAAACAATCAGAATGGAAGCATAGCCACCTGGTTCAAAAGTGGAGGATTTAGACATGGATCAATGGTCTGCAACTCCGGTGCTTGAGTTCAACGGTCCTACAACTTTTGAATGCATCACTGTTCAAACACAACTGAATCAAAAAGGCTGAAATACCTCCTTGGCATGTCAGCAAAATTTTTTAAAATGCCTGGGGTCTTATTTCTAAAGCTTGCTTACACACAAAAGCGGGTCTTAAGGTTGCACAAGTCACTTTCTATGCAAACTTTGTGACTTAAAGACAAAATGTGAAAAACATGAAAACACACGCGCAACTTTAAGCAAACTCTAACCCTTATGCCCCTTTTCTACAAGGGCCAGTACAGTCTGCAACGGGTAGCGTCAGAACAGTTCTGGTGTCCATTACCTGTGTCTGGTCCGAGCCAACACCTTTTTTTGGACTACCTCTGCCTGGGTCCGAAGCGTGAGGTGACCCAACACGCCCACCTATGGACTGATTGGTCCAGTAATGTGATATCCCTCTCACTCCTACCTGCCAGCGGTAGCCGCTGATTGGCCTGGAGTTGTTTGTTTGAAGTGATGTCTCAGAATGTAATAACAGTACCAGCACTAAAATCAGAAAGGTTCTCCATAAAATATAAAATATTCAAAGTCTCAGAGAATGTTTTACTTCTTTTTGTTTTAAGTAGCACCATATAAAAACAACACTGAATGCTTTATAAAGTGTTTTATGGTGTTTATGGAGGGTTGTGGTTTTGATAAAGCTAAAAGCAAAAGGTGACTGGGAGAATCTACATTGATATGGGCAGCAACTTCGCCAGCAGCAGGGAAGAGAATGGGCTTAATACCCACTGCAGCTTCGGCATCTGGGACATAGGAAAACTGAGTGATGACAGATGTTTGTTCGGTCGCCAAAAGGAATGGAGCTGCGATCTGGGCTTTTATCGCCTTTCACACGTAGTGGAGTAGAGATGTCAGGGATGTGACACAACGGTGAAGACATGGTGAGCCTGCAGTGTCAGGGAAGAAGAAAGCTGGTAGCCGCTGGTAGCAGCAGAAAAGCATGGGGTCTCTGCAGTGATCAGAGAGCAGGAGTAAGAGTTGGCTGGATCAGGCTGGAATGCTCCAGAGTTAGACGAGATACCGGCCATGGCTATGCAAGCAGCGAGGGAGAGAGAGAACGAGATGCAGGCCACAGCTATGCAAGCAGGGGTGAGAGAAACGATGAAATTCCAGCTGCAGCTTTGGCATTTAGGACATTGGATAATTGTGAATGGCTGATTTTTAATTTTTAATCAGCCGCCAAATGGAATGGAGATGCAATCGGCACAGTTATCTCCTTCACATACCAACATGGATGTTATTCACATCGCCTGCTTATTTGAAAACAAAATTCATTCTTCTTTCTATTCAATAGGCCTATCTCCCTATTTTTCTTCACCTTTTCATTGTGTAACTTTGTTTCCCTGTGTGCCTGTTTGCTGAGCTGCAGATCCACTTAAGGGTCCACAAACATTTTAAAAGCACCGTAGCGTGAAAGTGCCTAGCCACGTTTTCGTGTTTCGTTGGTTCTCCTGGGATTTATTTCATTTAAAAAATGTGCAATTATAATGCAAAGAAAAGAAGTCACATATATGACATCCGGGGCTAACGCTAGGTAGCACAAGGCAGGACTGAAAATACTATCCGAGACATTGCCAAGCTTCTCCCGCATGCTGGCTCTCACTTAACTGACCATTTCTCCACCAGCATAGCAGCCACTTTTCATATGGCTAGATTTATGGTGATTTTCTCCAAGTTTAATGCTCATTCCTTCATCCTGGAGAAAGGAGGCGAATTGTGGCTATTTTCCCCCTTCTTCTTCTTCTTCTTCTTCTTCTTCTTCTTCTTCGACTTCACTTGTAGTGAGATAAGTGTTTTCACACAAAACCTAAAGTACATTTGTCAACGGTCAAAAATTTGCGTTTTATCTGCATCAAAATGTGTCTATTAAATTCAAAGACATTATTTGTTCAAACCATGGAACATTTTAAATCGGAACAGAAAATACATTTTATTGCCCCATTGACTCTCATTCTTTTTTTTGGCAGTAGGTGAAATGGACAGGAAGTAGAAGGGTGTGACTTATGGTGCGTTCATACCTCAGGCTTTGTCAGCGTCAAGCAAAGCGACTAGTTTGATGCATATACACAGCAGATACATTTTTAAGCTGAAGCTTGCAAAGCTGGTAGGCGGGCCTTTCTATGCTGGATGTTTTAAACACGAGCAGATAGTGATTGGCTAGTGTCGTAGAAAATGTAATATTAACAATCATCTGCCCTGTCTATTCTTGAAAACTGATAGTTTCTGTGTGCCTTTTTTTATCATATGGTAACCAATCAGATTATCTGACTCTACATGATTCGTCGGGTGTCGTCACTACAGTGAGACACTCCGATTGGTTGCCGTGCTGCGTCAAGATCATCAAAGGTTTAGCTTGCGGAACTTCTGTGTTGCTGGCGTTTGGCGCTTTGAAGCTTGAAACGCAGGAAAAGCTTGAAAAGTTGACGGAGCCAATGCACACAAGGCGCCGCAGAGACTGCGACGCTCCTCTGACGGTCTCAACCATAGACCTAACATGTAATCTTGCTGCTGCTGATGCTGCCTTTAGGTGTGAACCCACCATTAGGCTCCCCATTGAACTTATTTGTGCATTACTTGTGATATGTAGCAATAGGTGTGATTACTGAGTAGAAATATAAACACTTCAGTGAAACCCATGCTTTACAGTGGATGCGTTGGGACTCCTTGAAGTTCATCCAATTGCAGGATCTGGTTGGGGAGAGTTTTTAGACATTTGCTAGCCCATGATGATGACTGGCTGATGAACTGATTTGAATTACCTAAAGCAGTCCTATTAGATCTATGTGGCAGACTTGACCCGGTTGACTGGAACCATGCCAGACTGAAACACATTCTAGCGGAGCATGCCATCTCTCTCTTTAGGCATCTCTCCACTAGTACCTTTTGCCGTACTTTTGCCTTTTTATTGGACAGCTATAGAAAAAGTTCAGGAACAAAAGTCCAGCTGCACGTGTCTGTGGGTCATGGTTTAGTCTGCAGTATCCCAGGAAGGTTTGATTGAAGGCAGATTGAAGGCATCTTGTCATCTCCACCCTCCGTAAGCCGGTTTCCTGCTTCTGCTCCATCAGAAAGGTGTTGATCCCGCTCAGCGGATCACAGATAATTTTTTCAAGTACTATGCTTAAAGTGCATTTAAAACATACACTAAGAATTAAAATTAAGGAATAGAAACAAATATGTCTCACTGTGCTGCAGAAAACTTAAGTAGGTCATTAATATTTACAAAAACAAAAAACAGCATCAGAACTAATTTGGATAACTGATGATAAAAAAAACTGTCATACTGAAGATAATATGCAGCTGAATAGGTTAATATTGTGAATAAAATATACAAGCGACATGAAATTTGCTTCTTACCGAGAGTACAAGTAAGCAAGTTCAGGACTTTGGCAATCTCAGTTTCTCTGCTTCGGCCTTCAGGTGAGCCATCGGCTCTGAACCGTGGTCAGCTCCGAGTCCTCCTTGATAACCATCTCACAGCTCCATCCAGCTCACACTAAATCTTCTCTTCAGCCAACAAGCTCAGAAATACTGAAACTCCGTTTGGATCACAGGAATGGTTTTTAAAGTTGTCTTTGTGCTTCAGCAAACACTAAACACATCCACTTGCTGTAGCGAGGTTTCAAAATGGCGGTCGGTTTGTTGTTAAAATACGCTGTCAAGTTACTCTCCAGTGACCGACAGCCGTCTGACGTTGCTTTTCAGCACCAGTTCAGCACGGATGGAACCACAGCTGAGGTGGTACAAAAAAATAGTATTGCCTCGGCGCAGCTCGGAGCGGCTCAGGCAGACTTCTTCCAGTGGAGAGTAAAAGGTACTGAGGATGAGTCGATCCAAGTCGAGTCGAATCGTACGGGTGGAGAGACGCCTTTTGCCTTTAACAACACTGTGTCAACTGATGATCATCTTTTTATTTGTAAAATAATAAAAGCTGCTACTTTTATTTTTTATTTGAATCTCTTTACCCTTGTCTCGTTATGCATTTTTCTATTGCTATCAATTTTTGTTTTTTACTGTGAGGCATTTTGGTGGCTGTTGACTTTTTACCCTGTGCCTGCACCTCACCCACAAGCACTTTGATTTCAGTCTCGGTGGAATTGTGTTTTGCCAACGTCTTGGTTGCCATGGTTACCTGTGAACAGATCAGCCAGCATTAGTCTATGCAGGATATTCATTGGATATTTTCCATTGACCATTTATAGCAGAATGTGTATGTAAGAGATGGGATATGACCTGAAAGTCACCCGCTTGCATTTCTAGGCAGGGTGGGATTTATGAAGCGGGAATTCTGGTGTGCGTGCTCAGGCTTTTATAAATGTGAAAAAGTAAACCTTTTTGCTGAGCTCAAGTACAGTTTTAGTAAGGATTCTGATCAAATGTATATAAATGAGGTCCCTGTTCATTAATCATTCATTTGATTTAGGCGTATTGGAGCAGGGATGCATCCGGAAGTTGCAGGAAAGTGCCACTTGAGTACTGGAGTTGCAAACACCGGACATAGATTTATACCAAAGGGTAAATATAATGAAATATAATAAATATTATGCACTTCTGTGTAAAACTAATTATGCCATTCAGAAGTCACAGACAGCACTACAAAGCCTAAAGAAAACTTCAGGCAGGAAAAACATGTCCACACGTAGCCGGGTTTTTTTTTAAACGAAGATTTTCCTCTGCTCCTTGAAAAAAAAAATCTCCATCCACACGTAACCGGATAAATGCGTTTTTCAGCACATTCATAGACGTGGCAAACCTGTAGGGGGCAGTAGTTCTCCGCAGTCCTATCCGCCAAGAGAAACTTTATATCCTCTCTTCAGCACGCAGCAGTTATACAGCTTATAAAAGCAAACAAACAAGACGCGCTTTAACAATGGATGATACCAACACAGCGCTGAGGAAATAAATGCTGTTTTCGAGAGTAAACACAGGTCGCACATGTGGTGTTGGAGCATTTTTTGTCGGGGAAAGTGGCGTTACGGCTCTTAAAACGCCGTTTTCAACCGTCCACACGTAGATACTGAAAACGGAGAAAACGCAAATCTCCACTTTGGCCGGAGTTTTTAAAAAGCTTTGTTTTTGGTGCCAAAAACCTCCGGCTACGTGTGGATAACAGGCCAAACCGTAGAAAAATATCTCCGTTTTGTGAGATACCTGGCTACGTGTGGACAGGGCCTAAGCTTAAGCTATAGACTTTGTGCGTCTTAGCATATGCTACTTCCGAGGGGAAAACTCATTCAGAGCGCTTTACTTCCGGTGTGAACATCTGAAGTCAGCCAAATGGCTGAGCACAAAGGATCCAATGACATAATCAGTCTTGTAAAAGCCCTCCAAGAGGTTAAATAGCTGACTCTCCACACCAGTTAGTTGGACCAGTCCCAGCCTGGTCAGCGGCGAGCATGAACTGATGAAGCCTCTTGGATAAGAGGTGAAACGTCTTCCAAAACAAATTCCCAAGTCCAGTTGTGTTAGATTGAAATTTCCTTGAGATATCCTCTGGCTTTTTTCACGGTTTGGTGACATGCTGTGCCGGTGTATATTTGAATGCACTAGCTAATCCGAGTGTGCAGGGAAACATCTGGCTTTTGACTAATGTTGCCACGTAGTTTGAATGCCTGTTTAAGGCATAATAACTGTCACTATACAGAAATGGGCCCCTAAATGTAGACGATGTGTTTTCCCATTTTGTAATGCATTTCTGCTTGTGTGTTGAGTGATGTAAACAACAACAAATCGATCACTCTTCAAACGTCAAAATTTATCATTTGATTTTTTTTTTCATGATATATATATTATCTTTGTATTACAGTTGGTGCCTATACTTACCAACGAACGTTATTCTATAACTAACTTTACTAAAATTGTTGATTTTCTGCAGTGTCTGACAAAGATCAGGGCTCAAGAGAGGTGGTGGTCAGGGCAGAGTGCTTCAGGTCCATGAGGAAGATAGAGAAAGCTCACAAAACTCAGCGTATGATCTTAAAAAGAGGCAGTGTGAAATTGTTGTGTTCAGTGTATATACTACATAATGTATAGGTTGGAGGCAAATGATAGGATGTTGCTAAGATCATGTCAGGCTGTCAAATCAGGGAGGTGCTCAGCAATTACTGCATTTGACAAACATGCTATCTTTAGAAGTTGATAATATTTTCTAAGGATATTTAAGAATTATATTAAATACATTGAAATATCGTAGGTGGTCTTGAAAGAGTCACAGCCTGTGCAACTGATTCACTTAACCTGCACATGCAAGGCTGGAATAGCTTTATGCAACCACCCTCCATAAAGCTCCACCTCCTCCACCATTGCCACTGCAAGACTACAGACTGAAACCATCAGAGTGCATGTTTGTCTGTTCCAGGAAGCAACAGCTGCACATGAAAAGTCTGGAGGTAACCCTGGAAATGTGCTACGCGACTGCAGAGTGTGTGTGCCAATTGGCATAATGTACGGAGATCACGAGTGACTGCATCTTGATTTAGAGAGATCTGTCATGTGGTTAAGGCTTCTGAAAAGCTGCTGGCTTAACACATCTTGAAAGGTAAACACCAGACAGGCCCTATGAAGAGGGGTCCAGAGTTAGAGGCAGATGTGATCTGGGAATACTGCCAGATAAAACGCGTCAACCACTACAAATGTGGATTTCTGGTGCACCCAGATGCACCATGGATTAGCACATCACCAGATGGCATCATTTTTGAACCCTTGAGCAACCTCAATTTGGCCTATTAGAAATAAAATGTCCAAACATTAAAAATTATGTGGACGCACCTTACCTCAAGGTCCTCATTGGGACATTGTAGCTTAAACCATCACATGCCTATTATTAGGAAGTTCAGGGCCAGCTGCTAACTAACAGGGATGAGTTGGTGTGATTTTGTAGTCTCCGCTCAAGAAGATGTCTTCATCCAAAGAATACAGAGAGATGAGGGTGTGATGGAGACAATGAAATGTAAGATAGACATTTTATATTTTTATGTGTACATGGACAAATACCTTGCATGGTTATAAATGAGTAGCTTGTCATTCCTGACTTAAAAGTCATCAACCCACGTGGTCTGAGAGGGCATTTGTATTATTTTTCATGCTGTGTTTGAATTAAAAATAGAAAGCTGTTTGTAAAAGTTGGTTTGGTGAAGAATTCAAACACATATTTTTTTGTGTGTATTAATATCTTCAGAGTTTGTGTTCACACCATTTTTAAAAAAAGTTCATATATTTACTGCTATACAATTCAAAGTGTGTCAAATATAGTTGATCATTTGAAATCTGTGTGTTTTAATTTCATAATTCTAGGAAAACAGTATTTATTATCTTGTATTATTTTAATGCAGTCAACAAGAAGCACATAAATAAGAGCAAAAGACTGCTGTTAAAGGAAGGCAGTTTTATATGCAGACTAAATAGTAAGCTCTTCATCAATTTTACTGAAAAACAAAATTAACTTCTACTGTTGGGGAATAACTATATACATGAATTTAGAATACATATTAGAAAACCATGAAACAGTTACTAAATAAACAGACAATACCAATTTCAAGCTTTTAATCAAGCACCCATTTTTTGACCAGGAGTCCATATTGATAGTTTGTGAGGAGACATGCAACAGTAAAAATTTGGTTAATACTCCCAGAAATGGAAAGAAGGATGACCGTGTCAAAAAGTTTGTTTTCTTTAACCCTCCTGATGAGCCTCTCCACGTGGAGCCTCAGACGTGCAATGGACTGGGTTCTAAGCACGTCCACCTATGACATTTGGGCTTGCTTGGACAAAAAGGCTGGGCGATGGACTTTCCCAGGCACAAGCTCATCTATCAGAAACCCTTTGTCCACCATCACATTCATCTAGGCGTTAGGAGGGAGGTGATGCTGGAGTGACGGAAAATCTCCTTGTCACTGATAGAGCCTTCAAAAGTGCTGACACAAACACCAGTGTTCTATGGGAAGACATGCCAATGAGAGCTTTGAAGGTACAGTGCGACTTGTAAGCTGAAAACACCTCACTCTGGAGCAGAAGGGAGGAGGGTGTTTGGCAGCTCATTTCAGCACGGTCAAGAATGACCTGAGTATTTCTATAAAGGCCACTGAAATCTGTGGGGCAGTTTGCCCTTACTCTGTCAGGTGCCATCCAGATGGAGACAGATCCAAGCAAAGTGTACAAAAAGTTGGACCAGGACACAAGTACTACTCACTGTAGCTCTGTGGATGTTAAACTTGTGACAAAGCTCCCTTTTTGTACAGCCGGTTGCCAGATAATTGAGGAACAGAAAGAGGTCATCAAGTGGCAATAATTTCTGGAAGAGAAAAAAATGCTCCAGTCGCCAGCAAAACAGTGTAATTAACACACAACAACCAGGTAGTATTTTTGTTGAACTTACAGTTGGTCTGTTCACAGGGCTCTCAGTGGATTTGCTGGTGGAAAAGCTCTTCAGACTGCTGGTAACCCTCAACATTTTGCTTGTTACCTCTTCATTTAGGTTCCAAAAGGCCATCAGATGCTCATATGATGGAAATCTGCATTCAAACGGTGGATGTTAATGTAGTTTTTCTGGAGCTATTGCTAACTTTCAGATGACATTACAACCAGTTTATAACCCACATAACCCAGACATTTCAAACTAAGACTAGTCAGTTTTTTCCCCCTTTTTTTTCAACTGTACTCCCTGATCAAAAATAAATTGAAACAAAGGGGTGGGATGAAATAATTTGAAGAACAAGTAAAACCAATGCAGAAATCAAAGAAACTGTCTATCTATCTATCTATCTATCTATCTATCTATCTATCTATCTATCTATCTATCTATCTATCTATCTATCTATATACATAAAAATAATGGTAAAAGACCATTGGCGTTTGTAGTTAAAAACTAAAGTATTACTTACCTTGTATAGTATCGAATGTCATCGGGTGATGTGGCAAATCGCTGCAGTGCAAATCCCCGAGTCAGGTGGTATGATTCCAGCTGCTGCCTGAGCTTCTCGATCTCCCTTGACATAGATTCATATTTAATGCGATCTACAATCAAAGGGCTTGCTGCATAGTCGTGATCTTCAATCATGTGGATAGAGATTGGAGCAGACTCAGCATAACCAGCAATAGGCATATCTTCGGTGTTTTCATCCTATGTGTTTTCATCCTTGATTGCCATTGTTACAGTGTCAACAGGCCGAGGGTGGCGCTCCTAAAACTCCGGGTCACCCTGACTTTTTCGTAAAGTCATTCCAGTGAAATAACGACGGAACAACTTTTGGCTGAAGACATCACTTTACAGAGGAAGACAAGACGATATCGCCAGTCTCAAAATGCCGACTACACACTCTAGAGCTGGGCGTTACTCTGAAGTGGTCCCTTATGATTTTTATCAGCAATTGTGCCGCAATTCAGGATCCTTGGGAAAGGAGTGAAAACTTAAGGTTTTGTTAAATCTCCCCCAGCAGTACATAGCGGGACGCAGCAGTGATGAGTGTTCTCACCTTCTGCTCTTTGTAGTTTAACTCGATCATTCAGTTTTTGTAATTTTGACATGACTTTGAACTCCGCATCAGTAGCAAATCACCAAAATAAAAGCACAATAAAGCTAGCTGATATGAACAACTCTACATCCGGTCTCAAAACAGGAAGTTAGCCTTTTCTCGTACACAGGGTCCATTTGATAAAGAAGATTGTGCAAATGTTAAAGGGGTCTCATTGATAAAACTTTCCATAGAATCCTTACTTAAACCGTACTTAAGTTCAACATTTTCATTTCTACTTACGCCTAGTCAGTTTTTGACCGATCCAACTTGGAGTATGCACAGCTGCATACTCTCCCTAGAAATGTGCAAAGTTTCTTGTGAACATTCTGCATCGAATTATGGCTAATATGGGGAGTTTTTACTGGGACCATGGCAACCGAGAGGCTGAGAAAACAATTCCAGAACACCTGAAGCAGGCAAATGGTGGAACATGGAAAATTGTTGTATTTCAATCAATCAATGTTTTTTTATACAGGGCTAAAGGCAACTAAAGTGCTTCACATTAAAAGACAAAAAAATGGTTAGCAATCGGAAAATGTGTAACATGACGAGAAGAAAATGATAAAACAAAACAAAAAAGCAGCAGCACAATTGATAAAACAAATAAGAACAATAAATATGAAGTTTAAATGACATGATTATTTAATTAACAATAAGATTGGGAAAAAAAGTTAAAACATATAAAACAAAATTACAGCCGAACATGGGTTTCATGTAAAGCCTTACAAAAAAGTTGCATTTTTGTCTACTTTTAAAAAGCATCATCCATGCAAAATATTAACTGGGGGTCACAAATAAACGGAAGAGCTACAAATGACACAGCGTTTATGCACCAGTCTGTCTGACATACAAAAAAAAAGAGTGGAGGATTCATGCACTTCTAGCTACTTAGTCGATCAAACACCAGGTCCAGTTCAGCATACAGGTATGGCTGATAGGACTGCTTTAGGAAATATAAATCATCTCATCAGTCAGTCATCATTATGGGCCTGGAAATCTTCCTCCATGCAAATGCTGCAAATAGTTAATCTTTAATGAGCGCTAGCGCAACCACTGTGCAGCATTATGTATATATCATTATTCACACAATTAATGCACTAAGTGCGTTGTGATATAATTCTCAAATGCAACATATTTTCATTCAGATTCTCATCTAAATTCTCAGTTCATAGAAGGGGTGGGGGTGGGGTGTGCTGACTGTTGGTTGTGTTTCTGTGTGTGCAAAGCTGTCAGTTTTCTCAGTGTCCAAAAAGTTTGTAAGCAAGGTCCGTAGTGTGCTTAAAGTTGTGCTCCTTTTAAAAAATTAATAAATAAATAAAATAAAGTTGTGCTCCTGAGTTTACTTCCTCCTGAGACAACCCCTGGTTCCTTGCAAAAATAAAACTTTAGTTTAAGTATCATCCTCTGTCTACTGTTGTTTGTGGTGTGCCGACTTTGAGTCCAGAAATTGTCAGAAATTAAAAAATTGTCGTAGAAAGTAGCTTATGCAGTTTTCAGACCCCTTTTGTGAATTAGCAAGCTTTAAAAAATGGATCCCCAGATCTTCGAAGCTCACAGAGAATTAAATGCCAAAGACCTGCAGCTGTAAATGCAGTAAAAAGGCAAAGGCAAGTAAAAGGTGGTTGTAGGCAGTGGACGCTCAGGGGGACTGAATACAAAATCACACTATGCTTTTTTAATTTTAATTTCTTTTCTATATTTATTTGTTTAAAAAAAAAAAAAGAAATCAAGTTATTACGCCACAGAGAAGGAAAGCTAAATAAAAACTTTTCTGAATTGTATTTGTGATTTTTTTTTCTAACAATGCACCCATGTCCCTCCACTTTTCAGTTTTGAACTTGTCTATGGAAATCCAAATTTTTATAAAATATGTTGAGGTTTGTGATGGTAACAGACGTGAAGAAGTTTGAAAGGCATGACTAGTGTTGCAAGGAACTATCATCGGAACTTATGACACAAGCCAACATTTGAACAAAGCAAAACACTGTGCAGGTACCGACCATTGTTCAGGTTCCGGCTCTTCCCTCCCAGCAACATCTTCAGGCTGTTTCGGAACATGGTTGCAAGTTAATATGCTTCCTGCTGAAATTCTCTGGGGACAGAAAGAGAAAAACAGAACTCATCAGGTGCTTTCCAGCTGACTGGGTTCAATAACTGTTCTGCTCTCTCTCTGACTAACATCTTAAAGAGCAAGCCTTTATATTATGTTTTGGGTTCTGTCTTACAGATAAAGACAGACCTTTAAAGAATACAGTAGATCTTTAACTAATACTGGTTTGGAATTTTCTCATTCTTTTTTATTGAAGTCTACCTAAGTCAAAAATGCCCAGTGAAGGAGGATTTTGAAAGACAAACAGGCCCACAGCATTCTTATATATATAATATTCCTTCCATATTTTCAGTAAAAAATTTAAAGGAATTCTGCCTCAATTGCCTCAGTTAAGATCATTGTTCAAAATTAAAGATTAAAATAAAAAAACTGAGCTTCCTTCTGATTGTAATGTGAATGAAAATAATGAACACACAAAGGCACCCATATCTTTATTTCCCTTAGTTTTCAAGTAAGATTTCAGCAAGAATCTTGACGTAGTTCTCTTTGTCAGACGCATTTTAGATATCTATGATATTAACCAAAAACAAAAGGCCAACTCCAGCTACACGTTCTGCAGGGAAATTACCATATTTTGTAGCTAGCAACCCTCCAACAACTAAGGAAACATGAGTGCTTAAAACACCTGCTGGTGCAACTGTGATAGTGTCTATTACCTGACCTTCTGAATTAGCCAAACAGAGAACTTCACTACAGATGGCATCTCTTTGTTGATTCAAGATACTGTTAGACCGTTATAAGCCTCAATGTAGATGAAAACAGATTTATTTCCCTCTGTACTTAGTGATAACTTTGTTTCATGGCAGCACAGGCCACAACTGGAGCAATCAAAGGCCAAAATCAGTTGCTCTGGAGAGCCACAAAGATCTAATCTACATCCCCAAAGCCAGCAAGGACGGAAAGATCCGCTGAATTTCAAGTCAGATGCGAGCGTTGGGTGTTATGGTGTATTACTCGGGTCATTCTGTATTTTTGTCTTCTTTTTATACTGTTTGTGCAAATTTTTCATATTCAGTATTTATTCTAAAACTGAGCCATACTTCACCTTAAATTTCATTCCATGTGAATGACAATGACAATTTGGGGTAAAATGGTATATACAGACGTGGACAAAATTGTTGGTACCCTTCATTAAATCAAAGAAAAACTCATAATGGTCACAGAAATAACTTTAATCTGATAAAAATAATAATAAATAAAAATTATATAAATGTTGACCAATGAAAGTCAGACATTGCTTTTCATCCATGCTTCAACGGAATTATTTAAAAAATAAATGCATGAAACAGGCCTGGACAAAAATGATGGTACCCCTAGAAAAGAATGAAAATAATGTGACCAAAGGGACATCTTGATCCAAGGTATGTCCACTAATCAGCATCCCAGGTGTCTACAATCCTGCAATCACTCGGTGGGCCTATATATAGGACTCCAGGTTTACATACTTTTTATTTATTATTAATTTTGTCAGATTAAAGTTATTTCTGTGACCATTATGACTTTTTCTTTTATTTAATGAAGGGTACCAACAATTTTGTCCACGTCTGTATATATATATTTTCAGATTTTTCAGTATGGAATGTTTGATATGGCACAGAGGCGTATTGAGTTTCCTCACAGAAGCATACCTCGTTGCACTTTAGCCGGTCACACATGCAGCTGTGTTTAACAGATATAGTACAGCCCAACTCCTGCTAGCGACTCTTTTAATTGAGAGGAGGTGCTTGAATTATTTAACTTTGCTCTTTAATAAGACAATGTTAGAGTAGATTTAGGGTAAATCATTCCATTATCAAATTCCCCCGTTTGGGAACACTTTGGCTTCCTGGTGTTAGCGAACGCCTTTTGTGGTTAACCGGTTAACCAACATCCGGCAGCACAGGTGGTTGTTGTTAGCTACTACAGATGTTACTGAGCATAAGGACACCTCTTACCTTCCCTCTTTGGTGCCCCAAAAAGAGGGTTAATGTTCTGGATCATAGTTACAACAGGTGTAGTAACTCTGTTAGCACCTCTAAATTTACGAAAAAGAGAGCCTGAGCTAAAAACCAGTTAAAGAGGGTGAATAAAATAATTTAAAACTAGAGACCGAATGATATGGAGTTGTTTAAGGCCGATGCTGATACCGATACCTCTTTTCTAAGAAAAATTTGGTCGCCAAAGGCCGATATCTAGAGCAAATTATTAAGGCAGATATCCAAGGCCGACATATACACTTTTTAACAGCACATTGATTGTGAAAGACAATTGAACACTCATTGTAAGCAAAATATAATTTAAAATGTCAACATATTTATAAACATATATGTAAATACTTATTGAACTTCAAATATACTGTAAGACAATATAAAAACAAACTAATAGGTACCCTGAGTGCAAATGGTTTCAGAACAATACATAATACAACTATTTCAAGTTTCTTTAAGTATAAAAAATAAAATAAATTCAAACGGTAACCAGAATAATGTTGCAAAAAGCAGGACAGAATCTTGACTTTAAGTATCAAAGAAAAATCGACACAAAGTAAAGCACACAACCACATCGTAGTAAATAATAAAATGGAATATATATATAAAAATACAGCAGTCAAAGATTAAACAGCTAACTTAAGAGTAAAATATGAGTGGGCTGACTCACAGTGGTTCTGAGTATGTGGAGCTCCTTCCATAAAGTAGTGGCTGCAGCTGGCCACACAAGTACCTAATACTCTTTTTTATTTTTTTTTGACATCGGCTTTTTTCTTTAAATTTTGACCAATGGCTGATATAGAAATAAACTGAATATATTGGCCTGATGTATTTGCCTCTATTTAAAAATAACCTCTCCAATTTGAAAGTATATTTTAAACCCTTTTAAAACTGTATTCACATTTTCAATATTGTTTCTTAGAAATGTGCAGGTTTGTGAATGATCCTATTACTGTAAGTAAACTTGCTGACTTTGTAGAATATCTGATTAGTCTGATTTACTACACAGTCAATACTCATGAAGACAATTTGTCCTCCTCCCACACTAAAAGCGCTATATAAGTTCAGTCCATTTACCATTTATATAGCAACATTTTTTCTCCCAACAACACCCAAACTCCTCAAGCAACCTGAGTGTAGACTGCACTTCACAGTGTATTTTTGATTTCCTTCAGTTGGAGGCTTCTTCAGTTTGGCTTTAATACTGACCGCTACAGGAGATCCTTCCTGCCTACAGCCAGGCCTGGCCCTAAACAATTTGGTGCCCTAGGCAAGATTTTAAGTGGCGCCCCCTTGCATTGCAGTACAGTACTTGTACTGCTAGTGTACAAATACTCACAAGAAACTTTATAGCTTTGTTTTAGAAGTTATTTTATTTAAATAAAACAATTGCACATTCAAAATACTAATTATAATAATAATAATTAAAGAAATAAATAAAAAAATGAAATCAACACCTGAAATACAATATAGATAGCTTACACAAGTATTAAATTTAAATAATATAATAATTATATAAATAATAAAATAATTTAAAATAATAATATAATATAATAATTTAAAATAATCCCGAAATGAAAAGTGTAAACAAGTGACATTAACTTAAATACAATAGAAATAAGCACTGTGCAAAATAAGAAATTAGTATCTTGTCTATCTATCTTATCTTATCTACCTTCTTATCTATTTTATCTTATCTTATTTATCTTATCTATCTTCTTATCTATATTTTCTCATCTATCTATCTTGTCTATCTTATCTATCTATCTTATCTATCTTATCTATCTATCTATCTTATCTTACCTATCTTATCTATCTCATCTATCTATCTTATCTTATCTATCTATGTTATCTATCTTATCTATTAGTATCTTTAAGTAGGCACAAAAATACAACAAGGATTTGAATAAAAAAATGAAAAGATTATCTTTATAAGAGCTCTATTGGTGTTTTTGGTCCTGCCTTAAATTACTTAAAAAACTACACCACCACATCCTTAATCTTATATGACTTGCTACAGCTGACTTTCCTGGATTTTCTTGAGGCAAAGTCTTCTACGACATCATCATATGACAACTGATTAGAGACCACATGGTTGATGCTTATGATGGCAAGTCCACTGAGACGTTCTTGCATCATAGTAGATCTCAGGTAAGTTTGAATTAGTTTTAGCTTTGAAAAGCTTCTTTCAGCAGCAGCCACTGTAACAGGAAGAGTGGCAGAGATTCTCAAAGCAACGCAGATGTCGGGGTACATTTCTGACAGCTTTTTCGCATGCAGGAAGATCAAAAGTTCCATGTTTGTCATATTCTTTGATGGCAGTGGTGGGAAATTCTGCATTTCCCTTGCAAGTTCAATGCCATCAATGTCCGGCTGGCTGTCATGGGTCCTAGCAGTACTTAGGCTTTGACACCTCTGTAGCAGGTCCTCTTCTGCCAAGTTGGGGAAATCAAGGAGCACGCCAAACGTGTTATTCACCTCTCCAAGATTCATCAAGTGAAAAGATGGCAGTATCCACGACCACATTAAAAAATGTGGTTTCCATTTTTTGCAGTGCATCTTGTAGGGGCTCATCTGGAGACTCATAGCCAGAGTGTCTTTTTGTGGTTTTCAAGCGCTTTTGTTTGAGTTCAGCCTCCACTTTCATCTCTTCACACATCTCCTTCGCAATTGTCTGTGCATCAGAAAATCCAGTGTTGGTGAGGGAATCTCTTGACAGCTACATCAAGCTGCATGGAGGGTGACTACATCAGTTTACTGGCATGCTGGATATTGCAGAGAATGTCATACCATATGGCTGTACAAATGCAAAAGCGATAGGATCCAATCTCCTCAGCCAAAGACTGGGCTTCAACTCTCATCACAGGGTCTGCAGTTTTTTCCATCACCTCCAGAAGAGCCTCTCGGATTTGCCCAGCCTGATATCTGACTGCCTCAATGCTTTTTACCCTGCTTTCACATCTGGTCTCAGCCCATGATTTCAGAGTGATTTTTGCATATTTCAAAAGGACATCCCACCTTTGGGTGGAGGCTGAGAAGAGCTTGAATAGCTTTGTCAAATGCCCAAAGTAGCCAAGGGCATCTGGTGAGCTTTTTGCAGCATCTGCTACTACCAGATTTAAAGTGTGGGCACCACATGGGACATAAAAAGCTATTGAGTTCAGCTGAAGCAACTTCGCCTAAACACCTTTATTTTTCCCCTTCATATTGGCACCGTTGTCATAGGACTGGCCTCTGCAGTGCTCAAATTGAATGTTAAGTTCCTCTAGCCTTTTTAGGATTAGAGATGACAAATGTTCTCCTATTGACTGCTCTGCCACAAGAAAGCCTAAGAAATGCTCTTTTACTTGAGGAATGTCTTCTTGTGACACTATCCTGACAATGACAGAGAGCTGTTCCTTATGACTCAGATCCGGGGTGCAGTGTAAAATGATGGAGAAATTTTTGGATATTTGTATCTCTGTCACGATGTGTTCTATTATTTTAGAACTGATGGGAGTCTATCAGTTCATTTTGAATTGTTTTGCCAAGATAATGTACATGACTGCCAGCTCCACTTTCCACCCTACTAACATGCTGCTTCATCACTGGATCAAATTTGGCCATGAGGTCCACCTCTTTCAGAAAATTTCCATTGTCTGGTTTATGTAATGTGTCTGTGGAACCCCTAAAAGCCATGTTTCTTTCAGCTAAGGACTGAATTATTGCCACCAATCGATGTAGAATGTCATGCCACCTTTTTGTCTCAGCCTCAACAAGTTCCATCTCTTGTTTATCTATCGTGATTCCTTTTGCAAAATGGACCTCCAAATCCTTCCATGTTGCCATATGAGCATTATCCTCCTGGCTATCCTCATGGACCTTGAGCAAGTGACTTGCTTTTTTCCAGTCCTTTAGTCCTTCCCTTTTAAGTTTGTACTCTCTTTTAGAAAAAAGCTTGCAGCAGAAGCAGTGCAAGCTATTATCTTTTTTAGAGTACATAAGCCAGCTTCTTCTGACTTTTTCTCCATTGGTTAAGAGTCTGTTAAAATAGTCTCACTGACATCTTCGTTCATCTTTTTTTTTAGGGAATGTGAAGCTGTTTTCTATTTGAAATGGACCTCTGTGAACATACTCTATTCATCCCTTATCAGTTAGAGGAGATGGCCAGTCAGCTGGGTCTATTGGAGCAACAGGAGGAGCGCTTGATGCTGCTGAGGTGGAGGCGACAGGAGGAGCGCTTGATGCTGCTGAGGTGGAGGCGACAGGAGGAGTGCTTGATGCTGCTGAGGTGGAGGCGACAGGACGAGCGCTTGATGCTGCTGAGGTGGAGGCGGCAGGAGGAGCGCTTGATGCTGCTGCATTACTGCTGGTTTGTGCTGCTGAGGTGGAGCCAAAAGAGGGATTGGCAATGGTGGTAGTCGGACTGAGAAACCTCAGCAGCGCATCTGAAGACAGAAGAGGAGTATATGACACCAGTCTAATAATAAACACATGATCTAAAAAATACAATAAAATGAAATAATATTAGTGAGTAACCTAGAGATAAATACATGATGTAGACTATAGTCTATACTATACAATGTATTTTTTTATGATATAAATCATATTAGTAATTCATATATTAGTAATAATGTAAATGTTATTGTCATTACAATGAAATTAACAGAATGCAAAAGAATCAGTAAACGGCAGTATAATATTGCATGTGGGAATGCTTAATTATACTCTAACATTAATGATGTGCACTTTAACACAGGTGTAAAGTTTAACATGATAAATACACTTTTTAGACATGAGCTGTAACACAGTTAACAGCTGGCGTTACAACTATGGAATTATTACTATGATTATTAATGGTATTGTGATTGATTATTATAAGATGGGAAAATGTGAGATAATTATGCAAATAGAATTAACGTTAATAAACCTGCTGATTAGATCTAATGTTTACACATTTGTCCGAGGAACGTACTCATATTATTATTTTCCATAATAAAAGCGCTAGGCTTATCTGTTAGAACTATTGACTGTTAATATTTCGGTTAGAAGAACTAGCAAGGCTATTTATTGATTAGCTAACCATGTATGCTAATAGCTAATGGCATTATTGATCATCATTGTTCTGTAACATCTAAATAATATCATCAACATAATCATCATTACCTTTGTCTTTGTCACATTTTTCCTCCTCTTCTTTTCTTTTCTTCCTCCCCTGGGCACCAGATAATTTGGGACGCTTTGACATATTAACTTTTTTTGACGCAATAAAAACGAAAACCAAATGGCAGGTAAAAGAAGTCTGATGTGGTGGTTTACCATCATGCTTTGTGGTGCCTCATGTTTTGTTCTGCACCGTAAGCTAAGTGTATGTGTGATCCCTTCAAGACCTCACTGGTCTTATTATAGTAGTACTTACTGTAACAGTTAAAGTCAATGCCATGTAAAGCCATGGACTGTAAACTGTAAATCGTAACTTTGATACACTTGGTACAGTGTCAAGTACAATAAAAGCGGAAAGATCTTAGCGCGTCTCTAGCGCCCCCTGTGTATGTGGCGCCCTTAGCATTTGCCTATACTGCCTATGCCACGGGCCGGCCCTGCCTACAGCCATCCTCATCTACAACAACTCCTTATTGGTTTGATGGTAAGAAGGGGCACATGATTAAACTGCTGCTTGTATCCTTTGGTGACTTTGCATCTAACATAAATGCTAGTTTGTTATGTAAATGCACTGAAGAGAAATGAGACACAGGCTAAAAAACAGCAAGACTCGTGTGGCGCACAAATAGATTAGAACCTAAAAATCAGGATAAAAGAATATAACTGAATACATACAATTAATGAGCCGAAAGGCAAAGCTCATTTATGGCCACAAACTCTGGGTGGTGACCAAAAGAACGGGATCACGGATACAGGTGGCTGAAATGAGTTTCCTCCGTAGGGTGGCTGGGTTCTCCCTTAGAGATAGGGTGAGAAGCTCAGTCATCCGGAGGGGGCTCAGAGTAGAGCGATGCTCCTCCACATCAGGAGGAGCAGCACCTCCCTGGTGATGTGTTCCGGGCACGTCCCACCAGGAGGAGGCCCAGGGGAAGACCCAGGACTCGCTGGAGTGACTATGTCTCCCGGCTTGCCTGGGAGCGCCTCGGGATTCCTCCCAAGGAGCTGGCCCAAGTGGCTGGTGAGAGGGAAGTCTGGGTCTCTCTGCTTAAGCCACTGCCCCCGCGACCCAACCCCGGATAAGCGGAAGAAGATGGATGGATGGACGGACAATGAAGTAAAAAAAAGACAATTAAAAAAAAAAAAAACATTTGCATTTGATGATGAATGCATAATACAGTGCTGACATTCTGGAATATAACCCAACATTTACCGAAGTTGTTTTTTCAAATACACCACTTTTTTTTACCGGAACATTGCCTTTCGGCTGTTCTCATACGGCAAGAAATGTACCGATTTCTGGGGAGTAGTATTTGAATATGACGTGAACGTAGTGACATAGTAAAAAAGCCATTGTTGCAAAGAGGGCCGAAACACACATATGTCCACTTAAGAGACATGGATGAAGAAGCTGAATGGAAAATAGATGCGAAACAAAAGGAGTGTGAAGCAATGGTTCCCCCCACCTCGTCTCTCAGGTGTTACATAGTTTCCGTGACCATCAGATGCTGGGTGGTGCAGTTTCTTTAATTCCTCCGTAGGTCACCAATTGTGACAGTAGATGGTCTGATCATATTATGTAAAAAACTCGTGAAAGAAAGAGTCTGAGAGGGTAGAAGCTTTTTTTTAGGCAACAGTGTGTGCATAAATAACTTTTAAAATTCACAGTTTTTGAGTGTAAAGGTGACCGAAAGACAGTGGCTCAGAGGTCACACATTCTAACAGCTTACATTTTTCTTATTCAATTAAATTCAGTTTATTTACATAGCGCCAATTCACAACAGATGTAATCTCAATGCACTTTACAAGAAAAGTCATTTCAATACAATTATACCAAAACATACAATCAATTAAATGTGTGCTGTGTAAGGAATCACCGCAGACTGCATTGAGTCATCAACGTGAGGTTGAGCCCAGAACATGCAGACTCCAACCACAGCAATTCCTCAGCAATCCCTCATATTGAGCAAGCATGTAGCGAAAGTGGAGAGAATAAACTCCCCTTTAACAGGAAACAACCTCCAGCAGAACTTGGCTCAGTATAAGCGGTCATCTGCCGCAACCGTCTGAGGGTTTGATTAGGATACCAAACCAGCTGGAGCTTCTATAGTGAGAAAAAAAGCTGAGAGGAAACAAGGTTAACAATCGCAATAACAGCAGAAAAAATACATCTGGAGAGAAGTAGAAGAGGAAAGTAGAAGAGTGAAGAAAAGTGGTCAGTCGATCCTACAACACTCTAAGCCTATAACAGCATAACTACGAAAATAGCTCAGGATAACCCAAGTCATTCTAACTATAATTTCTGTCAAAGAGAAAGGTTTTTAGCCTAGTCTTAAAAACAGACCGTGTCTACCTCACGGACTAAAAGTGGGAGCTGGTTCACAAGAAGGAGGCCTGAAAACTAAAAGATCTGTCTCCCATTATACTTTAGAAATCATAGGAACTGCTAGTAAACCTGGAGTCTGAGAGCGAAATCATGTAAGGAACAATCAGATCTCTGATAGAGCTTGATTATTAAGGGCTTTATACATAAGAAGGAGGATCTTAAACTTTAATCTGGTTAAATAGGGAGCCAGTAGTGAGAAGCTAAACCGGAGAAATGCAATCTCTCTTTTTAGTATTCATCAGAACTCTTGCTGCAGCATTTTGGATCAACTGAAGGCTTATTTCAGTTTGTGGGCTTCCTGATAATAAGTATTACAGTAGTCCACCCTTAAAGTAACAAATGCATGGACTAGTTTCTCAGTATCACTCCTTGACAGGATGCTTCTAATTTAAGCAATATCATATCATGTGACCTTTCCATACCCTTTGCAAAAAATTTTTCATCTCATATTAGATTTTAATAATGGCAATAATGAGTTTTACAAAAAGGCACTACGTGTATTCATAAGAAATCAGTGAAACAGTGACCCCTGTGGACACAGAATTGGAACGGTGAAGTTACAGGTAGTGGAAGTGAAGAAAGTAGAGGACTTTAACTACTTGGGGTCAACAGTCCAAAACAATGGAAAGTGTAGAAACGATACAGACATTGACCATGTCTATGTCTGTACCGTTTTGATTCTGTTAAACTTTTGGAATTATCACAAATATTAGTTTCATCTGAACCCTCAACTTATATGTTAGACCCAATACCAACCAAATTATTTAAGGGGGTGTTCCATCTGGTTACTGGCCCTATTCTAGACATGATAAATCTATCTTTAAGAAATGGATATGTGCCTCAGGAATTTAAGATTGCTTTAATTAAACCTTTACTTAAGAAATCCTCCCTGGATCAAGATAATTTAGCTAACTACAGACCTATATCTAGCCTTCCTTTCTTATCCAAAATTCTTGAGAAAATAGTTGCTAATCAAGTATGTGAGCATCTAAACAGCAACAACCTGTTTGAAGAATTTCAGTCAGGTTTTAGAGCTCATCATAGCACTGAAACAGCACTGCTGAAAGTTACTAATGATATTCTAATAGCCTCAGATGATGCATTTGTGACTGTTTATAAAACATTGCGTAGAATCCTACTAAAAGTTTACGTACGACCAAAACAAAAAGTTTGCGTACGCCAAAACGATTTCTGATTTATAAAACCATGCCTACGCACAGGTATAAGCAATTTCCCTTTATAAATCACGGTCTTCTTGGAAGTTTGCGCACGTGAATTTGGCTCATATCCCGCCCCGAACACGCCCAGATCTGGCTATAAAAGGTCAATGCAAAGCAGGACATGAATATTGATGCATATGAAGAAGAGGGGAAATATGGCAACAACAAAAGAAAAACAAGAAGAGAAACTTTACAGAGATGTTGATTGAAGTGCTAGTGGGTGAAGTGGAGGCTAGAAGAGACATTTTATTTGGTGGACACAGCAGCGGTGTCACAAATAAAAGGAAGAACTGTGAGTGGTAGCATGTGGCGTCTGCAGTGCAGACTGTCAGCGCAACTGACAGCACGGTACCCGAAATAAAAATTTAAAAAAAGTGGTCGGACCTCAAAGTTGAGGGGGGAAAAAAACACTTGCCTCCCACCGCCAGAGTGGGTCTGCTACTGGAGAGGGTACGTGTACACCCGAGCTGACACATTGCTACCTTAAATGATACAATAAAAATTTTACATCCTGGCCGATCCTTGCTCCCTGGGTGAAAGCTTCCTGTCGAGGAGGAGGCGGCTGTGGGTCGGGGTTCTCATGCTGCGGAGGGGGTACGCCAGGAGGGAGGGGAATTTCCTCGGACGGGGCCATTATAGTAATATGGGTGCAGTCAATTGCGCCGATTATGTTTGGGAACCCAGACATTGCTGCAAATTGCATCTTAATTTCGGCCTGCTACCCCATGAAAATGTGGATGTATCGCCTGCTCATCTAAATGATCCCATTCAAGACTGCAGGCATTATTTCGCTCAGGGACGGCAGATGATTCAATTTATTAATTGGCACACAGTCCCGGCCCTTTTATCTGAGTTTAAGGTTTTGAGATAAATTTTATGTATCTATTTTAATATTGCAATTTTTTTTTAGAAGAGCTATAGCTCACTGCTAAGCTACAATATAGATATCATTGCTTGTTTGGATGTTTATAATAACATGAATCCATAATTAATGTTTGGTGTGAGGTGAAATGATATGCGTGAATGGAGTAATATGCAGTCTGGCTGCAGTTCACCACCTCACCAACTCCGTCGTCGATTCCCTCATCTCCAAAATGTCCGTACGCACGGGTCAGAGTTGCCGTACAGGTGCGCACATTTTCCCGTCAAGTCTGTTTTTTATAAATCACAACTTTTGCTTTGAAAGTGGCGTACGCCAGTTTCAGGCCCCGTTTTGTGCGTATGCAACGTTTATAAATGAGACCCCTGGTCTTGTTAGATCTCAGTGCTGCTTTTGACACAGTCGATCATAATATTCTCTTAGAAAGGCTTGAACATGTAGGATTAAGGGAACAGCACTAGGCTGGTTTAAATCATATCTGTCCGACAGATTCCAGTTTGTTCATGTCATTGAGAAATCTTCTTCACAGTCAAGGGTTACTTGTGGAGTCCCACAGGGTTCTGTGCTTGGACCGATTCTCTTATATATATATATATATATATATATATATATATATATATATATATATATATATATAGATAGTGCTTTGCATAAATGAGTACACCCCATTTAAAACTTATGAATTTAATCAGTAGCTTAATGAACAAAAGAACAATTCCCAAACTTTCCACAAGTTTTAATGAACACTTATTTAACTCCATAAAATGAAATTAAGGTTAATAATCTAATTTAGATCACAAAATCTTCAGTTTTATTCAAATTGGTTGAAGCAAAAATGAATACACCCTGCAACAAAAACTACTACATCTAGTATTTTGAATCATTAGACTCACCTGTGGTTGAATGCCTGTTAATTAGAAGTTTGTAGTCTTAAGTGTGGCTTTTGTCCTAGGACTATAATTGGGGTGTACTCATTTTTGCAACATAGGCTTAAACAAATTTGTTAGTAAAATCACTTTTTTGTGTGTTTAAATGAACAAATCTTGTTTGAAAGCAATGGCCCACATTTGTGGGAGTATTTTGTAGTATAGTATCTCAAAGAAAATGTTGATTGTGAAAGGAAGCTAAAGGTTTTCTGACAAACGTAGTGGGGTGTACTCATTTATGCAGAGCAGTGTGTATATATATATGCTTCCAATTGGTAAAATAATTAAACAACATGGAATGAATTTCCACAGTTATGCTGATGATACACAATTATCTTTATCCATAAAAGCTGATGAAACCAATCAGTTAGGTAGATTACAAGCATGTCTCGAAGACATAGAAACATGGATGACTCTGAATTTTCTACTTTTAAATTCAGAAAAACATAAGTTTTTATCTTAGGACAAGAACCTTTACAAAGGAAACAGCTAAATCAATCACTTCATCTGGATGGCATTCAAATGGCCTCGGTGTAATTTTTGACCAAGACATGACATTTAAATCCCATATTAAACAGGTTTCTAAGATTTCTTTCTTTCACCTCCGGAATATTGCTAAAATTACAAAACATCCTGTCTAGGAGTGATGCAGGGAAACAAGTCCATACATTTGTTACTTCAAGGCTGGACTACTGTAATTCCTTATTATCAGCAAGTCCACCAAATGAAATTTAAACCTTCAGTTGATCCAAAATGCTGCAGCAAGAATTCTGATGAATATTAAAAAGAGAGATCACATTTCTCCTGTTTTAGCTTCTCTCTATTGGCTTCCTGTTAAATCCAGAATAGAGTTTAAGATCCTCCTCCTTACTTATGAAGCCCTTAATAATCAAGCTCCATTGTACATAAGAGATCTGATGTACAGACAGAGCATGATCAGACAGAGCAGACTGTACTTTCTGAGGAAGCTGAGGTCCTTCAATGTTTGCAGCAAGATGCTGCAAATCTTCTACAAGTCTGTGGTGGAGAGTGTAATCTCTTTGTCCATCATTTGTTGGGGTAGCGGCATCAGAGCTAGGGACTTAAAATGGCTCAACAACCTGATAAAGAAGGGTGGTTCTGTTCTGGGGTCACCTGTGGAACAACTGGATATAATGATGCAAAGAAGGATTCTTCATAAAACAAAAAAGATTATGGACAACCCTGAGCATCCTCTTCATGAGACTGTCCTACAGCAACAGAGTATCTTCAGTCTGCGGCTTCTTCAGTTTTGCTGCAACACAGAACGTTACAGGAAATCCTTTCTCCCCACAGCCATCATGGTCTACAACAACTCCTTGAAAAAGAATTAGTAATGAGCTACAACACCACTTAATTTCTCTCTGGGATCAATAAAGTATTTTTTAATTTAATTGAAGGCCTCCTGTGTACAGAAAAGGCCTTTGAAATTACCTTCATCCAAATCCTTAGTATTTACTACATGCTACTATTACTCTCCCGTTAATATAGTAAATACTGCATAGCAGAAATCGCGTAACAGGCATGAAATCTGAAATACTGCTCCACCATTTTGCATGTCCTTTGACCCGTATTGACAGTTCTGTTGAACCAGATGTTTACGTTAACTTCGCCTGTGGTAAACAGAAACAGAGGTTTTTTTTTAACCAACGTACTACTTACACTTCCATAGCTCAGAGTGATGTCAATCTAGCAATCTTGCTTTACAAGTATACTTTGCAGTTTGTTTTTAGTTGGACATTAAATTCTAGTCAGCTCCAGGACAGGGTGATTGCAATAAAAGCAGTTTTTTGAAAATATTTTTTATAACCTGCACTTTCTTTTTACAAAAAAAAAAACAGGTAGGAAAAAAATTTATTAAAATCTGAAATCGGATTTGGTATTAAAATAATCTGAGATTTTTAAACCATACCACCCAGCCATACCTCCAACTGTTTCTGTAAATATTCACCCTCTCTTCTGAACCTCTAATCCTGTGAAATAAGAGGGGTTTGGCCCTTGTTTAATAATGTTAGCCAGGGGAATCATATTTTGACTCAAAAATAAATAGAAGAAATACTTTATTGAGAAGTCTTAAATTAAAAGTTCGGCTCTGCCATTAAAATTATGTTTTTGGTTTCATTTCTTGAAATACAAAACCTAAAACATCCAACACAGCATGTTTTGCTTCCACATTTTACAACATCCATCCATCCATCCATCCATCATCTTCCGCTTATCCAGGGTCGGGTCGCGGTGGCAGTAGCCTAAGCAAAGAGACCCAGACCTCCCTCTCCCCGGCTACTTGGGCCAGCTCCTCGGGAGGAATCCTGAGGCGTTCCCAGGCCAGCTGGGAGACATAATCCCTCCAGCGAGTCCTGAGTCTTCCCCTGGGTCTCCTCCCGGTGGGACGTGCCCAGAACACCTCACCAGGGAGGCGTCCAGGAGGCATCCTGACCAGATGCCCGAGCCACCTCAACTGGCTCCTCTCAATGTGGAGGAGCAGCGGCTCTACTCTGAGCCCCCTCTGGATGACCGAGCTTCTCACCCTATCTCTAAGGGAGAGCCCAGCCACCCTACGGAGGAAACTCATTCCAGCCGCCTGTATCCGCGATCTCGTTCTTTCGGTCACCACCCAGCGTTCGTGACCATAGATGAGGGTAGGAATGTAGATCGACCGGTAAATTGAGAGCTTTGCCTTTCGGCTTAGCTCTCTCTTCACCACGACAGACCAGTACTGCGCCCGCATAACTGCAGATGCCTTGCCAATCCGTCCATCGATCTCCCGCTCCATTTTTCCGTCATTCGTGAACAAGACCCCCAGATACTTAAACTCCTCCACTTGAGGAAGGACCTCATCCCCGACCCGGAGAAGGCACTCTACCCTTTTCCGGCTCCACAACATCTCATTAAAAATATGATGATCTGAGATATATGCTGAACAATGCATTGAAGATTGAGAAGACCTTGTGCATTTTTGGTGAGCAAATGATCAACAGAATTATTATTCCTCCTATCTTCATTAATTTAATGACGTTCTCTAAACCACATTCTTTAGCACTGAACATACAGAACTGATCAGGCCACTGTCTTGATGTCAGAACTTGGTTTAAAAATTAAAAATAAAAAACAATTGAAAGAAAATCTACAAATAATATTTTTTCTGAAATCCGGAAAGATTGTCTGTAAACCTACTTTGAACAAAAAGATTTCAGCACCACTATAGCAGCACACAAACCTAGACCTTTTTTAAAAGATGATGGCTTCTTGCTATTGAATGGGTTCAAACAGCCTTTTAATTCAGTGTGTGATTCCCACTCCTTGCTGTATTTCTTAGAGTCTAGTATAAACTCAGAAGTGATCCCACAGACCAGATGACGTGAGAAAGTTACGAGGGCTGAGTGAAATTGGTCATTTTAGTGTTCTGTCATTTATTTTAGATGGAAAATGTTTTACATCGGATCACAGGTGGGAATAGGCGGCGGCTTCAAGCGCTGTATCAAAAACAGCAGCAGCAACTCAGCGGGTTTAATATCTGCTCCGCCTGAGGAACTGTACGGCCGGAACTGTTGAGCTACAGACGTGGACAAAATTGTTGGTACCCTTCATTAAATCAAAGAAAAACTCATAATGGTCACAGAAATAACTTTAATCTGACAAAAGTGATAATAAATAAAAATTATATAAATGTTGACCAATGAAAGTCAGACATTACTTTTCATCCATGCTTCAACAGAATTATTTAAAAAATAAATGCATGAAACAGGCCTGGACAAAAATGATGGTACCCAGAACTTAATATTTGGTTGCATAACCTTTTGAGGCAATCACTGCGATCAAATGATTCCTGTAACTGTCAATGAGACTTCTGCACCTCTCAGCAGGTATTTTGGCCCACTCCTCATGAGCAAACTGTTCAAGTTGTTTCCGGTTTGAAGGGCGCCTTTTCCAGAAAGCATGTTTCAGCTCCTTCCAAAGATACTCAATAGGATTGAGATCAGGGCTCATAGAAGGCCAGTGTTTTCCTCTTAGCCCTTCTTGGGTGTTTTTAGCTGTGTGTTTTGGGTCATTTTCCTGTTGTAAGACCAGTGACCTGCGACTGAGACCATACTTTCTGAGACTGGCCAGCACATTTCTCTCTAGAATCTCCTGATAGTCTTGAGATTTCATTGTACCCTGCACAGATTCAAGACACCCTGTGTCAGATGCAGCAAATCAGCCCCAGAGCATAACCGAGCCTCCCCCATGTTTCACAGTAGGGACCGTGTTCTTTTCTAGATATGCTTCATTTTTCCGTCTGTGAACATAGAGCTGATGTGCCTTGGCAAAAAGTTAAATTTTTGTCTCATCTGTCCACAGGACATTCTCCCAGAAGCTTTGTGGCTCGTCAGCATGTAGTTTGGCATACTCCAGTCTGTTTTTTTTAATGATTTGTCCTCTCCTTGTTCGTCTCCCATGTAGCCCTCTTTGGCTCAAACAGCGAAGGATGTTCCGATCTGACACTGATGTTCCTTGAGCATAAAGTTCAGCTTGGATCTATTTTGAAGTCTTTCTAGGCTCTTTTGTTACCATTTGGATTATCCGTCTCTTTGATCTGTCATCAATTTTCCTCCTGCAGCCACGTCCAGGGAGGTTGGCTACAGTCCCATGGATCGTACATTACTGAATGACATGTGCAGCTGTAGTCACAGAAACATCTAGCTGCTTGGAGATGGTCTTATAGCCTTTACAGTTAACATGCTTGTCTATGATTTTCTTTCTCATCTCCTGAGACAACTCTTTTCTTTGCTTCCTCATGTTTATATTGAATGTGGTACACACCACGTCACCAAACAACACAGTGACTACCTGGAGTCCTATATATAGGCCCACTGAGTGATTACAGGATTGTAGACAGCTGGGATGCTGATTAGTGGATATACCTTGGATTAACATGTCCCTTTGGTCACATTATTTTCATTCTTTTCTAGGGGTACCATCATTTTTGTCCAGGCCTGTTTCATGCATTTATTTTTAAAATAATTCCGTTGAAGCATGGATGAAAAGCAATGTCTGACTGTCATTGGTCCACATTTATATAATTTTTATTTATTATTACTTTTGTCAGATTAAAGTTATTTCTGTTACCATTATGAGTTTTTCTTTGATTTAATGAAGGGTACCAGCAATTTTGTCCACGTCTGTACAAATGCTCTGGTTCGGCTGCATCTCCGTTGCTGCAGTAACAAACATATGTGCTCGACGTTAGAGTCTGAGTATCCAGTAAGACCATTAAAAGTCACTTTATCTGTCGCTAGTCACCTTTTTCTGAAAACCAGTCGGTAGAAGAGTCTAAACTCTTGCTAAATATAGTTACACAGTAGCTGCATTAGCAGTGCCACAGCTTCTCTGGCAGGGCTTTTGTCCTCTGTCACATGACTGTGCGTGGTCATGTGACTCAAAGCAGCGGTCCTTTCTTTAAGGGACACAAGCATAACTAAACTAAAACACATCTTTTAATTTATTTTACACAACAAACTTCCTGGCACAGGCAAAATGACAGCCAAACTTACCACCTTGGCTAACAAAAATGTGCAATAGCTAATATGCTAATGCTAAAAATAATGCTAACAGTAGATGATATCGTAAAGTACAACAATATGCAAAGATAAACCATTAAGAAAATACGCGTGCAAATATTTGACATAAAATTATAAAATGTGACAAAGATTTTTTGGGAAATAAGTATTCTAAATTTTAAGTCAGTGAAGCACTTTGTAATTATTATGGATGGGAAAATGTGTGTCACTGTCAGAACTGGCCATCACTGTTGAGCTCATCAACTTTATTTCTCATGCAAGTTTGAATGAAAAGTGGCGGAAGAATGATCAGAACTGTCAGAGTTTAAGATGATTCCTGAAATCAGACGGGTTTCACTGTATAACCAAACAACTCTTCCCATGTCGAAAGAAAATGAGAGGAAATAATAAAGGGAACAAAACAGGAACACAACACAATATGAAGGACTGAATTGTAGGTTTTTGTAACCTTCCTAAACATTTTTGATTCTTGGCTGCTAGAATCTCCACTTTCTCACCGGCCAGTTTATGGCAGGCTATTAGTATAAAATGGGCTTCATCTGACTTGTTTCTAAAGTGAACATCTGTTGTGCAGCTGCTGTGTTTGAAGAAAAACTCTAATGAGTGTGCTGAAAGGGAATTAAATCAACAAAGCTTAGAGGCATTAAAGCTGCTGGAAAGGTCTAAAACGTAAAAAAAAAAACACAGAATCGGGTGAATACACTCTATGTGTCTGATATTACCAAAGATCCTCTGCAGCGACTATACAAAACCATATAAACATCATGTTGCCCAAATATATATGGTTGAAGTGAAGTAAATGTTGCATTGAAGTAGTAGGGTAAATTCAGATCTGAAATGTTTCATGCAATCTATGAAGTGGAAGCAACAAATCAATTAGTGTATTCAGAACTCTCACCATGTTATGACGTTACAGACTTAAATGTCATTGAATTGAATTGAATTAACCTTTATTGTCCCACAAGGGGAAATTCAATTTACAGTACAAGCTGTCCAAGACCATGACAAACAAACAACAAGGAATGCAAACAGATCCAGGTCACTGCAGGGCTTGCAGCCAAAAGGATGGCGCTCCCTTGATAAAAAGATAAGATCAGATACATGTCGAGGGAGGGGGGGTACACGGTGGGGGAAAATTTATCCTTAGTCAAGAGTAAAAAAACAGGTAATAGAAAAAAACCACACCTTAACCTTTAAGCACATATTCAGACATTAACATTGACACATCAGGAGGGATGGGCGGGTATGAGCTCCATAGACGTGTGGTGCACTAGAAAAGAAAGGGGTTAATAAAAAAGTTTGTTAAAAAAAAAGTTTCCTCTCATTTTATTCATTATAGCCAATCAATTAGCTCAATACAACAGTGAATACCTGCTCCCAACTGAACCAATCATAAACGCTGACCCAGGCAGCTGCATCATCCATTTCTCTCTCCTTTCGAACCACAAAAATGGTCAAATGACTTCACCTGGAACAGAATTTGTTGATGGTCCCTAAGTGGTCCATTGCCGTAAAACAAACACAGTCAGATAACACAGCAACGAGAAAGTAAACTTGCTTCGCTAATTTTTTTATTCGTATTTCTCTTTGGAGGGGCGGAAGGCAAATTATGCAATTGGGATACTTATCCAGCAGATGGCATCAGACTTGTCAAATCATGTCTTAGTGCTCCAGTCCCGGGTGGTTGAGCCCCAATTGACCTACACGCAGCAGCTCAGCCTGTTACATTAGGTGTTGTAAAGATAAAGCGGCAGAGGTAAGTTAAAGCAAAGTCTTAAGCATAGGCCCTATTTGTTGTCAGTGGTGAGTTGAACTGTGAAATAAAAATGACAAAATGTGTTCCCCCCTCCTCCTTCATAAACTTAATATGTGCCTTGTTGCTTTGTGTTGAAAAGTTAGCATGTAAAAGGTTTTGATAACTTCAAACCTGTATATTCTTGCTAAAACTTAAAATAAAGGTAACTCCTTCAGTTCATATCTTAACTGGTGCATTAGATTAGATAATGTATCAAATGTTTCTTTGCCTAAAAAAACACACAAAAAAACGCTGTAGCAGCAGCATACAGAGTGCACATTTTGACGAATCCCTTGAGTCATATCTGAAGTAAAGTAATGTGATCAAAGCGGACTTTCATAAAATTTTACAATTATCTATGTTGGTTTCGTGAAGTATGAGTGAATGCAGTAAAAAATAATCCTCAATGGCGACTTTATCACCATTTTAAATCTAACATCATAAACCGACTGTGTGTCACATAAATGCAGTAATTAAAAACTTTGCGAGGGTTGAGAAGAAAAAAACTCAAGAAGAGCGCTACAATGGTGTATGTAACAAGGAGAGCAGAGCTCAGTTCTTAATTGAGAATACTTAAAAATTTGTGGCTGCATGTTTTTTACTTTACCAGGGTTTTTGTACATAGGAAGCTAAGCAGCGGTAGGCACCGTCTTTATTACTGCCACGGGCTCACAATGGTTATATAAAAAAAATAAAAAATACTTTCAGTGCTTTCTTTTGGGTCTATGTGCCCAATGGTCGGGATTTAAATGCAATTAGACAAACAGTGCTGGTCATGCGCCATTTCAATGTTACAGTTTTTTTCCTTAAAAATGCCTAGCGACAAATCTGGCAACATTTCTGAACACCGTTTGCTACTTTCTATGAAACATTTTGCCGATATTCCCTCCTTATTAGACAGCCGGCTTTTTCTTCATGTCTGCAAAAGCTTGTCTGCACGAAGCTGCATAGACAACTGGTGCATCCACGGAACGTTGTGTATTCTGTGTTTGTTTTGAAAATCATTGCTAAATGAATCTTATTTTCATTATTTGCTATCCACAGTGAGTTACTCAGACTGTTATTTGGTGTGTAGAATAGAATAGAACAATTCTTTACTGTCCCGCAAGGGGAAATTCGGTTGTAACAGCAGCAAAAGCAAAAACAGAACATAATATTAAGTAGGCCTGGGCGGTATACCGGTTCATACCGAAAACCGGTGTTTATTTTCGTTATGATATGATATATGATATATGAATTCTTAATATACCCCTATACCGGTTAATTGCTCTGACAACTTCCGGGATGTTTAATGGGGGGAAATGTTTCAGCTGGGACCGATTTCACTGCTACATGCTCTTCAACACAGTGTAGAAAATAACGTTTTTAACTAACAGTGTGTCCAGACCAAAAGCAATAGGAGCGACTAGAGCTTCAGGTTTACATGTGAAATCAATGGAGGTGCGCGATGAAGCGCAACTTGGTGTCCCGCAACATTTCAGAAGCAGATTTTCGTCGCGAAAAAGCTTTTCTGCCTGATTTGCGCAAACAATTTGCGCTTCAGATGCAATGGAAAATTCGCGCTGCATGTTATGTGGTGCATTTTGTGCATTCGCGCTCATGCCGTCTATCACTCAAGTTGGAAAAATCTTAACTGCATCGTTAAATTGCGCTGTGACCACCAATCAGGGGATAGAGTTTCAGTGAGTAATGGAGTCACATCCTCATGCAGGACATGGAGGAAATACTGATAAACATCTTGGCTAATCACCCCGAGCTACATGACACAAGCAAAGCGAAGCTTGGACCTTCACGACACAAACTGGCCGAACAGGTCACGTTCTTCAGGCGGCGAGGAGCCGGTGTTTATGAGAGGCTCGCTGCTGTTTATGGATCCCTCCGCCGTAGCTAGACTGTATCTGTAGCTCACCAAACCCCCAGTGCAGCGATCCCCGGTCTACCGGAGGCCAGGCCGAACACGTAATCCACTCTATCCTCCATCAGCTCGGTCCATAATCCACCGCCAGCTGCACTCTAGCCCCAGCTCCGCTGAAGCCCGGGCCGAACACGCAGTCCTCCGTCAACTCGGTCCATAATCCACCGCCAGCTGCACTCTAGCCCCAGCTCCGCTGAAGCCCGGGCCGAACACGCAGTCCTCCGTCAACTCGGTCCATAATCCACCGCCAGCTGCACTGTAGCCCCAGCTCCGCTGAAGCCCGGGCCGAACACGCTGTCCTCCGTCAGCCCGGCCGTAATCCACTGCAGATGCAATATGGCCACAGGTCCGCTGAAGGCCAGTTCGCACGTGAAAATACCATATTTTAAGCGCGACCAGTTCGCATCGTACACGCTTCAAAGTGCGAATGTGCACGCGAACAGCTGGGCGTGTGTCGCGCTTTATAGTCGCTCCTATCGCGTTCAGTGTGGACACAGGGTAAGTGCAGCTGCTGGCAGCAGCGAAGCGCACAATTCTGATGAAGTAATTCCAAAAAAAGAGTATCATCGTCGTTAGTTTACAAAGTTTATCAACTTTAAAATGTCAGACGAGAACCGAACGACAGTTTACAAACGCTATTGAGAGTAACCAGTAGAGGGAAGTGTTGAGCGCTATTTGTAGGGTAAAACGTATGTGACATTTAAGCTTGAGGGACTTTTTTTTTTAATTGAAATTTATCTGCCATTTTATCGGCTATCTGTCTTTGCTACTGTTTTATGTTGGTAACGGACCCCAAAAATCCATGGGTCGGGCCCTAGTTGTGACGATAGTATCAAGTGCCCAGCTAAGTGAAACAAGCGGCTATTGAATCGGTTGTAGAAGAACTAAATCCTTTTTTTTGGTTAAAAAATGAGCAAAGGGAAACACTTTTTGAAAAGTGAAACAAATGAAACAAACATGGCCACACTGGTAGAGGCTCATGTAGTAGCCAGTGCCAGCCGGGAGCTTTTAACCTTGCACGTCCTCCAATCACCTAAAAATATTCTACCAAATGGCCCTTCCTCTTTCTGATGGTTTCTGCTGCAAACATTCCAGATCAAAATGATTAGGCTCGACACAGGGCAGGGCTACACATAGATTTGGCTGATGCCAGATTAACAAGCAAGTCATTGCGGGAAAATGTATCAGTGGCTCAGGTAAATGTCCCGGGACCAAAACGGAACCAAAAGCTCCCGTTTTGAAACGATCCTCGACGCACTACAACACTAAATGTAGCAATAATAAAACCAAATAAAATGCTATGGTCGGTTTTCTTAAACAGGATCCCCCTCCCTCGGCTCGCTGCGAATCACTGGACGGACACAGGAAATTTACCCAAGTCGTACTGCTAATAACACTTGTGGCTTTCAAGATATCTAACCAGTCAAAAAACGTGTTTAACAGAATTGGGGGGTGGATAGACCCGCTGGCTTCAGTTCTCAGTAAGGATGGGTATCGTTTAGGATTTATCGATACTACTACTCTTAACGATATTCCTCATCGATCCGGTACTTTATCTGTGTTTTTTTTTTGTTTTTTTAAAGAGTAAAACAAAAGGCGAAAAACAAACAAATAATGAACTATAATCGTTTTATTTTTTAATAATTGGAAAAGCAAAGCACAGAAAATAAACTACAAAATAAAAAGACAGAAATTAATAACTTAATAAAAACACTATATAAACAAATTGTTTTATACATATCAGTGTTTCCTCTAGGATTTTTTTGGCAGTGGGGGCAGAAAATTTAGACTTTCATTTTTACTGTTTAGGCGCCTGGGCTTTTTCTATAAAATATCAATATAGATATCACTAGTTCAAAATGTGGTAGCTTTAATACGGTTATTGATAAAGGTATACTGTAAGTGAAAAAAATCTTCAGTATGATCCACAGTTTGTGATGGGAGCAAATTAATACTTCTAATTTGCATATTATAAGGTCTTTAGTTATTGGCAATATTTTAAAACATTGTTTAAAACTTACTTTATTTAGAAAATGTATATTCTTTATTTTTCTATATATGTATTTTCTATTTTTTTCAAATACAGGTGGACATTAGGGCTGAACGATTAATTGCATTTGCAATTAAATCGCAATTTGATAAAATGCAATTTCCTAATTGCAAAGGCTGAGATTTGACTAGACGTAAACATATCTAGTAAAGTGACGTTACTTGCAAACAGCTCAAACAATGCAGAGAGAGAAGGAGACGCTGCACTTTAACCTGTTATAAAATGTTTTAAAGCTTAACAGAATCCAACGCTGCACAATAGTTGGTACCAAAGAGGAACAGTACATCAGTTGTGAGAAATTATATCGGCTATGAAAACATTGATGATGCGCAACGCCAGGTAATGAAGAACCCGCCTTGCTGCCTCACGAGATACACTACGAAACTTTATCAACAACTAAGAATATCACACCACCATATATGAGAGTTGCACGGCTAAACTGACCGCCACCAGTGTTTAAATTTCCAGCTCGCTGACCGAGCTGTTTAACAGAATCGCTACTTACGAAAATAAAAAAACGGCATATGGAAATAACTCGTGCTATAACGGGTTTTATAGCCAAGGGTTTGCTTTGATAAGCATGATGAATAAGCTAGGATTCAATCTCACGAACACATTTTAGCCACATTTTACCTGCGCTGTATAAAAAATGCCGACAGAAAGTTAAAGCCGCACCGAAAACAGTGGAGTGTTTTGAAACAACTGACCTGAGATCAAACCGCTCTACGGAGCCATACCAGAGACTGAAAGTGTGAAAAGACTCCCAGCCTCTCTCCCCCTGCTCAATTGTGGTATTGTTCCGTGTTGTTCTAATGTGCTCTTAAAACAGAGGGGTGAGACATGGGAATTCTGCCGGTTCCCCCTATCTCCCTCCCCGAGCCCTCAGTGTCTAGATGCATTTAAACAGTGGGTACCGGCACCACAGGCGAGGCCCCTTATAAGGGGCCCCACCTCCAGTGCAGAGGTGCACCCACCGCCAGGTCCCTACATGTGCGTGTGTCATGTAAATGTTGCAAGTGTAAGTGTCTAAGTTGCTCAATAAAATTGGGACCCAGGCCGCCACCGGGTAGCGAAGACGGAAACCCCATCCTGCACCCCAGTGATGTGCCCACCTCCCAAGGCCTTGTGAATGGTAGAATGAAGGAGCAGGTGGACAGAGGCAAATGGGCATGGGGACGAAATAACTTGGGTGACACAATTAATTTGTCCTCCTCCATGTGTAACCGTTAGCACATGCTGCCGCTACCTTTCTTGCTGGTCGAGGGCGTATGACGTTGCATGCACAAAAGACTGACATTTGTAACTAGGTGCATTTGTTTTGTCTATCTCTGAGAGGTAAAGACGACAAAGATTCCATAGCTCTGGCTGTTTGGATATGGTCATTTTCATGCTGGAAGGCAAACCTTATGGTGCATTCAGACTGAAAGCTTTGTCAGTGTCAAGCAATGCTCATAAAGCAACTAGTTTGACGCATATACACAGAAGATACATTTTAAAAGCTGAAGGTCACAAAGCTCGTATGTGGGACTTTCTCGGCTGGATATTTTAAACACTTGTGGATCGTGGTTGGCTTGGCATCGTCAACGTCGGGCCATGACACTACAGGGAGTCGCTCTGATTGGTTGCATGCTGCGTCAAGAGAGTTAAGGCCGTCAAAAGTTCAACTAGCTGAACTTCTGCGTTGCAAGCGTTATGCACTTTGAAGCTTGAAACAAAGGAAAAGCTTGAAAAGTTGACGGAGCCAACGCTCACAAAACGCCACAGACACTGCGACGCTCCTCCAACGGCCTCTACATGTAATCTTGACGCTGCGTACGCTGACAAAGACTGCGGTCTGAACCCATCATAAGAGTCTCATTCATGATTAGCATCCATCCATCTTCCCATATCTAGTGACTAGTTTCCATTTCTTCAGAATACAAGCATCCCCAAAACATGATACTGCCAACACCATGTGTCCCTATGATGGGCATGGTATGTTCAGGTTAGAGATGTTCAGATACCATTTATCTCTGTCTGATACCAATCTCGATACCTAGGGTATAGGTATCTGCAAATACAGAGTACTAATCTGTCTGTGTCAATTGCCGCTTGTATCCTTTAAGGAAACAAACTCTTTGTACTCTTTCACATAATGCTAAGCTAAATGCTTTATAGGGTTTTTTGGTGTCAAATTTAGCTGCATATTACGCAATAGGAGTGGCATTCTAGCAATGTGAAACACCCGTCATGCAAGATTTTGTCACTGGCTGTGTTAGTGTTTGGTAGGGTTAGGCAGGGAAAAAATTGCATGGTATCAGATCGTTTTCAAACAGAAGTTCTTGCTGATACAGATACTGGTATCGGCCCAACACTAGTTCAAGTAAATGCAAATGATTGGTTTTCTATCTTACATAAAGTTCTACATAAAGGCCAAACGGTTAGGTTTACTTTACAAACCTCTTGGCCATCACAGAGATTGTGTGTTTGGATGAGATTTATTAATGCACTGTGGCACCTTTTATTAACCCCCTAAATTTGCACAAATATTCACCTAAAATGTTGTTTTTTTATGATCTAAAGTAACTACGCTAAAAACCTTAAAAATAAGATAAAAAATAAAGATAAAAACAGATACAGATACATTCAGACATTTCTCAGGATTTCAACAGCAGATTCTAGATGTAAGACTCCAGCACTAACTACACTGAACAAAAATATAAACGCCACCACTTTGTTTTTGCTCCTATTTTTTTAAAATGAACTCAAAGATCTGAAACATTTTCAACATACAAATAATAACACTTTCTCTCAAATATTGATCACAAATCTGTTTAAATCTGTGATGGTGAGGACTTCTCCTTTGTTCAGATAATCCATCCCATCTCACAGGTGTGCCTTGTCAGGATGTTGATTAGACAGCATGATTATTGCACAGGTGTGCCTTAAACTGGCCACAATAAAAGGCCACTCTGAAATGTTTAGTATTATTACACAGCACGATACCACAGATGTTGCAAGCTTTGAGGGAGCGTGCAATTCGCATTCAGACAGCAGGTATGTCCACCAGAGCTGTTGTTCGTAAATTGAATGTTCATTTCTCTACCATTAAGCCCTCTCCAAAGGTGTTTCCAAGAATTTGGTAGTACATCCAACCAGCCTCACAACTGCAGACCATTGGTAAGCATACCAGCCCAGGACCTCCATATTCAACATTTTTACCTCCAAGATCGTCTTAGACCAGCCACTCAGACGGCTGCTGAAACAATCAGTTTGCATAACCAAAGAATTTCTGCACAAACTGTCAGAAACCTTCTGAGGGAAGCTCATCGGCATGCTAGTCGTCCTCATCGGGGTCTCAACCTGACTCTAGCTCCTCGTCGCAACCAACTTGAGTGGGCAAATGCTCACATGCGATGGTGTCTGGCATGTTGGACAGGTGTTCTCTTTACAGATGAATCCCGGTTTACGCTGTTCAGGGCAGATGGCAGACAGCATGTGTGGTGTCACGCGGGTGAGCGGTTTTCTGATGTCAATGTTGAGGATCAAGTGGCCCATGGTGGCGGTGGGGTTGTGGTATGGGCAGGCGTACGCTATGGACGAAAAACACAGGTGCATTTTATTGATGGCATTTTGAATGCACAGATACTGTGACGAGATCTTGAGGCCCATTTTTGTGCCATACATCAAACAACATCACATCATGTTGCAGCATGATAATGGATCGGCCTATACAACACTGTGTTCCGGTTCCTGCCATTATCCAGCATCTTTGCACAGCCATTGAAGAGGAGAGGACCAACAATCCACAGGCTACGTTCAACAACCTGATCAACTCTATGCGACTGAGATGTGTTGCACTGCATCAGGCAAATGGTGGTCACATCAGATATTGACTGGTTTTGAAAATCCCCAGACCCTTCTAATACAACCAAACTGAGCATTTGTGAATATTTGAGAGATAATTTTTTTTTTTTTGTATATGTAGGAAGTGTTTCAGATCTTTAAAAAATAGGACCAAAAAAAAATGTTACAATTACATTTTTTTCCTGTGTATTTTATCAGTGTACAATAAATGGAACCTTGTACATATACTACTTGGGGGGGAACTGGTCAATGACGTGAAGAGAACTTGGACACAGTAGTGGGGGATATAAAAGGTAAAACATAGAAAAAAGATATAAAATTAGCCAACGATGAAGATTATGAATATACCGTTCTACCATGATAACGCATTTTGACATAAAGCTGTGCCTACATATTTTGTACCAGGTACACAAGAAAGGAATACTTTTTTCAGTGTTTGTCTTTACAATAGATACTGCAAGTTTAAAATATCGGAAAAGAAACTTAAAAAACTTTAAAGCATTTTTAATTAAAATGTATTCAGGTTTCCCTATTGTGTAATATTACATTTATAAATAAGTAACCAGGAAAGTTAGAATTTTATTATCATAAGATTTAGCTTTTATTTAATTTTAAATATCTTCATCTCAATTATCCCGTGAGAATTTTAGTGTTTCATTATTTTGGAAAAATATTTGACTTTTAAAAAAAATACGTTTTGCGCAGTAGACTTTTTTCAATGTCACTCTAAACCTTTTGGAAGTTGTTCTACTGTAGTTTATCTAGACAGTGAGAATGCTCGAACGCAGTCATTTTGACATACAGTATATAAAGAAAAGAATCTACCGCAATAGCTATCGTTACCACACATGGTTTTAATTATATTGCCATATAGATTTGATGCCATAATGCCCAAACCTATTGGGACCACAAAGTAACAAACGTTAGGCAAGGCAAGTTTATTTGTAGAGCACAATTCATACACAAGGCAATTCAAAGTGCTTTCACAGTTGCATAAATTAAGAAAACAGATAAACAGAAAAAGAAAAAAAACAACTTAAAAAAGAGTTGAGGCTTGTCTCATATCCTCATGAAGACTGAAACTGAAATGCAGCCTCACCGTGTTTTTTGTTGATTCTGGGAACCACCAGGAGACCCCACCCTGAAGTTCTCAGGGCCCGAGATGGTTCATATGTCTCTGATCTTAGCAACATTTTTCAGATGGTAAAAAGCTGTTTATGTTATTGTTTTGATGCGGCTGTTAGAGTTCAGGTCCGAGTCCACAGTTACCCCTAGATTTCTAACCTGATTTTTTGGTTGAAGAACGAGAGACTCAAGATGACTGATAACACTTTCTCTTTGTGTCTGTGGTAGAGGGTGACAATTTTTCGGGATTCCCACAGGTCACAGGATTCCTGCGGGACGGGAGACAATTTCACTGTTGGTAACGTGATCGGGACGGGACAGGAAATAATCTACGGGATCGGACGGGAAACCGGAAATTAGAACGTTCTTTTTTTTTTTACATCTATCTTTAGTTGAATGCCATCGGGTCTACTACACTGCACGCACCAAAAATGAAACTGCTACGTTGTTGCTACACCACCTGGATAAAGTTGGAAGCATATGATATCTGACTGAAAATGCGTGTATCTTATGCTGCTTTCGAGAGACCATTACAAACCAGTGGGACATGGGATTTATCCTACCTCCAAATAGGAAAAGTGCACTAGAATGCCTGTCGAAGTGGAACCTCCTACCTGCGAACTCGGGGTAGTTCGACGTACCCCAACTTCACCAAAATTAAGTCGGAAGATACTGCCGGTGCCCACGGACTCTCACGTCGTGAGAGGTAAAACTTGAACGAATAGGCTATAAACTGTACTTCTCTGCTTTTAGTGTTGTTTTAGACACTGTAATTTTAACACAACTTGTTTTTCATATTATGGTGTGAATGTTGTTATTATCTGTTAGCATGCGTCTTCATAAACAAAGTGACTATCTGTTTAGCGTGGCGGTCGTCCATGTTTTCGGTTTACATTCCACTTCAATTGCCTCGAATGCTTAGAAGTGGGAGCTAGTACATTTCAGGTAGGAGAAGTCCCAAGTCCCACTGGTTTGGATGGGCTCTCGAACGCAGCATTAATAGTTTGGTAGTCAGAAGAGTCGAGTCCATTCATGACGTGGTAAGGTGGCCAAAAGATTATCTTTGATGCTGTGCTAGGCTATGGTTTAAAGGGGGGCGGGGGGAGGGAGCCCCATAGGAGGTAAATTACTAATCTACGGGATTCGGGTCGGGATGGGAGTCTTTCCCTCAGGATTTTTTTGGGACAAGATTGTTTTTGGGGGGCTGTCACGTGATCGGGACGTGACTACAGTATTTTTTTTGGATCGGGACGGGACTGGAGCGACAATTGATTCCCATGTCACCCTCTGGTCTGTGGGCCAAAAAGAATTATCTCCGTTTTGTTACTATGAGTAACATACTAAGTCGCCATGAACAAAAATCCTGCACTTCCCCTGCTTAAGCCAGTACATGTCCAGGGCAGGCCCATCTAAATTTTGCCATTTGGATGATCCAGAGAATGATTAGGAGAATGTCACGTGGTCAGAAGAGATCAAAATAGAATCTTTGGTATAAACACCACTTGCCATGTTTGGAGGGGGAAGAATGCTGAGCTGCATCGCAAGAACACCATACCCAGTGTGAAGCATGAGAGTGGAAACATTATGATTTAGGGGGTACTTTTTTGCGAAGGGGACAGGAAGACTGATACATATTACGGATACATATTACTTCCATCAGTGAGAGCACTGAAGAAGAAACATGGCTAGATCTTCCCGCATGACAGTTATCCCAAATACACCACCTAAGCAATGAAAGACTGGCTACATACAAAGGATTTCAAGGTTCTGGAGTGACCAGACCTCTGCAGATCTCTCCAGACCTCAGTCCAAAAGAGAATCTGTGGAACGAGATGAAGTCTGTGTTGCCCAGAACATCGCAGCTCAGAGAAGATTTGCATGGAAAAATGGACCAAAACACCAGCTACATGTCTGGAAACCATGTGAAGACCTACAGGAAAGATTTGTCCTCTGTCCCCGTCATCAAAGGTTCAATAACAAAGTGTTAAGATAAACATTTGTTATTGAACAAATACTTATTTTATACTCAATAATACAAATATATACTAAAATACATCGTTTTGCCCCTCTATATGTCTATAAAAAAAGTATCACATAACAAATGTGTTTTTATTACTAAAAAACATGCATAATTTTATCTACAGTAATCAAGCCTGGGGCAACCGTCGCTCAGGAGTTTGGAGTTCATCTTGTAATAAGAAGGTTGCCGGTTCAAGCCCTGCAACCAATGGGTGAATGACTGAATGTACTGTAAAGCACTTTTCAATTTTGTCACATCAATATTATGTAATATATAAGGTTTAAATTTGTAATGTTAACACCTTTCAAGGCACCGTAAACAAAATACAAATTAATTTGGTTGACAAATTGACTATTCATGTAAAATACAGTAGCTACAGTACATCAGTGAAAGTATGTGATCCTTCCAGATTTCTTTATCGTTTGTTTGGCATGTTTAAAATTATCCAGAAAAGTTAAATTTTACTGTGGGCGACTGTGGCTTAGTGGTAGTTGGCTTACAATCGGAGGATCGTAGGTTCGATTCCAGCTTCCTCCAAGGCACTTAACCCCAAAAATTCTACATCGTCCTATGTTGGCCATTGGTATATGAATGGGTGAATGAGGCTTCAATGTAAAGCGCTTGGTCAGTATGACAAGGAAAGCACAGGAAAAACACAGGATCCATCAGCTAAATACCTCAGGTCTACTATTTTTTTCTAATTTCATGCTATTGCTCTCTTCACACCAACTACGCTCTGTGTGACCACAAAAACATCACAAAACCCAAAGAAATTTGGAAATCAGCGGGAAGCAAAGAGTCACAAAGATCAGACAGCAGCCAGGAAATGTGACTCAGCAGTGACTCGGTGAAAAACTCCTAGTAAGACAGATAAGCTAACTGGAGCAATCAGGGTAGGACTCCTACAAAGAAAAATATGGCATCTCAATCCAGAAGAGTACAGTCCTAGGAACAGGTAAGATACTGCAAAGAATTCTGAACCTTCCAGGCCTCTGATAAAGGTCCCGAGGTTGAGATGAACAGCCACCCGCCCTGTCCAGAGGAAAAGCAGCAATTTGTTCATTTTACATATTATATATATATATATATATATATATATATATATATATATATATATATATATATACAGTGGGGCAAAAAAGTATTTAGTCAGCCACCGATTGTGCAAGTTCTCCCACTTAAAATAATGATAGAGGTCAGTAATTTTCATCATAGGTACAATTGAACTGTGAGAGAAAGAATTTTGGAAAAAAAATCCAGGAATTCATATTGTAGGATTTTTAAAGAATTTATTTTTAAATAAGGGTCAAAAATAAGTATTTGGTCACTTCATACAAGGAAGATCTCTGGCTCTCACAGACCTGTAACTTCTTCTTTAAAAAGCTCTTCTGTTCTCCACTCGTTACCTGTATTAATGGCATCTGTTTGAACTCGTTATCTTTATAAAAGACACCTATCCACAGCCTCAAAGAGTCAGACTCCAAACTCCACTATGGCCAAGACCAAAGAGCTTTCGAAGGACACCAGGAAATAATTGTTGACCTGCACCTGACTGGGAAGAGTGAATCTACAATAGGCAAGCAGCTTGGTGTGAAAAAATCAATTGTGGGAGCAATTATCAGAAAATGGAAGACATACAAGACCACTGATAATCTCCCTTGATCTGGGGCTCCACGTGAGATCTCATCCCGTGGGGTCAAAAAGATCATGAGAACGGTCAGCAAAAATCCCAGAACCACACAAGGGGACCTGGTGAATGACCTGCAGAGAGCTGGGACCAAAGTAACAAAGGTTACCATCAGTAACACACTACAACGACAGGGAATCAAATCCTGCAGTGCCAGACGTGTCCCCCTGCTTAAGCCAATGCATGTCCAGGCCCGTCTGAAGTTTGCCAGAAAGCACATGGATGATACAGCAGATTGGGAGAATGTCATGTGGTCAGATGAAACCAAAGTATAACTTTTTGGTATAAACTCAACTCGTCGTGTTTGGAGGAAGAAGAATACTGAGTTGCATCCCAAGAACACCATACCTACTGTGAAGCATGGGGGTGGAAACATCATACTTTGGGGCTGTTTTTCTGTTAAGGGGACAGGACGACTGATCCGTGTTAAGGAAAGAATGAATGGGGCCATTTATCGTCAGATTTTGAGCCAAAACCTCCTCCCATCAGTGAGAGCTTTGAAGATGAAACGTGGCTGGGTCTTCCAACATGACATTGATCCCAAACACACCGCCCGGGCAACGAAGGAGTGGCTCCGTAAGAAGCATTTGAAAGTCCTGGAGTGGCCTAGCCAGTCTCCAGACCTCAACCCCATAAAAAATCTTTGGAGAGAGTTGAAAGTCCGTGTTGCTCGGCGACAGCCCCAAAACATCACTGCTCTCGAGAAGATCTGCATGGAGGAATGGGCCAAAATACCAGCTACTGTGTGTGCAAACCTGGTAAAGACCTATAGTAATCGTTTGACCTCTGTTAGTGCCAAGAAAGGTTATATTACAAAGTATTGAGTTGAATTGTTGTTATTGACTAAATACTTATTTTCCACCATAATTTACAAATAAATTCTTTAAAAATCCTACAATTTGAATTCCTGGATATTTTTTTCAAATTCTGTCTCTCACAGTTGAAGTGTACCTATGATGAAAATTACTGACCTCTGTCATCATTTTAAGTGGGAGAACTTGCACAATCGGTGGCTGACTAAATACTTTTTTGCCCCACTGTATATATATATTTAAGTCTGATCATGCCATGCTAAAAATTCAAGGAGGGCGAAAAAAAAAATTGTATTAACTGACACAGACGAACTAGAATTGCTTAGCAAAGAACAGAACATGCAAGCAGACCATTGTGGCGAATGGGGGAAACACGACAAACTTGTTTCATCAATTGAAGCAAAAGTACTTTTTGGAGAACAACAACGCAGTTAAAGCATGTGAAGAAGCGTCCACTTCAACTAGCCCGGTGGTGAGACCAAAGTAGCTAGCTCAGGAAACAATTAGCATAGCTTTAAATGCTTATGATAAAACCACACCTTATGATACGACATCGGGGGAACTAACTAATGCAGTGACATTAGTGACATCAGTGGTAGAGTAGTTGGCTTGCAATCGGAGGGTCGTAGGTTCGATTCCAGCTTCCTCCAGTCACATGTCGATGTGCCCCTGGGCAAGGCACTTAACCCCCAAATTCTACATTGTCCTACCGAGCCATCTTGAATGAATTAGCCATGAATGGGTGAAGTGCTTTGAGTTGTCAGTAAGACTAGAAAAGCGCTACATAAATTCAGTCCATTTACCAATTGTTTGGCACTGGATATGATGCCCATTCAGAGTGTGCAAAGAGAGGGTTTCACAAAGATGCTTAAAACGTTTGATCCCCGCTACAAGCTCGCCTCCAAGAGGTACTTTTCTAAAGTCTCTAAAGCCTTGCCTGTTTTATACGAGTAGGTCTGTACTGAAGTTTAAAATGCACTGGCTTCGGTGGTTCTTTGCGTCCACTACGGACATGTGGTCAAGCCGTACATAGTATCCCTACATGAGCCTTACAATACACCACGTGGACAAATACTAAAAGCTACAAAACAAGTGCCTTGAAAAAAATTTTTTCCCCTGAGGACCATACTGAAGCAAATATAGCCAAAGGCTTAAAAGAATTCCTCAGTTTGTGAAATCTTCAGGAGGAAAAACAAGCGTGTGATGACAGACAGTGGGGCGAACACAGAGAAAGCCGTCGTGCTCAACAACTGGACCAGACTTTCATGCTTTCGCCTGAGTATTGCAATAGGTAAGTATAATGTCAGATCCAGCATGTTTATTTTAAATGATAGTAGCCAATATAGGTCTGAGTTATTAATGTTTAATTGACTTTAAACATAAACAGGGATTGTGAGCATGGACTTGGGCATTAGCTACTGATTTCAACCTAGTCCTGGATTAGTCATTTTGTAGTGTGTGTGTATGTATATTATATGTACAGTGTAGAGAACAAGTAAATGATACGCTGCTGATTTTCAAAGTTTACACTTACAAAGTCCACTTACAAAGCATGTAGAGATCTGTAGTCTGGGACAGAATGTAAAAAATCACAGTTGATGATTTTTAAATAATTAATTTCCATTTTACAGCATAACTTAAGTATTTGATACATCCGACAAACAAACTCAATATTTGGTACATAAGCCTTTGTTTGCAATTACAGAGATGAGATGTTTTCTGTAGTTCTTCACCAGGTTTGCTCACACTGCAGCAGGAACTTTGGCCCATTACACCATACACATCTTCTCCAGAGTGTTCAGGTTTCAGGGCTGTCGCTGGGCAACACTAACTTTCAGCTCTCTCCAAAGATTTTCTATTGGATTCAGGTCTGGAGACTGACTAGGCCTCTCCAGGACCTTGAGATGGTTCCTATGGAGCCACTCCTTAGTTGTCCTGACTTTGTGTTTCATGTTGTTGTCATGCTGGAAGACCCAGCCACGACCCATCTTCAATGCTCTTACTGAGGGAAGGAGATTGTTGGCCAAGATCTCACGATACATGGCCCCATCCATCCTCCCCTCAATACGGTGCAGTCGTCCCATCCCCTTTGAAGAAAAGCATCCACAAAGAATTATCTTTCCACCTTCATGCTTTACAGTTGGGATGGTGTTCTGGTGCTAATCCTTCTTCTTCCTCCAAATACGGCGAGTAGAGATTAGACCAAAAAGCTCCACTTTTGTCTCATGAGACCACATGAACGTCTCCTATTCCTCCTCTTGATCATCCAGATGGCCATTGACAAACTTCAGGCGGGCCTTGACATGTGCTGGCTTGAGCAGGCGGACTTTGTGTGCACTGAAGGATTTTAATCCATGACGGCGAAGTGTATTACTGATGGTTTTCTTTGAGACTTTGATCCCAGCTCTATTCAGGTCATTGACCAGGTCCTGCCGTGTAGTTCTGGGCTCATCCCTCACTGTCTTCCTGATCAGTGATGCCCCACGAGGAGAGATCTTGCATGGCGAGGGACAATGACCATCATCTTGAACTTCTTGCATTTTTTAATTATTGCACCAACAGTAGTTGCCTTCTCCCCAAGCTGCTTCCCTATTGTCCTCTAGCCCATCCAAGCTTTGTGCATCTCTACACTTTTATCCCTGATGTCCTTGGACAGCAGTCTGGTTTTGGGCACTGTGGAGAGGTTTCAGTTGGTTTGAGTGTGTAGACAGGTGTCTTTTATACAGGTAACGAGTTCAAACAGGTGCAGTTAAAACAGGTAATGAGGAGAGCACAGGAGGGCTTATTAAAGAAGAATTAACAGGTCTGTGGGAGCCTAAATTGTTTCTGGTTGATAGGCGATCAAATATTTATGTCAGTCAATAAAATGGAAATTAATCATTTAAAAATCATTCGAGGTGATTTTCTGCATTTTTGTTTTAGATTTTGCCCCTCACAGTTGAAGTGTACCTTTGATACAAAATACAGACCTCTACATGCCTTGTAAGTGGGAAAACTTTAAAAATCAGCAGTGTATCAAATACTTGTTCCCCCCACAGTGTGTATATATATATATATATATATATATATATATATATATATATATAGACAAAGACTGTAGATGTCTGGACAAACTGGTCAAAAAGGCCAGTTCTGTACTACTCCACCAAAGTTCTTACTTTGGTGGAGAGGCAGATGAGGAGGAAGTTGCAGGGCATTCTGGATAACAACAAACACCCCCTCCATGATGTCCTTACCAGCCAGCGAAGCAGCTGCACTGAAAGATGGATCTCATTGAGATGTAGCACTAAGAGGTTCAGGAGATCGTTTGTTCCTGCAGCCATAAGACTATTAAACAGAGACATCCAACATGTTTCCTAAATTATTTTAATTTGATTATTTATCTTCTTTTCCCAATCTAAGATGTATTTGTAAATATACGAGCACTTGGCAAAATGAATTTCCCCTTTTTGGGGATATATATATGTATATATATATAAACAAAATTGCAAAATCAAAGTACTCTGCTGTTATTACAAATAAAGTGGCATACTCAGATTTGATGTATGTATGTATGTATGTATGTATGTATATCTTTTAGAGAGAAGTGTGAAGGACCCGAGGGTAGAACAGACGGTTGGAGTGGGAAAGAATATTCTACGGCTTTAGGCCACAGCTGGAAGCGCCAGCATGCTCTGCATGCTGCCCAAAAACAACTGGACCTACCAGAACATAAACTCATAACTCAATAGGAGTGTCACGATTCTCCAAATCCTTGATTCGATTTGATTTTCTATTTTAGGGTCACGATTCAATTCTCGACTTATTTATTGTTTTAACTATTTTACAGTACAGAGCACTATGTCCTGTTTAGACTATAGTCTACAATCATTGGTTTTATGCATAGAATTTTGTAAATCTTATTTTAAAAGACAAAATTGATGCAATTTTTATTATTCGTGTATAACATTAGCCATTAATGGTCAAATTGAAAGAAATTATTTTACAATGAAAAGTGTAGTCTTGTTTAAATAAATTGGGATCAGAGAGTGGCAGCCATCTAGTGACTCTTTATAGCTACTGCAGAACAACTGGTGCCTTATTCAAGACAGATCATGGGATAGAGAAAAATGCAGCTACGGTGGTTCTCTTGATTACAATGTGAATGTAGACTTAACTCGATGGGAACTCAAAAATTCCTCACTGGGGACTTGAGAGTAGAAAGAGCGGTTTTAGTTCTGCTCCCACTGCTTCATGTATCCTGCCGTGGTCAAGCGTTAGCTTAGCCAATACCTAGTTGCTAGCATCAGCTAATGTGCTCTGTAGACGTATGGGATGTGATACAGGCAGTTAACATGTTACCAGGTGTTGTTTGGGAGTTGTTTGAGAACTAGTGAGAGTTAATTGTTAAGGAAAATGCAATGTGTGGTTCTTTGTGATGAGGAAATCTGAGTAAATAGACAGTTGCCTGCAAACTGTTGCTATGGAGTCCCCATTGGGACGGTGATCACGACCATCAAAAGAGCAATACTGGACTATATGAACAAAAGCTACTAAGACAGTGTGATAGAAAGGCTTGTTAGCATGCCTACTCTCCTGATCCACGTTTTCCACGAATTAGAGCATCTTCTGTCAGACAAGGGTAGTACAGCTCCAGGTGTTTCAGAAACCCCTCCTCCATCTGCTGGAGACCAGACATGTCAGGGTGCTGCTAAAAAGCCAAAGATTCTCGGAAGCTTTTATGAAAGGACCAGTTATTGCCAATCCTGTAGAAATAACTACAGAGAGGCTGTTTTCTGAAATGAGCAGTTATGTGAATATTCTACCAGCAGACATTGAGTGTGATCCACTTATGTGGTAGAAAATTCACACAATAAACTTTCCCCACATCAGCAGATTAACTTGGAATTACCTCTGCATTCCAGCAGCTAGTGCTGCATCTGAAAGGTTGTTCAGCCCAGGTGGAAATGTAGTAACCTGTCTAGGGTCTTCTCTTAAGCCTATATCTTGTAACTTGTTAGTGTTCCTGACAAAGAATCTTAAAACTTGTATCCTTTATTTACTTTTGATGTTTACTCAAGAGTTTGTGAATTTTATTATTTAACTTATTTATTTGGCACACTGGAGTTTTATGTTGAAAAGAAACTACTTATGTAGTCAATACTATACATGATTATCATGAGGATATATCAATCCGTTTCCATTGGAATGGCGTTTTGGTTAAACTGTCAGCAAGGAAATTTCAACATTTGGGCCATTAAAATATGGTACAAAGTAATAGCTTTAATACATGTAAAAATCAACAGGTGTTTGTTAAAGTGAATTTTTTTTTACACTAATCAACATGTAGTTTTAGGGTGTGTTATTTTGTCAGTCATATTGTCAGTTATATCATTATCGCAAATTTTAAAATATTTATTGTGATCAACTGTTTTGGCCATATTGCCCTGCCCTAAATCTAATTTTTAATCTTACATTTTATTGTTTCTGAAAGCCAGTTAGGGATAAATTAAATCCTGAAGTGGACATTGATTGGTTGTAAGCTCATCATAAGCTGAGTGGCTTTCGTTGTAGTGGAGAGGGCAAGGTCTGAAGGAGCGGTGAGTTACAGACAATGTTACCAACTTAGCAGCTTTGTGGCTATATTTATCGAGTTTTCAGATTCCTCTAATGATTTGTTTTTAATAAGACATATCGATGTATCTCTGTTACTTTCACCAAGCAGGTGGGTTGCTCTCCTGACTCAGAGCGTTCACAGCAGGCAGCCAGTCTGCATGCTGCAGCTGTGCTCTCCTGACAAGGTATTGCTGAATGGCAAGCCAAATGTAGAAAAAACTGTCACAGCATTTTCCACTCCAGCCTGTTTCATAACTCAAATATCCAGTTTTATGGAATGAAGGTGAAAAAAGACACCAACTACCAGTCATACTACATTGAATTGAATTGATTTAATAATCCTTTATTGTCCCACGAGGGGAAATTCAGTTTTACAGTACAACCTGTCCAAGATCATTACAAACAAACAGACAATCAAAAATCCAGGTCACTGTTGGGCAGTGCAGCCACTTGTACGTGGCGCTCCTATATATTCAGGAAAGAGTTACACATCAGAAGGGGGGGTTTCACGGTGACGGGAAAAAAACGCTCAACTGTTTTCTGCGTCCGTATACGGACTCACAACACAGGTGATAGAAAAAAAAACTCCCAAAACATAGAGAAGCACATATTTCAACGTTCACAATGATGACATGAAGGACGGTTTAGGCGGGTTCAGGAGCCCCTGGTCGACAATCTGCATGCAGCCCTCAACTCTAAGAACGCAGCCCGACCTGCCACCTAGGGGGGGGGGGGGGGGGGGCATGGGACACAGCGAGACATTGTGTGTGTGTGTCTGATCCATATGAGTGTGTGTGTCAGTTTTTGCACGTGTGCGGGGTGGAGGATACCCTGTTTACATTTTTCTTTACAGGCATTGATAACGGACCGAGTTGAAGGTCTACATGAAGCCAAAACAATAATTATTTGGATAGCTGGGAGAGACAACATTCTTTTCCACTCTAACCTTTCAGTCTGTCACTGGTTTCTTTTATAGTCTAATTAAACCAAATTAATGTTCAGATTACTCCATTAATTTCCAGTTGCACCAATCCGCACTGACAGTTTCTCCAAGTCCGATGACAATTCGCGAGTGAGTCCCAAAGTGCCAGCTAGATCGCCTCTTGCAGAGTCTAGTCTGTGCTTGAGCTCACCAAGCATGAGGTTCTGAGTTCCATCAGCACAAATCCGCGCTTCAGACTGCTCCTTCAGCCTTCCAAGCACAAATCCGCGCTTCAGACTGCTCCTTCAGCCTTCCAAGATTCGCTTCCAGAACTGTCTCCAATTTCGGTATTTGTTGCTCCATTTTGTGGTAGATCCAGTACATGCCCGTTCCAATCAGCAGGAACCCCATCCACATAAATCCAAATAGCCAGATATCTTCCATACAACCCGGATGCCCTTTTCCGGTGCTTCGTAGAGTTGAGTAGATTTTATCAACAGCATTCAGAGACCAGCTGAACTTTTCCATCTTTCGTTTATTCAGCTTTGGTTCGGAGAAAAATGCAAAAAGACACTCCAGATAGAGGCACAGGACATAGAGCAGTGGGATAAGACACAGGAAGAGGAGGGAGAGAAAAAGTGTGCGTCCTCGCTGAGAGCCAGAAGAGTAAAGTGACTGGTATGACTGGTAGTTATTTTACTACAAAAATGACTGTCATCATTAATGGTGCCAGTCAAATAAAAAATAAAAAATCAATACATTGCTTTTGAACATCGATACAATATTTTGACATAAAATTGTACAATATATCAGATTATCAATATTTACTTACATCCCTATTGGTCTCAAAGGCCAGCCTTTACACCTAACAATATATACTATTTACCAATGTTTGACAGAATTTCTGTTTGCTAGGAGCCGAGGAAATCGGAAGCAATTTCCACACAGTTTACTCAAATACAGCTTTGAACACACTAAACCAAGGACACACAACTGTCCGTTTGACTAAGATTAGGTAGAAGCTTTAAGGTACTAGTGTCTTTTGATGCATTTTCTATTATCATTAATATTAAATAGTAAATTAATGTAAATGAATTCACTTTAGCTGAACTTACTCTAAAACATGCACACACAAATCAAACTCTAAAACGTTTATCATCTTCTTTGACGAAGCAAATCCTTGTCCTGAAAACACCAAAGGACTCCAACCACCAACATCCAGGAAGTTCACGAGTGGGTCTCCGTGATTGTGTGTGTGTAAGAGGGAGAGAGACAGACTTCCAAACAACTTCCACAATTAAGCAAGCAAAGGCCACAGGTTCAACGTTTATGACAAGTTTCAGCTGTAAAGTTTTCTCTACTTAAAAGAACTGTAATTAAAATCTTTACCCGACAACTAGGAGCTGGTAACATAATTAATTTGTGATACACAGTGTTCCTTTGTCAATTAATGTGTGTCCTTATATAAAAACTTTTTCTGTTTTTTACAATAGACTCAAGGAAAGGTTATTTGATACTGGTGCCTTTGACCAAACCAAGACTGATCTGCACTCATTATTAGATATATTTTATCTCACTACCTGATCTATCTCAGCATCTAATTTAAAAAGCAAATTAAACAGATGATATGCTGGTGCACACTTAACAGTTTATTTGCATAGGGCTGAAGGTGCAACATAGATATGACCTTCGTAAGCGAGAGAGAGAGAGAGAGAGAGAGAGAGAGAGAGAAATCTCAAACACGAAAGAAAAGTCTCAAAAGGGAATTTCATAACCAGTTTGACGATCGCAAACTGCTGTATCAAATCACATTAATAGAAAGTTATGTAGAAGGGAAAAGTGCACAGACAGCAGGGATGCCTGCAGCCTGGAGAGGATTGTAAAGGAAAGGCCATTCAACATTTTTTTGGAGCCTTCACAAGGAATGGACTGAGGCTGGATTTTGTGCAACAAGAGCCACCACACATAGACAGATCCTGGACATGCACTTCATATGACGTATTCCTGTTGTCAAGCCACTGCTGGTCTGTTGCTCAGTGGTCCAAAGTCCTCTTCTTTGATCAGAGCAAATTTTGCATCTCATTTGGAAACCAAGACCCAGAGTCTGGAGGATGAATGTAGAGGCAAACAATTCAGTATGCCTGATGTTCATCGGGAAGTTTCCACAGTCTGTGTTGATTTGGGGAGGCATATCATCTGCTGGTGTTGGTCCACTGTGCTATATTAAGTCCAGAATCAACCAGAGCACTTGATGCTGCCTTCCACAGAAGAGCTTTATGGAGATACTGACTTCGTGTTCCAGCAGGACTTGTCACCTGTCCACACTGCCAAAACCTGGTACAATGGGATTACTGTACTTGACAGGCCAGCAAACACGCCTCACCTGAACCCTATAGAGAATCTGGGGGGGTGTCTGTGCTGTCTGTGTGCTTTTTCTCTCATCACATTAAGCACTTCAGCTTAATGGGAAGCCGGTACATTTATAACAAAAAAAAAAGGTACTGTGTACTGTGGAAACTAGATAGTCCCGCTTATCAGTGAAGCAGGTTGTTGCCTTTTCATTGCGGAAGGCAGCAAGAGCAGTGTTGGCCACACACGTGTCAAATATGATGATCGGAGTAGCCTTAGTAGAAATCCTGGCCCAGCTGTGTGCTGCGGGACATTTTATTGGATTAAATTTTATATCAAACAATGTTCCCTTTATTTCTAACAGGTACCTTTCCATTCTCCCGAATGTGTTTTCTACCTCTGTCACTCAGTAGGTTTACATGCAAAGTCGAGCTTTTTGGAGTCATCGGACAATGGGCTTGCCCGCTGTCGCGAGCCGAGTCCCAGTTTACATGTCACTCAGAAAATCAATAATTAAATGAAGTACACTTGACTCCCCGACGATAGATGGCGACATGCGCCCCTATTTGTTGGCCTAATAACAGTTAGCTTCCAGCTACATTCAGACGCTAAACTGAGGGTGGCGCGAGTGAAGCAGACAGAGTTAAAGCATGATCCAAACATGCAATGGCTGGTTGCAGAGTAGTCCAATTTGAATCAATTATCCAGCTAGAGTAGTCGAGCTTCTGAAACTCCAGTTTGGTTCAACTCCAGTCGTACAATGTATTTTAAAAGTCTGATTTCAGTCGGACTAAGGCAATCATTTGAATTTCTCTTGCTGTATGTAAACGTAAACTTTTTCCCAGGCAGAAAGGGACAAAAGTCACATCGTGACAGGGAGAATTTTAACTGATTTAATTTGGTCAAAGAAGATAAATATTCTCAAAAAGGTTAATGACAGCAAATGACACAATTCTTTGTCACAAATCTTTACGTCTGCAGCAGAAATATAACATCTGTGGTTGAAGCAGAGAAACCGCTGATAATAGAGAGAAAAAACTACTGGTGTTGATAAGAATTCGTGTTAATTATGACAATGTTTGTTCATAATTTTTAAATTGCTCCACTCATCTTTCACCTCAATCTCGGTGCCACTGAAATTCCTTACTTCAGTCTATTGCCCATAGGGAACAATGCAAGAATTTTATACATACATCAGGGGATGTGGTGTTAACAAATATGGTTAATTGAGGTCGTTTCTGTATGCCAATAACTGTAAACGGGCACGAGATCCTGGGTAGTAGTGTTGCTTTTGTCAACGAAAATATGACTAAAAATAGTCGTCAATGAACCCTTTATCACGTGAGTAAAACAAGACGTGACAATGAGTATAATTAAATGTAAAGACATGTTGAAACGTGACGTCACGCACCCAAAGCCCCGCTCCCCAGCTTCTTACTGCCCCCACTGACTACTGTTGTTGTTAACTGACAGTAGTCAACATATCAGCGCTACATGGAAAAATCTATCAGCATGGTTAACATGTGCAGCGCTGTAGGCTGCAGAAATAGAAGAAAAAAGAACAGCAATAATATTTAACAGGTTTGCAGCTGACGAAATAAGCCACCGTCTATGGCTGAGTTAGAGTGGATGATCCATCCATCCAGGAATCCAGTCTGATGACCGAATCTGCTCATCTCTCTTACTGGAGGAATGTTGATGTTAATATATATGTATGCCTTCTTTGCTTCTGCTGTGTAATATTGAGGGACAATGATCAAATAATGTAGATATCTTTAAACTGAACTGGCGACAGTTATATCTGAGGAGTTTATACCAGTAACTTGTTAGCTATTTGAAACTGTCTGGAAGCTAGCTCTGTGGGGTAGCTCCTAGCTATCTCTTTTTTCTTACATGTTAGTGGTTGTACAAACGGCTGCCTGATTACACGTTGGTTGTACGTTTATTATTTTATTTCTTTATGGGCACCTGTTTTTAATAGAAGTTGTCCTATTGATTGCATGCCTTCTTTGCTTTTGCTGTGTAAAGTCAAAGCATGTTAATAGGGCTGCATCTATAGATTCTTTTTGTAACCCCTTATCGATCTGATTAATAGATTAATCAGATATTTTTTTTTGTTTTTAAATAACCAAAACAAATCATGCATAACGGAAATTTTGTGGCTGTAAAATGATCAAGCATTTTCCTTTTATTCCTCAAAAAAAAACAGAACCCCAACTCCAATATTTGGCTCCAAAACTAAGCCCATTTACAGTATTTACTTGACAAATTAATAGTCAACAGCAATAATGTAACTTAAACTAAACAGTCCATCAACTTTTTTGTGGAAAAGCTTTTGTGAAAAATTGCAATGTTTGTGATTTTCTTCTTCGCCAATCCCTTGAATTGTTTGAAAAGCAAGCAGAGTTTCAGACAACGTTGTCACATAAACCTTAGCAAAACAAAAATGACTAAACGTCACTTTAACAGTGGAAAATGCTACAATTTGACCTGCTCAGATTGGGTCCCCACAAGAAGAACATCTCTGCTTTTATTTTGGTGCTACAGTCCCAAAGCCACGCTGGGCCCCTTTTAGCCCCTCTTTATTAAACTCCTGGATACGCCCCTGCTCAGCAGCACTGAACACCCAGGAGTCTCTGTGTCATGAGAAAGTTTTTTTTTTTCTTACTTTGGTCGCAGCGCAGCATTTAAAATTCTTTTGATTATTGATGCTGTAACTGTAATGTTGGAGCATTTTTAGTTGCAGATAGTGACGTTAATGGTACTTAGAACCCTGTTTTCATCTGTCCACACGCAGATACTGAAAACAGAGAAAACACAGTTCTCCACTTTAACCAGAGTTTTTTTAAAGATTCGTTTTCGGTGCCGAAAATCTGCGTTTACGTGTGGATGACAGGCCACACCATAAAAAAATATTTCCGTGTTGTGAGATACCTGGCTACGTGTGGACAAAGCTCTCTTGCAATTGAACTTGAAAATGATTACTACTTAAAAAAGACCAAAGCTAAACATCGTATCTAATCAAACAGCATCATGACATTGCTACAAATACAGTAAAATTAGCAAGGCTTTAGGTTTTGTTACCTTGTTTCAGCGACGCTTGGTGAAACAGCATGTGGATGTTTTCTGATGCTGGATCATTGAGCACGTACTGCTGTGGTACACCAGGTCTACTTTACAGTATATACACTGTACTTTGTTCTTTTATTTTCTTAGAATGTAACGATCCCAAACTTTACAAATTTTCTGCCGTTTGTGGGCATCTTTATTCTCCACCATCGCGCCAACTAAATTCCAACTGTGTCACACGCTGTTGTTGTGCTTTGCACAGGTGCATCCAAAGCAACCGTCCGCTTGGAACAATCAGATACCTGTGCTTATGGTGTTATAGGAATTTAACGAGGCTTTGAGGCTGAGTTTTTGCCTCAAGCTATTTTTTGAATCGAGTAAATAGAGTAACTGGACAAATCGCTGCAGCCCTAGTTGATGATATAGTTGTAGATATGCCCATACTGATCTGGCGGCGGTCATATCTGAGGAGTTTCATGCCATAGCTTGTAACTAAATGGTCTTAAAGTCTGGAAGCTCTGTGCTACATACAGTTAGCTTTCTGATGTAACTTTTTCAATTATCTGCACAAAGATGGTTTAGGTATTTTTTTTGTTTGTCTAATTGTTCAACTGTGATCGCACGCACGGCTTTGCATAACCATATCCTGCATTCTCGTTGTTTGGCCACCTTACCACGTCATGAATGGACTCGATTCATCTGACTACCAAACAATTAAGATACACGCATTTTCAGTCGGATATCATATGCTTACCAGTTTATCCAGGTGGTGTAGCAACAACGTAGCAGTTTCAGTTTTGGTGCACGCATTGTAGTAGACCCGATGGAATTGCATTTTGCAGCGGAGTTTATAACCACACACATTGGCACCGCATCGCTGCGTCATTTTTTAAAGCTAATTCCCTGATATCTGACAAGATAAATGTTTTAAATTCTGTTTTAATTTCCGGTTTCCTGTCCGATCCCGTGGATTATTTCCTGTCCCGTCCAAATCACGTTACCAACAGTGAAATTGACTCCCGTCCCGCGGGAATCTTGCAGGAATCTCGTGACCCGTGGGAATCCCGAAAAATTGTCCCCCTCTAGTCCAGAGCCCGTTTCACTAGCAGTCACTTCCTCAAGCTCCACTTATTATTAAGAAGCTGTAACTTCTAGTGAGTCTGCAACTCTGCATGAGTACTGAGTAGCGTGACAGAGAAAGCGAACGATAACAGGTGTTATGCCGAGAACATCATGCCAGACGAAAATTGCAACCCCTGCTGCAGGAAAACGCATCGTTGTAAACTCACTGATAACGATAAGAAAGTTGATTAACATACCAGCAACGTGACAGCTTTTAAATACACTCGTAATATTATTATGTTTCTTATGCAAGCACGCCCCGAAACCATATACTAATGTATAGAAAAAAAATCCCGACTTTAATCTAAACAAGTGTTTTTACTGTTTTAACGTTAGTGTGTCTCAGATGTATTTTTCGGTGCTCTGCTGATTATGTGTCACATTCTCCCCTTTTTTCTACAAATAGCGTGATAGTTTAAGCATTTTATAACAAGTTAATTTTGAAAAAAAAAAGAATCCATGATATATTTAGATATTTGTTAAAAACAGTTAAGTTAATAGGTTTGTGTCTCATTTAAACAGTTTTATTTTAAAAAGCAAATAAATAGAAGCATTTTTAAAAAAATTGTTGGAATATAAGAAAAAAATAATTATGACCCCAGTACCCGTGTCACTGTAATGTTTTGGGTCTGTTTATAACATTCGTAACACAGTTTTAGATGAGATGATATGTGAAAAGGCATTACAAGAATAAACTGAAAGTAACATATATAGTTATGTTTGGTTTTCTTGGAATGGATATTCTTAAAATAATTTTTAATCTTGGAAATAAACCCCTGTTTAAGAAGCAGCCATTTTCAAATGACTCAAGCATTAATGCAGTAGATTTTTTTTACCCAAATGAAAATCTAATGCTGGTTCGCAGTTGGTGTAGGTCTAAAACATATCGATGAATTATGTGTTAGAATTCAAGTATTACAACCCCAAATCGACTGTGTCAAATGGTCATTTACACCATTCGCTCCTGTTAACAGGAATTGGTTGCATCCTTTCCACTGTCACTACATGCTTAGTTAGCAAGAAAGATTGAAGCAAGGTAAATTACTCAATGTAATTGGTAGGCTTCCTTAAATTGACAGCTTCTGACCAGCTGGTATTATGAACTAATAATCATAATATAAATCTGCATTTTTCTATTTGAAAGTATGCTATGGACAGTTTAGAAAAATCAAGTCTACCTCAGGTTTCATACTTTTGTTCATTTCTATGGAGGCAGTATATATCACCTAATTAAACTATTGCTAGACATAGGGATATCTGGGGGGAGGTGGATGGGGCCTCTTAACTGAATCTGTGTTAAACCCCAACAATGAAGCACAGGGTAAAGAAGATTACCATGGGATTACGCCCATCTGCATTGCTACTGTCTAGGAAGAAAAGGCGGGGAAATACAAAGGAACAAGATAAACAATGTGTTCACTCTGTATGATTCTGTATGAACATGGTGTAAAAGAACGGTTTAGTATGAATTCAAGTTTGCATCACCTATACAATAAAATTATACAGTGCCAGTAATGTCCATAGTGTCAAAGATATTCCTGCAGTATCCAAACAAAGAACTGATGTTTCCTGACAAAACAACTGTAAATCTCCAGCTGGCTCACAAACATCCGGCCCAGTACAGCGATTAGTCTATTTTCAGTCTTCCTACAAGAATTACTGTGTTACCACCGGTGAAACAGTCGCATGTGAAACAGAGCAGCAACTTCAGCACCACAGAAAAATATGGAAAAAGGCTACTTGGATACTCTCCATATATTCAAGGCACGTTTTAAAGGGATCTGGTCTTCCTGTGGTCATTCAGAGCTGATTTGCTGAGATCAGCATCTGGTGACAACTACATGACATTCATTAACACAGGTCACGTTACTGATCTCAGAATCAACACCCATAGAAATCCTCAAGCTCATTAACCTAAGTTCAGTTATGACTATTGATTTGAATATTACAGTTATTTAAAGGCTTAGCTACATTTGTTGATATATTTTAAAGATGTGATGGCGGAAGATGTGTTCACCCTAACATGCACACAATCTCTCTCGCTCTCACTCTCAAACACACGCTCAGCGATAAAACACACGTAAAGAGCTCGTTACTATAACATCCGTCATTCGGTCACACACAGGTTACACGTAACACACTCACTGAAATAAGCACGTGGAAGGTACAATAAACTCACTTAAACTGTTGATTTTCCTCAATTCACCGACAATGAAAAAAATGTCTGACCGGTAGATAATAGGTCGGTCACGGCCATCCGTGCTAATTTCCAGCCCTTGGTGTGTCCTCCTCCGTAAATACCCGGCGGAAACCAGCGAAGTCGACGTACATAAGGCGGATTCCCGCGTTTCCCTACGCCCATTTCATCAGTCTATCCTTATCAACAGACGGATGGTAATATTATGACCGTTAATCTTCCTCCGCGGGTGAGCAAAGCGCTGACGTCTGGAGATCTCCTTATGGCACGAGATTCTTCTCCTGTTCGACGGGAGGTGTTGCATTATTCATGAAAGGGGCGTGGTCAGCGCGCTAAATTTTTTGTGAACGCGCTCGGGCGCGTGCAGTACCCGCGCCACAGACCGCAGCAGTTGTCAAAAGCAAGCTGGCTCTGCTTAGGCGCTGAATAAGGACATCTGGTGGCCAAAGCCTTTGGCTGAAAGGGTCACCACTGGATGAATATGTGACCAGGACAGTGGAGGATGGACCTGATGGAAAGGAAGCGGACATGGAAATCATCAACAAAAGCTGTGCCTCCTGCAAAGACTGCCCACTGTGCTGCTATCAGATTCTCCAGAGATTCAACATGCTGACTGATTCAACATGCTCACTGATGCATATCCCCTGCTTGGACTTACGTACAAGTTGTTGCTGACACTTTCAATAACCCAGGTGGCCTGCGAACGATCATTTTCAACCCTAAAATATATCAAAAGCCGACTGAGGAGCAGCCTGTCTGCCAGCAAATTGGAAGCCTTCATGTTGATGGTCACTGAAAAGGACATCCTTGTGGCTTTGGACACCAACACTGTAATTGACAGAGTTGCAGAGAAGAGCAAGCTACTTCGGAAACGGCTGTTATTGTGAGGTAAGATGAGTTTATTGATATTATTATTATTAAATCTTTCATAATATTGTAGACTGAAAATGATTTGTCATTTATAATTCTCGTCCAATTCTCCCTTTCTCTCTCTCTCAGGATGCCCTCACTTTTTTAGTTCACTGTTTTGGAGGATGTTCAGAGCATCATGGAGCAATTTCCACTAAGTAAGTATAAAATGTGTGCAACCATCTCTACATTTTTATATATTAAAGATACTTGTATGGTCATCATTTTACTCAATCATTTATCATTCTCGTCCCTCTCTCCCTTTCTCTCTCTCTCTCTCTCTCTCTCTCTCTCTATATATATCAGGATGCCCTCACTTTTTTAGTTCATTTTTTTGGAGGATGTTCAGAGCATCATGGAGCCATTTCCACTAAGTAAGTATAAAATGTGTGCAACCATCTCTACATTTTTATATATTAAAGATACTTGTATGGTCATCATTTTACTCAATCATTTATCATTTTCGTCCCTCTCTCCCTTGCTCTCTCTCTCTCTCTCTCTCTCTCTCTCAGGATGCCCTTACTTTGTGTAGGTCCTACTCCATTGCCACCTTTGATCACCAGGGAGTCAGTCAAGAGAGAGTAAGTACACTGGTCCATGGCATTTAGTTCTCAGCTTTGTAAGGGTTTTTGGTAATGGAACAGGAGATATGCATATCTACAGGGGCCGCAAGGATGGTGTACTGGTTAGTTATGTCCTGCCGATTGTGGTTGGCCAGTCTGAACAAAAATGCCAGGGCCCTTTCTTTGTCCCAGTCCAGCCCTGGCCAAAGGGATGCTTGCACCCAGAAAAAATTAAGTGTTGCTCAGTGCTGTGAACCTCTCAGCAACTGTACCGGTTTGCTCTCGTAAAACTAGCTAGAAGTCGCGTCATAATACAGGCTGCATAATTGGGCAGGTGTATGAAACAGTAATGGGTAGAAAAGGGGTTGTTTTCTAAAGTTGTACAAAACGCAAAGTTAAATAAAGAAACAAACCAAATATGCATGGAACTACAAATTAACTTTCTTCTGTCAATTCATGTTTGGTTAAAAGTTTGGTTTTAATTTTCTGAAGTGAGGTTCTGTGAAGTTATTCTAAGGGGATGATTCCCTTACCTGTCGAAGAATTAGAAGAATAGTCATAACACTGGTCAGCTATGCGGCCTTCTATTATAAACAAAAAACCTTTCCTCTCACATTATATTGCCAAAAAACACCCAACCCTTCTGATAAATCCTTATTGACCCCATCTTAAAGGGTAAGCACTTATTTTTTGCAAACTGGACCTTATTTTTTTATCATCAGTTTCATTTATTCACCCAGACTGGGAGTCCTTCAGAAAAAGTTTGAATGTATTCACAATCACCCTTTATGCATATCAGATCCATCCATTTTTCTTAACGCTTAATCCTTAATGGGTCGCAGGGTGCCTATCTCCAGCTGTCAACAGGCGAGAGGCGGGTTACACCCTGGACAGGTTGCCAGTCCATCACAGGGCCACACAGGACAAACAACCATGCACCCATGCACACACCTAATGACAATTTACAGTGATCAATTAACCTAACAGTCATGTTTTTGGACTGTGGGAGGAAGCCAGAGTACCTGGAGGGAACCCACGCATGCACAGGGAGAACATGCAAACTCCAAGCAGAAAGACCCTGGGCTGGGATATGAACCCACAACCTTCTTGCTGTAAGGCAACAGTGCTAACCACTGCACCCCCGTGCAGCCCTATATCAGATCATAGAAAACAAATACGATAGACAATGCTGCATGTTTAAATGAACCGATCCCATAATAAGGTATATATATATATATATATATATATATATTTATATATATATATATATATATATATATATATAAGGGATATATATATATATATATATATATATATATATATATATGCATATATACACACCCCATAGATACATATAAGTTACTGTTTTACTATTTTGCGTAGTTTTCTGCACTCCCTCTGCTATTAAAATTAGCAGAGAGGAACTTTTAAAAATTGGGCTATCCAGTGCCGGACTTTTTTCACCGGTCTTTACACAACCTGACTGCTTTATGGAGATTCTGATCGGAGGAGCAGCAGCGTTCTGTGGATTTAGACGGAGACGACGACGCGGGAAACGTGCTGGTGTGCTCGTCAAGCTGCGACAGCGGGGATTACGCACCGCTCTCCCATCCATACACCTGGGGAACGTCCGCTCTCTGCCTAACAAAATGGATGAATTGCTCCTTCTCCTATCCAGGAACTCAGACTTTAGTCGTTCTGCCGCCTTTTGCTTCACTGAAACCTGGTCCAGTGAACTCATCCCGGACAGCGCTCTAAAGCTGCCAGGCTTCCAGCTGTTCAGAGCGGACCGCTGCGCGGAGCTGACTGGGAAATCAAAGGGAGGTGGAACGTGCTTCTACATTAACGAAGGTTGGTGCACAGATGTCACAGTGTTAAAGAAGACATGTAGCCCTCACCTTGAGTCGTTCTTCATAAACTGTAGACCATTTTATTCACCGCGGGAGTTCGCCTCGTTTGTGCTGGTCGCTGTATACATTCCACCGCAGGCGTGTGTGACGGAGGCATTACATCACCTCGCCGATCAGATCACAGACGTGGAGAAAAATCACCCGGACTCTCTGCAAATCGTTCTCGGGGATTTTAACAGAGCTAATCTCAAACTTGAACTGCCTAAATATAAACAACATGTGACGTGTCCCACCAGGGACATGAACACTTTAGATCACTGCTACACCACAATAAAAAATGCATATCGCTCTGTCCCCCGTGCTGCTTTGGGACTTTCCGACCACTGCCTGGTCCACCTCATCCCATCTTACAGGCAGAAGCTGAAATCTGCTAAGCCTGTAGTAATAACTGTGAAAAGATGGACAGATGAGTCAAAGATGCAGCTACAGGCCTGCTTTGACTGCACTGATTGGAGCGTCTTTGAAGCAGCGGCTTCATCCCTGGATGAACTGACCGACACTGTGACATCCTACATCAGCTTTTGCGAGGACATGTGTGTGCAGACCAAAACCTTCTGCTCATTCAAAAACAATAAACCGTGGTTCACTGCAGAACTGAGACGGCTACGCCGGGACAAGGAGGAGGCCTACAGGAGTGGGGATCGGGACCTGTACAAGCAGGCCAGGAACCAGCTGACAAGAGGGATCAAAGCTGCAAAGAGGAACTACAGTGTTAAGCTTAAGGACCGTTTTTCTGCTAACGACCCCTCTGCAGTTTGGAGCTACCTGCAGACCATTACTAACTGTAGGAGACCATCCCCCCACCCTGTGGAGAGCCCCCGCCTGGCTGAGGACCTCAACGACTTCTTTTCCAGGTTTGAAAGGACTTTCACACCTCCCACCTCCCCCACCATCTCCATTACAAAAGACCCAGCTTCACCCCAAACCACCCACGTACCTGCCTTGACGATCTGCGAACAGGACGTGCGCCAGCTATTTCAGAGACAGAAAATTAAAAAGGCTCAGGGACCAGACGGAGTGTCCCCAGCCTCTCTGAAATTCTGTGCTGACCAGCTGGCTCCCATCTTCACCCAGGTCTTCAATAACTCCCTGGAGCTGCGTGAGGTCCCCTCCTGCCTCAAACGCTCCACCATCATACCGGTTCCCAAGAAGTCCCCAGTCACTGGATTAAATGACTACAGACCAGTTGCCCTAACATCTGTGGTCATGAAATCCTTTGAGCGTCTGGTACTGACCCACCTGAAGGACATCACAGATCCCCTGCTAGACCCCCTGCAGTTCGCCTACAGATCAAACAGGTCAGTGGATGACGCCGTCAACATGGCTCTACACTACATCCTGCACCACCTAGACTCTGCAGGTACCTACGCTCGGGTCCTGTTTGTGGACTTCAGCTCTGCGTTTAACACCATTGTACCAGAGCTCCTCCACCAAAAACTGTCCCAGCTCACTGTGCCTCCCTCCACCTGTCAGTGGATTACCAGTTTCCTGACTGACAGGAGGCAGCAGGTGAAACTGGGTAAGTTCACATCCAGCTCCCGTTCCCTCAGCATCGGCGCCCCCCAGGGATGTGTTCTCTCCCCACTGCTCTTCTTCCTTTACACCACTGACTGCACGTCGAGGGACCCTTCTGTGAAACTCCTGAAGTTTGCAGATGACACCACCGTCATTGGACTCATCCGCGACGGCGACGAGTCTGTGTAAAGAAAGGAAGTGGAACAGCTGGTTCTCTGGTGCAGTCAGAACCACCTGGAGCTAAACCCGCTCAAAACTGTGGAGATGACAGTGGACTTCAGGAAGAGACCACCATCAACATCTCCTCTCATGATCCTCAACAAGCCAGTCCCCACAGTAGAGTCTTTCAGGTTCCTAGGATCCACCATCACACGGGACCTGAAGTGGACCTCACACATCAACATAATAAGGAAAAAGGCCCAGCAAAGGCTGTACTTTCTGCGTCAGCTCAGGAAGTTCAACCTGCCCCAGGAGCTGCTGATCATCTTCTACACAGCAATAGTCCAGTCTGTCCTGACCTCATCCATCTCTGTCTGGTTCGGATCCGTCACCAGGCAAGACAAGGACAGACTGCAGAGAACAGTCAGGACTGCAGAGAGGATCATATGAACCGATCTTCCCTCCATTCAGGACCTATTCCGGGCCAGGGTCAGGAAGCGGGCCAGGAAAATCACCTCTGACCCCTCACACCCTGGCCAAAATCTGTTTAGGCTCCTCCCCTCAGGTCGGCGTTACAGAGCGTTGTACGCCAAAACCACCCGACACAAAAACAGTTTTTTCCCCCAGGCTGTCGCTCTGACGAACTCTGTCTAGTCACAGTGTGTGAGTGCACTCACATAACAATAAACTATAACTCTGCACTTCTGTACATACTCACTGTAAAATAACCCCGGGTTGGTGTATATATTATCCTTTATTATTTACGATCTGATATTTATTTGTATTTTTACTTATTTTTGTTCTTATTTTTCTTTTTTTTCTTTTTTTATTTCACTTATTCAAGTTCTGTACTGGAGAAAAAAGTTTGCCGGAGTCAAATTCCTTGTATGTGACATACTTGGCCAATAAACTGATTCTGATTCTGATTCTGATTCTGATTCTGATAAACATTCATACACATGTAGAAAAAAAAGAAAAGAAGAAAAAGGTATTCAAGTTTCCTTTGTTTGAATATCTGATTTTCTCTACTCTTAAAAAAGACATAACCTCATGAATCCATTTTGTGCTGGAAGGGGCTGTTGAAGATTTCCAGTTAAGAAGGAGATGGCGTTTAGCAATTACCGAAGTAAAAGCTGTTACTTCCAGTTCTTTAGTAGAGTATCGGGTATGTTTTTCCGGAAAACCAAAAATACCAATGTGTGGTGAAGTGTCAATGACTTTTTTGAGAACCCTAAGGTTCTCACAAGGTATCGAAATAAATTTGCCAAAAATGTCTAAGGGCAAGAAAAAAACATATGCGCAACTGTAACATTTTAAGAACTAAGAACTTAAAGTTTAAGAACTTTAAGAACGTCTTTGATTCAAAATCAGGGCCCTGATCACTATGTAATTTCTCTGGAGAACCATAGTGTACTATGAAATTTTTCCAGAGACACTTTGCCACAGTATATGCTCGCCGGTTGGGTGTTGGAATCTCCACTGCATACTTGGTGAAATGATCCGTTAAAACCAGTATGTCTTTGGTGTTTGATCTATCTGGCTCCAAGGATAAGAAGTCCATGCAGACTAGTTCTAGAGGCGTGCAGGTCTTAATATTTACCAATGGAGCAGCTCTCTCTGGTGGATAACTTTTGCCCTGACAGCTATAAAGTAAAAATTGTATAGAACTGCAAAATAAAGGTGAATTTGCTAAAGATTTAAGATTATTGAATCTATTCAATAATCTATTTTTAGATTATTAAGCATGCAGTCACAGTTTGTGGTCCCCTGGGATAAATCATAGGACAAAAGTTAGTAGGCAGCACAGGTGTAACCAAGTCATTATTGTATAAGTCTCAAGTCTTTGTCCTCAAGTCAAGTACATTACAGACAAGTCCAAGTCAAAAATTATTTTTTATTTAAAACTCGAAGGTAATACTCTTCCCTACCAATCTGAGTTACACAAGAATTCTAAACAAGAAGTCCAAGTCAAGTCCAAGTCAAGACAGGAAAGTTTCAAGTCAAGTCCAAGTCGGAAACTTTGAATTTCAAGTCTTTTTTAGTCAATTTTTTTTTTAAATGTTGCATTTTTATGTTTAATGTAAATTATATTCAGTGTATTCTTTTTAAAAGCTGTATTTATTTCAAAACCTGATAAAACAAATGCAACTGAACTTAGAAATTTTACAATAAGTTTACATTTTACATGTCAGCTCAATCTTATTATACTGCGTATACATCGCTCGCAATTTTTTTTAGCATTTTTTCGATTGTTTCTTGCATTTTTGGCCAGTAAAATCTGGCTCAGGCATATGAAGGCTTTTAAAAACTACTGATCTCAGTTCCTCAGGGAGTACCAACTGATAAACTAGGTCAGATCCGTCTGCACTAAAGAGCCCCATTACGCATTTCTAGACGGCCAAGCTCACGGAGGAGCAAGGGAAAGTCAGGGAGCTGTGCTCGAAGACTTGGAGGGGGATTCTCGCCAGTCTCTACCGGACCTACCACTGCGTTAATCGCAGAATCTGATATCTGCATTTGTCTCAGTTCATCTTTGGCAAAAGGCGGTATACTTGGAGACCCATCCAGTTTTTTTTCCTGGAAAGATTCTGGATGGGCAGTTGACTGATGAGCAAGGGATTCAACTAAGGTCAACCCAGGGGATAGTATGTTACTATCATGTTTACCAACACCTGTGGCCAAATGTTTTTCACATATGGCTCGAATTACATCCAGGGAAACAGTGTCTAGAGAAGTAGAATCACCAAGATGAGACAGAGCAAACTGCTTGATTCTCTCACTCTCTTTTCTAGACACATTGTCATCTTCAGGTGGATCATGAGGACAGCGAGATAGAGCGTCCGCATCAAAGTTTTGCTTGCCAGCCCTGTATTACAGCTGAAATGAAAAGGTTGAAAGACTGGAAAGCCACCTATAACCTGTTGCATCTAGCTTTGCTGATGTTAAAATGTATGTCAGCGGGTTGCTGTCAGTCACTGCGGTGAAGTCCGTGCTATATAAATAATCAGAAAATTTTTCTGTCACCGCCCACTTAAGGGCCAAAAATTCTAATTTATGGGCAGGGTACTTCCTCTCACTCTTTGACAACCCACGACTTGCAAAGGCTATGACTCTCGGCAATTCATCCTGTATCTGATACAATGCAGCCCCCAACCCCATTGTGCTGGCATCCGTATGTAGGATATATGGAAGCTGAGGATCTGCGAAACCCAGGACAGGTGCTGATGTTAGTTTTGTGATTATCTCATCAAATGCTTCTTGGCACTGGGGGGTCCATCGCTGCCCAAATGGTTGTTTTGGATGGCGATACTCTGAGCTAGCCTTCGATTTGTTTTGTTTTTCTTTTTCCCCCAAATGGTGCATATCCAGATGTCAACTCATTAAGTGGCTTGACAATGTGGGATTAACCCTGGATAAACCTGCGGTAATACCCAGCGAACCTAAAAAGGACTAAAGTTCTTTCAAATTGGAGGGAACTGGCCATGTTTTTAAAGCTTCAACCTTTTGCAGATCAGTCTCCACTCCTTTTTCAGACACCACGTGTCCAAGGTACTTTACCAAGGTCTGGAAAAAAATTTCTGGCGCCAGCTTGAGACCATAATCCCTCAGTAGTTGTAAAACATATCTCAGACGCTGCTCATGTTCCTCCAAAGAGGATGAGAAGACGATAAGGTCATCAATGAACACTAAAACCTCTTTTAGGTTCATGTCCCCTACACATCTCTCCATGAGCCTTTGAAAAGTTGATGGTGCATTAGTAATTCCATGGGGCATCCTGTTAAACTCCCAGAACCCCAACGGACAAACAAACACAGTCTTATGCTTGTCAGTTTCATCCATTTCAACCTGATAGTACCCCGACTTCTGGTCTAAAACAGAGAACCATTTCGACCCAGAAAGGGAAGAGAAGGCCTCTTCCAGTTTTGGGAGTGCATAGGCGTCTTTGATAGTCTGTAAGTTAAGTTTTTGGTAGTCTACACAGAGACGTACGGAGCCATTCTTTTTCCTGACGATAACAATGGGGGAAGCAAAAGGGGATTCAGATTCCCTTATGATCCTTGAATCAAGGAGTTCTTGTAGGTGCTGTCTTACTGCATCTACATCATTAGGGTGGATAGGTCGGGCCCTTTGTTTAAAAGGTGTTTCATCACTGAGTTTATTACAGTGTTTGACTTTGTCAGTGTGCCCAAAGTCAAGGTCATGTTGAGAAAATACATCTGGCATTGAGTTAAGCATGTCTGTCACCCTCTCTCTCCATTCTGGAGACAAGGGGGAATCCCCGAAGTCAAAACTCAGCCTTGTGAAAGGTGTCGCTGCCTCACCAGAAGCTTCTTTTCCCCTGACAACCTGTTCTTTGTGGAATATGCGTGTCACAGCACAAATATCTGCCAACAATGTCTCTGGTTGTATGACAATGTCATGGCTTGTCTCATTTTTTAGCAATACCGGTAGCCGACAGGGCTGTTTTTTGGGCAAGGTTACCAAACTAGCTGATGGTTGGAAATGGGAGTGTTTCAGATAGTTTTCATATAGGACATCAAGAGTGTTGGTGCCAATGGCTCTACAGATGATAGTTGGGGAATAACTAAAGCCAAGGTGTTTACTTCAATTTCAGACCCCACACAATCTTTAGGAAAAGCAACAGAAATCTCAATGTACCCTAAGTAAGGGACTAATTGGCCATTTGCACCCTCAACCTCAAGGAGATCATGGCCCGATCTGTAATATGTTGCTGATAAAACGACTGGGGTACAGTGGTCCCTTGTGAACCTGTATCTAGAAGGCAACTTGTTGGTTTCCCCGAAATAGAAACCTGAGCTGTGGTTTTTGCGCCTACAAGCCCCTTGGGGATCTGAGCTCCTCTGACTTTAGCATTCTTAAGAACAGGCTTCTCAGAGTTGGGACTGGATATAGCCATTTTCACTCCCATATGTCCCTCTATGGGAGTAGTCATCAGTTTAAATGTGGTTTTGGCTCCAGAGCATTCCAAGCAGCCTGCTTCTCTCTCAGTTGTTTCTTTTTTTTCTGCAACAAGGGAAGAATTTGGCGGATTCTCACAAGCAGATGCAACATGACCATCCTCCCCACACTGAAAACAATACCTAGGGCGTGGCTTGGTGGTTGCTTTCACAGTTGGGTACGAAGGGCTTGCTAGATTTTTTTTCCATATCTGCGCCTCAACGTTAACATTAGAGGCAAGGGATTTTGCCTTCTGTTTCTTTGGTTTCTGGCTTCGTCCCTCTATTGTCATACCACTTATATGGGCACTGAGGTCTGCGACTTGTTTCTTTAGCGTTTCAATTTCAGGATTGTGAACTAATTCAGTGGCACCACATGCTGCCAAGCCTTGTGGTGCGAACTCACACGGTTTACTGGCATTATGATCTGGCTTGACAAAGCCAAAATGTTGCTTCATACAACTCATTTTTGAGGCCTGTTTATCCTCTTGTGTTCTAAGCATCAGCAACAACTCTGAGAAGGACGGTGGACTCTCCTTTCTCTGCTCTAATTGGAGGTCTACTATCAAAGCACTCTCCCAGCAATCACGGCAGAACTGCTTCAAGAGATGCTGATCAAAATTGTGAGAAGAAACACCTCCACGTCTCACAGTCACGCTCAATGCTACATGTAAGCTTTGTAGAAAAGCAGATAGCTTCTCTCCTTCCTTTTGAAGGGTGTTCATAAATCTAGCATAAAGTTCATCGCCATCTTCCACCGTACCGTCAGTAGAGTCGAGTAACTCTAGGTACATGGAGGGACTGGCAAGTGGGCCTAGATGTTTTATCATTTCAGAAGCAGGAGGGAGCAAACTATCAAGTATGCGATGTGCACAATGTAAATCTGAAACAGAAGGGTCCTTAATTAGCACTTCCACACTAGAACGCCATGTATCATAGTCTACTTCGTTGTTGGGGCGCAGACTTTTCCCTGAGAAAGCATGAAGCTGACCAGGTGTGGTGGATTGAATCAAGCCTTCACTGTTTCGCACAACATGTTCGACAACCATTCGCTGAACGCTGGGTGGGTTTATATCAATGAGAGGTTGGGTGGTACCACCATCTAAATTTTTTGAAGCTGATAGAGCACTGGGATCGGTCAGGTTTTTTTGAGTTTTGGTCATCACAGTTTCATCCGCGGAAGATCGCAGGACTAAGGGAACTGGTGGGGATGAAACATCTCTCACATACGGTTCAGTCTGTGGGTTCTGCTTTAATGAGGGATCATGACACCCCTGAGAAGAGACAGTAGATGAAGAGAGAACAGAGAGCTCCTCTTTTAGCATTTGCTCCGCTGATTTCCCACGCAATCTAGCAATTTCTGCCAATTGCTCCATATAAACCTTTTTGCTCTGTCCCGCACATCTTGGATGTAAACACAAGGTAGAGTTTTAATTTCGTTTGTATGGTCAGGCAGGCTTTGGCTCGGAACCTTTAGAGGCAAGAGAGGTTCCAATGTCTGCATGGCGGAGCTATGAGTGAACTCAACTATCATATGTTTGTGAAAATCCGACTTTGGGTCATCTATTCGAAAATAGTGACTGATTGAACCATATTTCTGTAGAAAAACAGACACCTCCTCATCACCTTCAGTTTCCCTTAACCCACTTATCACAACAGAACATGGGATTTTTAACTGATTCTTGTTCTACGATTTCCATTTTTGCTTAACTCCTCAATCCGAGTGCCTGAGTTCAACTGCAGTAATTTGTGACAACACTATAGGTGTTATTCTGACAATTAAGTACAGCACTGCGATCCTGGCTGGCTCGCCAAAGTTTCCTTGTAACACTTTAAGAACTATTAATGAAGAATTTACCAGTAGGTTCGGCTACAGGAGCACTATGGAGGCTTCAATGACAGAAGACGCACAGATTGGTTTTAACTTATGCCGGCTTTATATTAAAGAAAAGGATATACAAATTACAATGCAATTCAAATCTCTATTCCATGTGCAATTGGAACAGTTCGAAATATCCAAGCTTTTGGCCAAAGTTCAATAGGTGCTTCTTTTACACCCAGGCTGGGAAAATGTAGGATTTTTCCAGTTCAATCTCACAACGGCCCAGAAAAACGTTAAAAGTAAAATAAAAAGTCAGTCCAAGATTTAGAAAAAAATAAATAAAATAAAAATAAAAAGTCAGTCAGTCCGAGTCTAGGTTCTAAAGAAATGAAAGTCTCTGGGGGTGTGTGAGCAGGTGAGGGTGTGGTTGTTTTGGCCTACCGCAGTGCAGGCCACACGGAAAGGAAAAAAAATAATCAGATGATCACAGCGGATGAAATCTGGTTCCACTAGATCCAAGGTGGGAGGCTCGCCATCGAATCACCAATGAATCCACATTGAGGAAATTTGGGGAACGGAAAAACCTGACCTGTCAGACAGGTGATTCGTATGGGGGGAACAAAAGTTCATCTAAAAATGTGTGCATGTCGGTTAGATCTGATGGGAGTTCAGACTTGTATAGGGATTCATAAAAAGATTAAAAAACAGAATTGATGACACTGGCGTCATCGTGCAGAACTCCGGATTTATCCCTATTGCGAGCTATTAAGCGTGAGGCTGCTTGACGCCTCAACTGATGAGCTAGTCACCTGCCAGGCTTGTCGCCATGCTCGTAGTATTTAGAGCGAGAGTGAAGTAACCACTGCTCAGCCTCATTGGTTTTTATAAGATCCAGCTCAGTCTGCAAGGTCACACGACGCTTTAAAAGTTCACAGGAAGGGGCGGTCGCAAGCTGTTGGTCTACTGATTCTAAATCAGTTGAGAGCTTCTGAATATTCGACATCTTTAATTTTCTTTTATGTTCAGAGTATGAAATAATCTGACCTCGTAAATATGCTTTTAAGGACTCCCACAGTAGAGCCTTACAAATAGGTTCAGAATCAGACTGGTTGAGAGCAATAAAATCATCTATAGCATTTGTTATAAATTTGTGGAATTTGTCATCCGATAATAGTAAGGTATTAAATCGCCAAGGGGCGGAGTAGCGAGGTCTGGGGGAAATCTGAATTTTTAGGGACACTGGTGCATGATCTGAAAAGTAATTGGATGATATGAAACGTTTGTCACTTTTGGCATTAGTATAGCATCAACAAAAAAATAGTCTATGCAAGAAAAACTCTTGTGCACATGCGAATAAAAAGAATATTGCCTGTTTCTCAGATTACGAAATCTCCAGGGGTCAACATAGCCGTTACTAGACATGAAATTGAAAAGGGCCTTTGCCGTCAGTGATTGAGTTGAGCCAAGTTTAGAACGGTCCAATTGAGGATCAATAGCACAGTTCATGTCTCCTCCAAAAAACAAAGAGCGGTCACTCAAAGAGGGTAAATTCTCAAATAACTTGTTCATGAAACTAGGATTATCAAAATGGTGCATATACATTAACAAATAGGACAAGCACGAGAGACAGAGTACCTAAAACTATCAGATATCTGCCATCTTTGTCAGAAATGGTGTCAGTGAGTGTAAATGGAACAGATTTACTGATTAGGATTGCAACCCCTCTGGCCTTAGAGTTGAAACTAGAATGGAATACTTCCGCAACCCAGGGACATTTAAGTCTGACTTGATCTTTGTTCCTCATGTGGGTCTCCTGCAGAAAAACAATGTCAGACTTCAGGCTCTTTTTGATTGGAAAAAAACTCTTTTTCGCTTAATGGCCCCCCAAGACCCTTAATATTCCAGCTGATAAATCTTACATTTGAGTTTTTAACATTAGCCATGTAAAGTGGTAATTAAACAAGGAGGCAACCAAGCTCCCCACCCCACATTCCAAGGAAAAGGAGTAAAAGAAAAAAAAGGAAAATACACACACACACACACACACACACACACACACAAAAAAAAAACCCAAGTACAACTAACTTCACTAACTCACACCAGGACCCACACCCTCCCCCCATGGCACTTTCCATTACCCCATCCCTAAACGATAGGATACCAGTGCCCACTCCACAAGGAGCCACAGACCAAAATAACAAACTCAGGGCTTTGGACCAAACAGACATCGTCTCCCGCATACCTCGGCAATTATTGAAATTTATATTTATCATAACGAAATAATATTCAAAGCTGTTAAGCCAGACGTTCTTTTAAAAAGTAAATTCAACACGACCATTCCTATGACAAATAAACTGAACAGAAATAATAGTAGTAGTGATACTTACACATCCACCTGTGCTACGTAAACTTAACAGTAACATATCCAAGTCTATCTGAGTGTTTTTACGAAACCTGCAGCTTCACCAGGTGATGTAAATTCCCTTGTGACATCTCCTCTTGTGATTCGGAGTCGAGCCGGATACAGCAGCCCGAACCTTGTGTTAGGAATGTCTCTGAGCTGGCGTCGGACGTCATTGAAGAATGCGCGTGCTTTTGCCGTCCGTACAGTGAGATCTGGAAAAGTGGCGATTGTTGAATCCTTCACTTTGATCCGCTGCTGTGCTCTGGCACGCTGTACTACATCACCTCAGTCCGCATAATAATGGAGACATGCTATCACAGGATGGGGACGGTCGCGGGGTTTCGGTTTGGGCTACAGGGATCGATGTGCGCGGTCCACAGCTGGTTCTCTCTATAAGCCAAAAACGTCTTTAAGCAGGGCGGAAACTGTGGCCGTGCTGATTGGGCCGTACTCCTCGGATAGGCCTATTATCCAGATGTTATTACGGCGAGACCTTGCCTCCAAATCCTCACATTTACTGTCAACTGTGACAATTTGGGCCGACAGTTTTTCCACCTTACTTTTAAGTGAAATCACATCATCGGTGTATGTCGACAACGAGCCCTCCATGTCATTCACCGCCACCTTTAGCACATTCACCTCCAATTTAATGGCTGCTATGTTAGCATTTAGCTCTGTTTTCACGATGTGCAGCTCAGACTTGATGTGGGTCAGGTTGTTTGTCATTGCCCTTTCTACTTCAGTCTTGAAAATGCCCACCATCTCCTCTCGAAGAGCAGCGAGTAGATCCGCCTTAAAGTCCGCAGAAGTCACGCTTAGCTCGACGGCAGAGTCCGCAGGAGTAGGCGGATCAGCAGCCGCACTGCGAGGCGGGGATGTAGCCGGGACTGCCGGCCTCACCGGCGCACCAGACGGGTTGCTCGTACTTTTTGATTTTGGAGGCATATCGAGATAAAGAGCAGTCGCAACTGGCGTGTGGAGATGATATCAACCGGTAGAAAGCTGGTGAATATGTCCTGAAGTGTGTTGAAAGGAGTTCTGCAGTAGCTCCTGCCAGCACGTCTTACTCCATCAATCGCTAAGCCGGAAGTCTCCATGATATTGGAGTTTTATGCATTTAACATTAGAAGACCACTTTGGTTGTAAGGTTCAGATATTTTTTTTATTAAAAAGAAAGAAAAGTATTCCTTTGTGCCCCCCTTTCACTAGCGGGCCCCCTGTCAAAACTTTGCTAGACCCGCCTTTGCACAATTACCAGCTGTCAGCTACATAGAAAAGGATCCTGGTGTTATTTGTCTCTCAGAAACCATTCATAACTTTTATTCAACTCATACACATCACCTTAAAGGAAAACCAGTTTCTCCACCACCTGTTCAGCTGTAATGATTCAGTAAGGACATCCCCTGGTTTGCTCTTCATGTGTCTCTCTCACCAGATAACTAATCCAATATCATGATCAGCCGGCTTTGGCTCCAGCAAAGGTTGGTGATACTAAAAATTGATATTAAATAAATTCTGACAATATGCTTTCAAGCTCAAAGGTGCTGCTGTTGTTGAGTGAGAAGTCTGCTGGTTTCCCCTTTCTAGCACCTGTGCGATACACTGCCATAACTAAAAAACAAAAGAGACCTAGCAGAAAAGCCAATCACCTGACCAATAATCAGTTTGATGAATGAAGGAGCAAGATGAGATGGAGGGGGAGACAATGATCCCCAATTTACACCTGGCGTGTCAGTGGCACAGCCACTCCACTCCTCTGGGAGCAATTCAAACGATGCGTAGTCAACAGAAATGAGGGTAAAGAGACTGCAAGTTCTGAGTATCCGCCAACACCCCACAGACCCTTTACCAAAAGGAACTGGAAAGCTACAATAAAACATTACTAAAGCTTTTTTCAATAACTTTATATAGCCTGGTTAATCTCCAGAAGAGTAAAATTAGACAGTAATTACCACAATGTTGAAATACTTGATAATAGTACTTAATAATGGACCTAGAAATGGGGGAAATGGGAAAATGCCAAAACAGCGTTTTTGTGAAATAATGAAAGTAAATAATTTTCTGTAAGTCTGTAAATTCATATATAATTTAAATAACTTAAAAAGCATATTTTAATAGCTATCACCACAAAGTTCGTTTCTGAAACCTGACATGTTGTAAAATTATTATAATTTGTTTGTGACAAGTTTTTTTTGTTTTTTTTAATAAAACATCCACTAATTTTTGCTGGGTATAGGAATGTGTCCTCTAGCTACCCAGCAAGAATTGGTAGAGAAGAATGCTAAAACCTAATACAGATATATAAATTTTTTAAACCAGCACAGATCTAATATTTATTTGTGATCCCCGCACAATTTTCATCGATCAGTAACAGAACTGACTAAAATTATTATTAGTCATGGTTTGTTTCCAGCTTCAGCATTTTTGCGCAGGGTGATGAAGTTCAATGCAAACACCTTCAGGGCATGATTCAAGCCTTATGTATACATACATTCAAGTAGTTACAGTATTTTTAGTTGACTGATTAACTTGTAGACTCTCTTTGTTGCAAAGTGTTCTGAAAATGCAATGTCACTGCTCGATGCATCTGTGACATGTGTCACACATCCTGTAACTATACCTTCAATTGATCATGCGTCCTTGGCTACTTGGGCACTGGCAAATCCCTTTGGCTGACTGGTTGGTGCAGATGAGTCTGAGACGCCCCTGGGGGTATCTCCTCCTCCTCCTGGTCTGTGATATGCAGTGTAGGGAGTAATTCATTACAAAAGTAATGGGTTACAAGAATATATTACTTTTTTCAGTAACTGATTAATGTAACGCATTACTTACAAAATATACAGCAATATATTACTGGTTACAATTTCAGTAACTCAAGTTACAAGCGCATATTACATTGTTTTTCTGGCCAACTAATGCAACAGACCAAATCAAGTTGGATATGGTAGAAGAAGATCCACCGTCTACTTCTTGTTGCTCAAAACCAAAACTTCAGAGAATCGGGATGGCTGAGGAAAAGATCGACTGTAGCAACATTTACATGGTGGCATTATTCATACCATTTTCTTAAACACCTGTTGAAAGACTTAAGTCTCAGCAGTCTCATCTTTGTCATCCATCTTTGAGATGAGTGCATTCAGTGCCTTCTTTTAATGCAATTTAACAAACAATACCATGTCATAGAAGGCAGCCAAAGGAACTAGAGACTTAAGTTGAATAAAAACTTGTTAAAAATACTGGATTTGTGGTGTCACACTTGTGTAAAATGTAAATTGATAATTTACGGTGGTTAGAAGTTATGTTAGATATGTAAGATATTTAGCCAAAAGTAATGTGATCGGATTCTTGACTCTTAATTAAATGAGAGAGATTCCTTATAAGTTTTTTGGAGGTTTTAATGCGATTAGAATTGATCATACAAGAGGAGAGTATCATTACACAGAAACGCCGGAATACTGACCTGTCTCAATCTAACAACAACAAGCTTTTATTATTTCCAGCAACCTTGGTCTATCAATTTTATTTTAATAATACACAATTCTCAACGCAAAACCCTAGACTTTGTGGCACTTTTCTCTCAGATTAGGAGCTGTGAACATTGGTAGACATTTTAATAAACCCTGTTGAAATAGTCATCTCCATGGTAACGGCAAATGGGGACTATTGTTATCAAAACACTCTGACTCAGGGTAAAGGCGTCACTCAATAAGACTAAACATTCAAACTAATTCTACAACATTAAGTAAATGTGCATCACAGTTGATTACAAAATGCAGTTGAATCATAAAACTAAATAAATCCATAACAGTCCTCCCCTGTAATCTTATCTCAAAGATAAATCAAAATACAAAGACAATCAATAATCAATAACAATCAGTAACTAACCTAAGGGACAGGCAGTATTCAAAAAGAAAGACAATGAAACGGTGGTTCAAATGTTCTCAATCATTACATGTCACATTGAATCATCTCTAACAGAATCATTTAATCTAAGCATCCATCTTAATGACATTATCTGAACGTAAACAACATCCCAAACAAAAAGACTGCTGGTGGCTTAAGATAAGAAACCTCCATCCTAGGGTTGTGTCACTTGTTGTTTTTCTTCACGACACGGCAGGTAAAAAGTCTGAGACCGCCCCTAGCCCCAAATAGGTGGCGCTGTTGTTCAGTTCCTCATTAGTCAGGATGCTTGAACCTATCTGCAAAACAAAGAGAAAAAAAGGGCACAATGTTAGGCAGTATCAATCAGGTTCACACTAAATAGATCTAATCTCACAAATTGGAGTGTGTACTCTTCCCTTAAATCAGTCATTCATCCACAGTGTAAACCTCAAGGTCAAGATCGTCAGTCACTCTTTGCTCAGCACCACAGTGACCATTTAAAGAGGTTACACAAAGAAAACAAATCAATAATAATCAACCATAACGATGAAACATAAAAAAACAAAGAGCAAAAAGAAAATCAAAGTAGAATCAAACAAAACTAATTTCAAGAAAAATCATTAATGATTATGTATTCTATTCTATCTAAACCTTAAAATCTGTAATCCCCCCTTTTTCATTCTTTATCCTCAAATAATGAAAAATCAAACAAAACAAAAAAAGAAATAGGAAAAAAACATAATGTAACTCAATGATCTAATAAAAAATCACTGCAAATGAACTTGATTTGAATAAATGAAATGGAAGAATGAATGAATAAAAAAAATCACTGAAAATTCAAGAAAAACGTAAAATTATTTTTTTTTTAAAGAGAATATTAATGAAATATAAAAAACAATCAAATCAAACCCCTCTTTTTTGTCACTGTCATCCCTGGAATGAGACTGGTAAACTCCCACAGAAAAACACAAGACATTAGTCACAGGAAATAAAAAACATCAGACAACCTAAGTCACAAAGTGATTTAAAGGAAGTCATCATACGCCTGTAAACTGATCACTCATATAATTTGAGGTCATCAAGCAAGTCCATACCTAGTTCATCTCCATATAGCTCTTCTTTTCCATCTCCATTTCGTCGAATCGAGTCTGCATCAGGCCCGTATGTGTCCTCTGCATCAGTCCAGCTCAGGTGACCTCTCGTCCCTGCTGCAGAGTCGAACGACGCCCCCTAACAAGAAATAAAACAGAAACAATATAAATGTCTCAGTCTTTTTTGCGCTGGAGCCCCAGAGCTTCGAAGAATGTGTAATCTTCTCCATTTCTTTACGTTTGATGATTAGATGAAGTCAAGTGTTTGTTTAAGAGTCTACTTCTCTCAGTTCTCTGTTTCAGCAGTTGTAGGCTTGTGCAGAATCAGAACTTCTCCCCTTTGGCTCTGATGTTTTTCACTGAAAAAATAGGACTAAGCACAGGGGAATCGTACACCTAGTGCACTCATGTCCACTTGGCATAGGCTCAATGTTACAAATTCGGGACGGTGGGCCATATTTTAAAAAAAATCCCCCCGGCCGTGCCGTGGGTCCCCGGGGCCCGGGTCCCCCCTCGTAAAGTAGGCGGGCCCCCTCTCCACCTTCATGATCCCCCCCCCCCCCCCCCCCCCCCCCCCCCCACAGTGCGGCAACAAACAGAGCATTCAAAATGCATTGAAAATTGGAAATGCATTCAAAATTGGCTTACCATCAGACACCAGGAACCGTCTATGTCTCCACAGAGCTCCAAAATGGTGGACCACACCCACTGCATAGCTGCTGTCACTGTATATGGTAGCTGCTTTATCTTTAGCCAGCTCATAGGCCTTCGTCAATGCAACCAGTTCTGGGGTCTGCGCCGAGAAATGAGACTGAAGGCTTCCTGCATACAAAGTGCAATGGTCAGTGCAGACAGCATATGCCACTTTATTTTTCCCCATGAGTCTCTGTAGGATGATCCATCCACATACAGAATCATGTCTGGATTCTGCAAAGGCGTGTCAGTTAAATCTGGACGGGGTGTACACAGTACCTCTAGTTCTGCCTGACAGTCATGAGGTATCCCATCATCCTCAGTGGGCAGCAAGCTTGCTGGATTAAGAACATTGCACCTCTTAACAGTTATGGTAGGCAAATCCAGCTAAACAGTAGTGTACCTTAGCCACCTGGCGGCTGAGAGGTCCTTTGCTCCAACAAAATGATGGCTACATTATTGGGAACACAGTTAGTGGACAATACATCACAATATCTCTGGAAGCCAAAACTGCTTTTTCTGCTGCTGCAACAGCTCTTAAACATTTTGGAAGACCAGCTGCTACTGGATCCAGCTTTGCTGAGTAATAAGCCACAGGTCGTTTCAAACCACAATGCTCTTGAAGAAGAACAGATGTCATGCAACCCTTCTTTCATCAACCATCTGAAAAATTGTTTTTTTCTGTATCTGGTAAAGCCAAAACTGGAGGGCTTTGTAGGGCTTTCTTTAGCACCTCAAATGATTTCAATGCCTCAGGAGTCCACTGGATGGCGTCAGAGGCCATCATATCTCTGCCATGAATCAACTCAGAAAGTGGTTTTTCCAAAATCGCATAGTCGATTATGAAATTCTGACAATACGACGTTAAACCTAAGAAAGACATCTGTTTCTTAGTGACAGGTCTCGGAATCTGATGAATTGTAGCAAATATCTTTGAAGACAGGGACCTTGAATTTTTTGAAATCGAATGGCCGAGTAAATTTACCTCTGGTTTTGCAAACTGTAAATTTGAAAAACTGGCTTTGTGTCCAAACGCATGCAAATGCTTCAGCAACTTAACAGTGTCCTCCTCACACTATTCTTTTGAAGGTGAACAAACCATCAGGTCGTCCACATAAGTAATTAAGGTGGAGCCAGGAGACAGCTCCAACCCATCCAAGCTCTCTTTCAAAGCCATGGTAAAAATGGTAGGTGATTCTACAAATCCTTGTGGAAGTCTACTGAAAGAATGCAGTCTCCCTTTAAACTCAAATGCAAACCAAAGCGGACTCTCTTTCTCTACTGGTACACTGAAAAATGCATTACTCAGATCAACAACTGAAAAATTAGTGGCTGAAGGAGAAATCTGAGACAAAATGGTGCATGGATTTGGAAAAACAGATGCTTTGGGCACCACAGCAGCATTTACACGTTTCAAATTCTGCACAAAACACCACTTCTCCCCTTTGGCTCTGATGTTTTTCACTGAAAAATAGGACTAAGCACAGGGGAATTGTACACCTAGTGCACTCATGTCCACTTGGCATAGGCTCAATGTTACAAATTAGGGACGGTGGGCCATATTTTAAAAAAAATCCCCCCGGCCGTGCCGTGGGTCCCCGGGGCCCGGGTCCCCCCTCGTAAATTAGGCGGGCCCCCTCTCCACCTTCATGATTTTTCCCGGCCCCCTGGGTTGCACAGTGTCCGCGCTGTCCAATGCAATCCTATGCCGAAAGGACGTCGGCGCGAAACGGCCACCAAGTGGAGCAAATTTGGTCGTCGGGGGCTCAAACATGTCCCAAACGGACACGTATTTTGGGGAAATTTTTCAGCCCCAACTCATAGGGGTGCATGGGGATGCGAACCTTGATGGGCCGGAACGTGTCCCAAACGGACGTGTCCATTCGGCACATATTCCGACCCCGGCTCATAGGCCTTTATGGGGAGGGGACCGAAACTGTCCCAAACGGACAACGACCGGGGCCCGCGGGCCTTCTTTTTGGCGTCCTTTTGGCACATTTTCCGGCCCCGGCTCATAGGCCTTTAAGGCATTGATGGGGAGGGGGCCGAAACTGTCCCAAACGGACGCAATGGTCCTTCTCGAGCCCCCGACCCTACTTTTCGTCCCCTCCTCATAGGATTGCATTGTGGAAGCCTGGGGGAAAAGGGACGAGGCCTTACCCAGGATAGGGGCCCCGATCCCGGGAGGGTCCGCGGGCCCCGACCCTGGGATAAAAACCCACCGTCAGGGTCCCCGGATGTCTGTCCCGGGGCCAAAGTACCGCAGCCTCCCCATGGACCTTTGACACCCTACTTTTCGTCCCCTCCTCATAGGATTGCATTGTAGAAACCTGCGGGGGAAGGGACGAGGCCTTACCCAGGATACAGGCCCCGATCCCGGGACAGTCCGCGGGCCCCGACCCTGGGATAAAGATCCACCGTCAGGGTCCCTGGATGTTTGTCCCATGGCCAAAGTACCTAAGCCTCCCCATGGACCTTACTTTTCGTCCCCTCCTCATAGGATTGCATTATGGAAAGCTGGGGGCAAAGGGACGAGTCCTTACCTGGGCTGCAGGCCCCCATCCTGGGCTTAAAATCCACCGTCAAGGTCCCTGGATGCCCGTTACAGTGCCCAAGAACCACAGTGTCCCCATGGACATTTGACACCCTACTTTCCGTCCCCGCCTCATAGGCTCCCATTGTGGAAAGCTGGTGGCAAAGGGACGAGGCCTTACCCGAGCACCAGGCCCTCATCCTGGGCTAAAAATCCTGGATGGCTCGTGCCTCTGGTAAGGCGGCTCATGCCTCTGGTAAGGCAGCTCGTGCCTCTGGTAAGGCAGGATTTTTCACTAAGTGTTTTTTCCGTCCCCGCCTCATAGGATTGCATTATGGAAAGCTTAGGGCAAATGGACGTCACTTATCCCAGTCAGCAGGCCCCCATCCTGGGCTAAAAACCCTGGATGGCTCGTGCCTCTGGTAAGGCGGCTCGTGCCTCTGGTAAGGCCATGGGGGGCCATGGTACGCCTGGTAAGACGGGTTCTGGAGGTGGTCCAGCAGTGGGCCAGGGGTGTCTGGATGGATGAGTACTCACGCGGGTCTGACAACCTTTGACCCCTAAATCCGAACTCCGCTGCAGGTCCTATGACAAAGGGACGAAATATGTCCCCCGTGGACGCGGTCTGTCTTTTTTCACCTTCCGGACGCCCGTCGCGCTTTCCGGCCGACCGAAGGTCACACGGCCACCGTTTTTGCAGGGTGGGGGGCCGGGGGGGCCCGAAGTAGAAATACGTCGTCGTTTGGTGAAAATTCCAACGTTTTGTCCCGAGGTGGTCAGAAAGGGTTCAAACTTTGGGACGTCCACCCGGGGGCCGAGGGGCTTTGGCCTGCCGACTTGCAGCTTCCTGGGACTCTAGTGGCGCAAAACGGCTTCCCGGACCTCCGCCGTCACGTCCGGGCCCGCCGGGGGCCCCCTGGGCGTTTAAAACTCATAAAAGGTCGAAGGTCGCACTCAGACCCCGACATGGCCCGGTCAGAATCGGCTCGTCCCAAATGTCCACAGAACCCTATGGCAAAGGGCCAAAGTAAGGGACGGCTCCCAAATGGCCACAGAGCCTATGCCAAAGGTTTCGGTGGAACGACAGCGCCTCCAAAGGTCCAAGCGGCGTCGGTGCACGCCTTATGCTTAACGGACATGACATGTCCCTCCGGGCCCGCTCCGTTTAACATTGGCTTATGGCAAATGGACGGCCCGATTGACACCGGGGAGGAGCCCCGTTCGTTTGGCATAAGTTCAATTCATTTTCCGTGTCCTTTTGGGACACTTGCCCTTAGTTACATTCAACAATGATAACAATATTATCTTCTGGCTCTCGGCGAGGACGCACGCTTTTTCTCTCCCTCCTCCTCCTGTGTCTTATCCCACTGCTCTATGTCCTGTGCCTCTATCTGGAGTGTCTTTTTTGCATTTTTCCCCGAACCAAAACTGAATAAACAAAAGATGGAAAAGGTCAGCTGGTCTCTGAATGCTATTGATAAAATCTACTCAACTCCACAAAGCACCGGAAAAGGGCATCCGGGTTGTATGGACGATATCTGGCTATTTGGATTTATGTGGATCGGGTTGCTGCTGATTGGAGCGGGCATGTACTGGATCTGCTGCAAAATGGAGCAACAAATACCGAAATTGGAGACAGTTCTGGAAACGACTGGAAGGCTGAAGGAGCAGTCTTAAGCGCGGATTTGTGCTGATGGAACTCAGAACCTCACGCTTGGTGAGCTCGAGCACAGGCTAGATGCTGCAAGAGGCGATCTAGCTGGCGCTTTGGTACTCACTCGCGAATTGTCATCGGACTTGGAGAAACTGTCAGTGCGGATTGTAATTGAGTAATCTGAACTTTAATTTGGTTTAATTAGACTATAAAAAGAAACCACTGACAAATTGAAAGGGTAGAGTGGAAAAAAAAATTTCTCTCCCTGCTATCCAAATAATTGTTGTTTTGGCTTCATGAAGACCTTCAGCTTGGTGCGTTATCAATGCCTTTGAAGAATAATGCTAACAGAGTATTCTCCACCCGCCTCACATGCAAAAACTGACACACACACTCACATGGATCAGACACACACTCACTCACACAATGTCTCGCTGTCTCCCAAGCTCTCCTGCCCCCCCGGGTGGCAGGTCTGGCTGCGCGCTTAGAGTTGAGCGCTGCATGGAGATTGTCGACCACGGGCTCCTGAACCCGCCTAACCATCCTTCATGTCTTCACTGTAAACGGACCCAGAAACCAGTTGAGCCTTTTTTTCCAGTCACCGTGAACCCCCCCCCCCCAGCCCGATGTGTAACTCTTTCCTGAATACATGGGAGCGCCGCGTTCAAGCGGCTGCACTGCCCAACAGTGACCTGGATCTGTTTGTTGACTGTCTGTTTGTTTGTAATGATCTTGGACAGGTTGTACTGTAAAACTGAATTTCCCCTCGTGGGACAATAAAGGATTATTCAATTCAGCTTTTAGGAGAGAATCAAACACTGGTTTGATCCCATGCAAGGCCTCTGGTTTAAGTGGGTACTGCTGCTGTACCGGTCGAAAAGAAGATTTTGGTGTTATTTTAACAGGGTTACAACCCTTAATTAATCCCACATCATAGGAATTCTTTGCCCACAAATCAGTCGGAACCTCTTTGAGCGAAAGAGGCATTTCTGAGTCGTCAGTTGCAGTTTCTTCATGTAGAAAAACATGAGAAAGCACCTCCACATGGTCCTCAGTTAAATGAATCACCCTGGTGACGTGCACGGTGGAAATCAGCGAACGTTTGTAAAGTTTAGTAGATGTAGAGTATTTGATCTGAATGGTTAGTGCACAAAGCAAGTTCTTCATTACTGGCAATCACATTTGAAACTGCATTTTTGTCATTACTGGCATCAGGATTTGTATCACAAAAAAACAACATCTCCGTCATCAACAGGCTGTTGGTTACAACAAACATTTTCATTAAAAAAATCATCACAAAAATCAGAATTATTGTCACTTATACAAGGTGTTTGATCTGTAAAATCAGACTGATTATCGCTCTCAGAATGTATATCATCATAAAACTCAGATTGATTGTCACTGTCAAAATGTTAATCACCACTAAAATCAGATTGATTATCACTTTCAAAGTGAACATGTGTGTCTGTGTGTGTTAGTGTGTGTGTCAGACCTCCAACTCCATCTGCTGGTGAAAAGGAGAAATCTCCTTCCTGCATTGGACTAGAGATCTGCCCCAGTGATCAATCAGCCTGCTGACGTCTTCTGCGTGGGCCACTAATCCGCCTCCTGGTACATTGGTCACTCCAATGGCCACTGCAGGCATAACAACGATCGTCATCCTTTGAGTCTCTGTTATTGTTGTAGTTGTTGTTGTTATGATGTCGGTTTAGGTAAAAATGGCGCTGGCATCTCTTCTGTTGTTGTCCGCCTCCTCTTTGGTACTCACGAGGCCCTGCAGGCTGACGTCGGCTCGGTCCACTCCTATAATCTTTAGCAACCGCAGAGTACACTGTTAACGCTGCTTTATGCATATCAGTCTGTCTCTTTGTGATGGAGGGGCCATCACGAGCTCAGCCCGTTTTATAACTTTTTAATGAGCATGCAGCCAGGATAGCTACTAGAAAACACCCTTTTTTAACAGAAAAGCCTGATTTGTTTTTTTCCAGTAATACCTGAAATGATTCATAGTGGGTGCACACACAAGGTTTCTGTTTTGTTTGCTGAAATTATAATTCTCCAGGTTATTTTCTGTGTTATTGAGTTGTTAACTGATTAAAGGGAAGTGTGGAAGATATTTAGATCTAAAGTAGTTCCTGGATTGAAAGTCATGTGATGATGTAGTGATGACATCATCAGGAGATATTGGTGGTATTTGTGATTTGTGGGTTAATTTATTTATTTTTATTTTTTTGCTATGGTTGTATTTATTTATTTTGATTATTGATATATAGAATTTATTTGGGTAATTTGTGATTTAAAAACGTTTGTCAGGAAAGGGGAAAGTTATGTGGGGTTTTTAAGGGGCTGAGCCAGGGGCTTTAAAAGGAAGCTCTGTCCTATGGGATGGGCTGTTGTTGTCAGAGTGAAGTCTAGCAAGTTCCAAACAAGGGGGATTGTTCTCTGAGCTGCTCTAAAGGTACTGCCATTTTTTTCACGCCTGTGAATGTCCTTTGTAAACAGACTTCAGTTTTTTTGTTGTTTTTTTGTGTCTTTTTGTTGGAATTCACCTTGAGATGAGCACAATAAAAGATCACCTAAAGCTGAACTTCGGCATTGGCGTTTCTTCTTTTTGCCAAGTCATGTAGGACCCTGTCACACATGGTGTCAGGAGTGGGATCATGACAAGCCGAGGAAGAGGTTCTCGTCTGGTGAAGAGGAAATACGGACTTAGATCACAAGCAAAATTGGAAGAACAAGGGAGAGTCAAAAAGTGGGACAGCTTGCCAGAGCTGGAGGGATCGGAGGACGAAGATGGCGAACAGAGTGCTGGTCTCACCACCACAGCTACAACTAGCAGTGAGTTTTTGGCGTTAATGAAGGACTTTATGGCAGGTCAGCAAAAGCGAGAGCAAGGACTGCTGAATAAACTTCGATACCTTAGGGTGTCTTTGCCGCAGCCACTGCCAACAACAAGTGCTGAGACTAAAGTAGGAAGTAATTCATTGAGGACAGCTGAACAGAGGCCTGCTCAGAGTGATAGTGCATCTGGTCTGAGCCAGCAATCTCAGCCAAATAGTTACTCTATCGACCCAAAGATTCCCCCATACAAAGTAGGAGAAGACCTAGAAAATTATTTATTGCGATATGAGCGCATTGCCAAAACCTGGCGATGGCCAGAGAGTGAGTGGGCGTGTCGGCTCATTCCACGTCTTTCCGGAAAAGCGCTAGAGGCTTATGCTCCTATGGATAAGGAGCATGCTCATCACTATAAGGACTTAAAAACTGCACTGCTAACTAAATTCGACATTTCACCAGAGACGTATAGACAGAAGTTCAGAGCACTGGGAGTACCCTCTGGTGAAACTCCAACAGAAACCTATCACCGCCTTAAAGTTCTCTACCGACGATGGATCCGGCCAGACCAGCATTCTAAGGAGGAGATTGGAGAGTTAATCATCCTGGAACAACTGCTGAGCGTGCTGCCCCCTGACGTAAGGACCTGGGTGAAGGAACACGAGCCTATGGATGGTTTGGCTGCTTCAAGGTTGGCTCTGCAACACATGAATGCACGGCGGGGAGGAGCTGCACATTTCACCAACCCTGGGCCCCAGCCAGCACAAGCACCTGGACATCAATGGTATGCTGGAGAACATAAGTAGGAGGCAAATGGTGTTACCAGTTGTCATCTGAACTCACCGTCTACTGGTAAGGCATTGATTTGTTTCAATTGCCAGCAGAGGGGCCACAAGGCCTCCGTCTGTCCTTTAAAGAAGGCTAAATTTACTGGTTCTTGCTATGTTCCAAGATTTGAAAATAATGGTGGTGCTAAAAACTTGCAAAGCAGAACTCAGAAAACTGTAACTGTGAATGGACAGCAGGTGACTGCTTTAATAGACAGTGGTAGTACCACATCTCTCATAAAAAAGAGCCTCATTCCTATTAATAGGGTGGACTACGAAACAAAAACTGAGATTATGTGTGTACATGGAGACTGTCATGTTTATCCTAAGACTGAAATAATAGTTGTCGTTGATGATCAGTCTTATCTACTTACAGTTGGGGTTGTGGAAAACCTACCATATGATGTTATTCTGGGTACAGATTTTCCTGTAATGTTTCATCTGTTAGGGAGGGAAAACACTGCCGTTAAGGGTGAAAAAGCAGATGGTGTTTCATGTCCTGTCATTACCCGCTCTCAAAAGAGAGGAAAAGATGAGCCACTATTCAATTTTGACGAGAGTCTGTTTGATGTTTCAAAAGGGTGTAGGAAATCTAGGAAGCAGAAAAAGTTTGAGAAGAAGTTATTGTTAAGTGGGGATATCTCATCAAATTTACCAGTTAATGTCCTTTGGAAAGTACCTGCGAACATTGCTGAGCTACAGAAAGAAGATGTTACTTTAAAACCTCTGTTTGAAAAGGTAAATAGTAAAACGGATAAATGGAGTGGGCGAGAAACTTTTCTGTTGAAAGACGGTGTGTTATATGCTGGTAAGGAAGGACAACGTCTAGTTGTCCCAACTAGTTGTAGACCACTTATCATGCATCTAACACACACCATTCCATGGGCAGGTCATCTAGGGCGGCAGAAAACATTTATCCATGTTAGTTCACAATTTTATTGGCCATCGATGTACAATGACATTAATGCATTGTGTGCTTCCTGTCCTACATGCCAGAAAACCCGTCCAGTTCGGAAGTCCGATCGGGCACTCCTCCAGCCATTACCAGTTGTTTCGACCCCTTTTCGTAAGGTTGCAATGGATATTGTTGGATCCCTAGTGAAAAGTGGACGTGGACATCAGTACATTCTGGTGGTATGTGACTATGCCACTAGAAGCTTTCCCACTGCATAACATCACTGCTCCTGCAGTGGTCCGAGCCCTGATTCAATTGTTTTCCAGAGTAGGAATTCCGGATCAAATTTTGACAGACCAGGGGACTAAATTCACATTTCACCTGTTGAAACTTTTCCATAACCAGCTTGGAATCTCAGCTATCAGAACAAATCCTTACCACCCTCAAACCGATGGATTCGTGGAGAGGTTTAACCAGACGCTGAGAAGAATGCTACAGAAGTTCGTGGAGGATACCGGCAGAGACTGGGACCGCTGGTTACCATTTCTTCTCTTCGCATATCGTGAGGTTCCCCAAGCATCAACAGGATTTTCTCCATTTGAACTTCTCTATGGCTGGGATGTTCAAGGACCATTAGACCTGCTGAGGAAAAGCTGGGAAACAACAGAGGCCTCATCCGGTACCAAAGGGGTGGTGCAGTATGTGTTGCAGATGAGGAGTCGGCTTGCTGAATACCAAGAAGAGGCTGGAAAAAATCTGCATGACGCTCAGCAGAAACAAAAGAGGTGGTACGATCAGCGGGCATGGCAGAGAGTCTTCAGTCCTGGACAGAAAGTACTACTCCTTCTTCCTTCATCCACTAGCAAGCTTCTGGCCAAATGGCAGGGACCCTATGCCATTTGTGCCATTTTTTTCATACCTGTGAATGTCCTTTGTAAACAGACTGCAGTTTTTGTTTTTTTTTTGTCTTTTTGTTGGGATTAGCCTGGAGATGAGCACAATAAAAGATCACCTAAAGCTGAACTTCGGCATTGGAGTTTCTTCTTTTTGCCAAGTCATGTAGGACCCTGTCACACTCTTGGTATGCAGTTCGCCCTGTTTTCTCTTTAACTGACTGTCACAGTGAATGACGTATTTGCGAAGGTCAGTATAGCTCATGCCAGTGTCCAAACCAATATACTTGACAATGACACGTAACGCTGGTAGCAAGCCAGCTAGAATTCTGTCGCAAAGCATCACTTGAGCCTACAAAGGTACTCTGATCCGGCTTCTCTAATCCACTGTATAGCTCAAAAGCCTCACCCAGTCTATGGATGAAATCGTCTGCGTCTTCTCCGGTTTTCTGTCTGATAGAGTGCAGCTCAGTCAAGTTTAGCCTTGTAGGAAATACTTTTTCAAGGTCTTTGCAGAGTGCAGTTATAGCAGAGAAATAGTCACAGATTACCTCTGGCTCAGAACCATCTCGGTTAGTCACAAGCGTCGCAAGTAGGCCGGTTCCAGGCAGACAGTCCTTCAGCTTCGCAAAATCAGCACCTTTAAGTTTGCGTTTCAAAATCCGATGGATCTCTACACCGGTGGGCCTAAACGTCAGACATAATTTGTGGAATTCTCTCGCGAACTCTGTCCCATTACCGGTAATGGGTCCGCCATGACGGAGCTCCACTCTGTGTCACTCCACGCCCGGAAAACAAGCGTTGTACCATCCGTTCCTTGAACTTCAATCATTGGGAATGTTTGAACAACTCCATTAAGGTCATTTTGAGTGTCTTTTACGGTGCAAGTTTCACAAGCGGCCGCTTGTCGAGTCTTGACTGCTGGTGCAGAAAATAGCTGCCGGAGCGGCTTTGTCGCCCGCCGCTCTGCGTTGCGTTCCTCTAACTCCTCCAGAGGTGGGGGAAAAAGCTGTTCTGCAGACTCATTTCTCATTGATGTTGCGTCCGAATCATACAACAGCTCCTTCAAGCAGTCAACGTGTCGTTTAGCTTTCTCCATTGTAGCTTGCAAAGTAGTTCCTTTGTCCTTTGACCCTCTACTTCCGCCGCGGTCTCTGCACGTACCATTGGCTGTCTCGGCGGCTCATCACTGCGGCCCACCTCTGCTCGTTAGGGATAGGCCGCTACTTCCATCCGTCTTGACGTGGCAGTTGCTCGTTTGTTGTTGTTCAGAGGGGCAGAATCTAAGTCACGATCAATCTCTCCACTCATCTTCAAACCTGACAATGCCTGTTTAGCTGAATTGTACAGTGGTGGTAGCTGCGTATAATGTGTTAACCCACTCTCTGATTTAGAATCAGGAAATGGACGTGTGACGGCAGTGTCTACGGGTGGAGCTGTCGGCTGTGTCTGTATTTGCTGTGTCTGTATTTGCAGTACATTTAACAGAACGATTCTTATACTTTTTGCGTTTGGGTTCTAGCGAGTTATTATCAAAACGTCCAGTGACGTCACCAGAAATATCCAGCCTCCAACCAACTTCTTAAAGTCGGCCTTCCGCTCACACCAAACAGCTTCGTCCTTCCAAACCTTGAGGACGCGTTTATGTCTCTCAATAAGTCTATATGAAGAGCCTCATAAGAAAGCCTTGGATTGTAAATCTCACCCCCTCTAAAATTAATCACTGCTCGAGTTTTTCTATTTCTGCCAATTCAAGACTACCTCTGATCGGGAAATCCCATTTAGAAATCCAACAGAGAACAAATTTCAAACATTCTTTAGCGTACTTATTTCGCATTGAACGACAAATGGCAGAATCGGGAGCCGAATGACTAGATTTTGCTGATCCCATTATGCAAAGAATGAAATCCAGCAAAAAATTCTCTCAATTAAATTTTTAAGAGTGAAATAAACTCGAAACGCAGCACAGCGTTGTGTTAAATAAAAACATAACATTGTACAATTTAATACACTTCGCAAGAATAATCAAAATGTAATTAAAAAAGAGGAAATCTCTCTCACCAGGGCGTGCGTCCTTCCAGAAACCTCGTGGGACAGCGTGGGATTGTACGGCCGGTCGTTGCTTCTCACCAGTCTCCCCTCCGCTGTTGGAACCCTGAATAAAACGTTTGGGCGCCAGAAATGTGATCGCATTCTAGACTCTTAATTAAATGAGAGAGATTCCTTTAAGTTTTTTGGAGGTTTTAATGCGATTAGAATTGATCATACAAGAGGACAGTATCATTACACAGAAACGCCGGAATACTGACCTGTCTCAATCTAACAACAACAAGCTTATATTATTTCCAGCAACCTTGGTCTATCAATTTTATTTTAATAATACACAATTCTTAAGGCAAAACCCTAGACTTTGTGTCGCCTTTCTCTCAGATTAGGAGCTGTGAACTTTGGTAGGCATTTTAATAAAGCCTGGTGAAAGGGTCCTCTCCATGGTAACGGCAGATGGGGACAATTGTTATCAAAACACTCTGAGTATGACTTGGGGTAAAGGCGTCACTCAATAAGACTAAACATTCAAACTAATTCTACAACATTAAGTACATGTGTATCACAGTTGATTACAAAGTTCAGTTGAATCATAAAACTAAATAAATCCATAACAGTAACTTTTAGTGTAACTCATTAAAATATTTGAGACTGTAATATGTAATGCAAACGTATCATATTTTTGAGGCTGTAACTAATAATATGAAATATATTACAATTTTTTGGAACCTGCGCAACAATAGTGATATGATTGCTTTTATGAAAGCAGCAAAGGGGAGGGGGCATTCAACCTCCTCAGCTGTAACTGGTTCAGCCCAGAGTCAATCATGACCATTTGGCCAAGCCACCACCTTACATAGTTTATACCGTAAAAAAAATAAAAAAATAGAAAAAACTCCACCAAATCACCTTCAGGGCAAATGATATCATTGAAATTGCACATTAGTGTAGTTGGATTAAAAGCCTGTTAAACACCTCCGAGATGCTCCAAACTCAGAGGAGAATAGCACTAGCAATATATAACTAAAATATTGGTTAAATAAAGGAATTTTGTGGTAGACAATGTCTTATTTAAAGCTGCACTTTGGTTGCCCCATTAACTCACATTACTCTATATGGATATATAGAGTACAGACCAAAAGTTTGGACACACCTTCTCATTCAGTGCGTTTTAAGTGATGGTAGGTGGGTAGAAGCAGTAATGATGTGATGCAAGCTGTATAGGACCTGTAAATAACTATTTAATGTAACATATTTTTCTTCTCTTAAACTAGTTCTATTGTGAAGAACATACAGTACAAGCCAGAAGTTTGGACGCACCTTCTTATTCAGTGCATTTCCTTTATTTCCATGGCTATTTACATTGTAGATTCTCACTGAAGGCATCAAAACTATGAATGAACACATATGGAATTATGTAGTGCTTTTACAAAAAAGTGTGAAATAACCTGGCCTCCAAAGTCACCGGACCTGAACCCTATCGAGATGATTTGGGGTGAGTAGAACTCCAGACTGAAGGCAAAAGGGCCAACAAGTACTAAGCATCTCTGGGAACTCCTTCAAGACTGTTGGAAAACCATTTCGGGTGACTACCTCTTGAACCTCAAGAGAATGCAAAACAGTTATCAGAGCAAAGGGTGGCTACTTTGAGGAATCTAAAATATAACACATGTAGTCAGTTATTTCACCCTTTTTGTTTAAGTACATATACAGTAATTTCATACATTATATGTTCATTCATAGTTTTGATTCCCTTAATGGAGATTCTATTAAGGGCATCTGTTCTTCATTTTCATGACTACATTAGTTATGAAAATAAAGAACATGTGTTGAATGAGGTGTGTTCAGACTTTTGGTCTGTACTGTATATATCTTTCTGAATGTGGGTCAACCCAATATATAAAACCATGACATTATTTAGCGATAATGGTGTCATGCTTGGGTCAAAATGTTTGTCTCATGTCAGTTTTCTGAGTAGGCTTTAAGTACTCGTGCACCGTAGTAAATCTGGTTATCTTTTCGCATTGGGAATGTGCATCCCACTGAAAAGATGGTTCATTGTCATACTTGGATAACTCTGACTCTGCACGGTCATCACTTTGTAAAGCAGTAGCTTGACGTGTTTTAGGACAGTGAACTGGTTCTGGCTCAGATATTTCTGCAGTGGCAGCAGGGAGAAAGCTGCAGGGAAGCAGACGGACCCTGTGCAGAGTTCTAGAAGGACCCAGCTTTGACTCAGGTCTATTGGTGTACACGGGTAAATCACCTGCACGTTTGACAACTATATGGATGTCTGTCTCCCATTTGTCAGCAAGCTTATTTTTGCCACGCAGCCGCACATTTCTAACTAAAACTCTGTCCCCAGCTTCAAGTTGAGAATTATTTAATTTGCGGTCAAATATGGTCTTATTTTTGTATGCCACTTTCTTTGCATTATGTGAAGCTAATTTGTAGCTTTCTTCAAGCCGTTTTCTGAGATTTTCCACAAACTGTGAATGTGTGACTTTTTGGTCTTTTTTTGAAAGGAAGTCCGAATGCAAGATCAACTACCAGTCTGGGTTTTCTGCCAAACATTAGTTAATAGGGAGTAAACCCTGTTACATCATTACGCGTGCAGTTGTACGCATGTACTAACGGCATAACATAATCTTTCCAATGAGACTTTTGTTTGGATTCGAGGCTTTCTAACATACTAGTTAATGTTCGGGAAACCTCTTGGTGGGGTTACCGCGAGGATGGTAATGGGTAGTCCTTATCTTTTTAATGCCAGAGATTTCACACAAATCCTTTATTAATTTTGCCTCAAAATCGGGACCCTGGTCACTGTGTAGGCGTTCAGGTATGCCATAGTGGACAATGAACTGATCCCACAGGCACCTGGCAACTGTTTTAGACTTTTGATTTGGGGTAGGCAAAGAAAAAGCAAACTTAGTAAAATGATCGGTTAGTTCAAGGATGTTACTTGTATTGCTACCGTCTGGTTCCAGACTGAGAAAGTCCATGCAGACTAGCTCTAAAGGTCGTGTGGTTGTTATATAGACCAGTCTGGCTGCTCTTTCAGGAGTACCCTTCCTCCGTATGCAACGTGCACAGGTCTTCACTTTCTGTTCGACTTCTGTTGCCATACGTGGCCAATAGAATCGTGTCCTCACCAGATCAAGGGTTCTGTCAATTCCTAAATGACCCATGTCATTATGCAAGCTTTGGAGTACTGAAGCTCTGAGCTCTTCTGGAAGAACACGCTGATGGGTCACCTGGTCCCCATCTTGTCTTTTCCTGTATAACACACCATCATGTATCTCCAATCGGTTTAGCTCCCTAATGAAAAAAGATAGATCTGGGAATTCTTTCCTAAGAGCTGGAAGAGGTATCTGACCACCTTCCATTTGTTCAATGACATGTCTCATTGTCGAATCAGCGCTTTGTTTGTCTTTTATTTCTGCTTGTGATAAGGCCGGAATAGTTGGTAAACCAGGGTGTGCTCCTGAGCTATAGAGATCAGGAATGGCTCCTGCTGAAATGGTAAGTGACTCTACAAGTGTAACACCATCATCCTGACTGTCATCACAAGTTTTGAGCAGGTAGTTTTGACAGATTGCTTGGACAACATTGCTTGGACAACATGCAGTCAGCTTCAGCTAAGTGATGCTCCACAAACCTGCTTATACGCTCCTGCTCTTTTCTGGACTGCATGCCATTTGTGTTTTCCTCTTGAGGGCGTCTGGATAAGCCATTGGCGTCCAGGTTATGCCTGCCCGCTCTGTATTGCAACTTGAAATTGTAGTTAGACAAAGCTGCAAGCCACCTGTAACTAGTGGCATCCAGTTTAGCAGAGGTCAAGATGTATGTGTAGGTGTATCTGTCACCACTGTGAATTGATTTCCATACAAATAATCGTGGCATTTTTCAGTTACTGAACATTTCAGTGCTAAAAATTCCAACTTGTGAGCTGGATAACGTGCCTCACTCCTGGATAACCCACGACTGGCAAAAGCTATGGCTTTAAGCTGACCTTCCTGCTCCTGATAAAGTGCTGCACCCATCCCGATGGTACTAGCGTCAGTATGCAGTACATAAGGCAGCTTTGTGTCTGCAAAGCCTAAGACAGGGCAGATGTTATCTTTTCGATGATGGAATCAAACGCTTTCTGACAGTCTGCGGTCCATCTGGTTTCAAATGGCATTTTGGGGTCAAAATAAGTCTGTGTAGGTTCTTTAGCTTTAGACTTTTTGTGAAGAGGCGGATCCCCACACGTAAGATCATTTAGTGGGCGTACTATAGACGAGTACCCTGTAGTATCCTGAGAACCCTAAGGTTTTTGGGTCTTGGCCAGGTCTTTAGAGCGTGGACCTTTTCAGGGTCGGTTTCAACACCTCGTTCGGAGGTAACATGACTCAGATATTGTACTGATGTCTGGAAAAACGTAAATTTTTCTGGGGATAACTTTAGTCCGTACTCTTTGAGACGGTTTAGAACCCGCATCAATCGTTGTTCGTGTTCCTCTAAACTATCTGAAAAGATAATAAGGTTGTCTAAAAAGACTAGTACTTCAGGTAAATTCATATCTCGAACACAACGCTCCATGAGTCACTGGAAAGTGCTGGGAGTGTTCGTTACGCCCTGTGGTATGCGGTTGAACTCCCAGAACCCAAGTGGTGTTACAAATGCGGTCTTTTCTTTGTCTTCCTCCTCCACCTCAATCTGGTAATATCCAGACTTAAGGTCAAGAACAGTAAACCACCTAGATCCTGAAAGAGCCAAGAACGTTTCCTCTAAGTTTGGAAGAGCATAAGAGTCTTTTATGGTCTGTAGATTAAGTTTGCGAAAATCTATACAAATACGCAGATCATTCCGTTTTCTCACCACAACAATGGGAGATGAGTAGGGTGACTGGGACTCTCTTATTACACCTGCTGCAAGCAATTCTTGCAGGTGGTTTCGCACTGCCTCAAGGTCTTGAGGATCCATAGGTCGCGCATTAGTATAGGTTGCATATTAGTCGTGCTTAAATGGAGTCTGATCATTAAGTTTAATCGAATGCTTAACTTTGCTCGCACATCCAAAGTCAAGATCATGAGAAGAAAATACTTCTGCCATATCAGTGAGTTGTTTGTCTCTCTTTCCACTCAGGTGGGATTGGTCAGTCACTAAAATTAAAACTCAAAGGTACCTTGTTTGTGGTTGACTCATCCCCACCTTTGACATTGTGCTGGAGCAAGTCGCAATGGAAAGCTCCAAGCTCTGCAATAATGGAGGTGGATTCAATGGTGACATCTTGGCCCTGTAGTTCCTGTAATGATCATTGGTGATCATTACAGGAACCTTGTAAGGAGCTCTGGAAGAAAGTGTGATTGAGTGTGTTTGTTCCGACAAATATCAGTGTCTGACCGTTCGGATGGGAGTCTGGAGTATGTGGTAATTCTGCATAAGGTTTAAACTTTTATTATTCAGAAGGTAAAAGACTGTTTATATAGTTTGCATGGTTGTAAAAATGGGTCTGACACTATTGTTTATGCAGGTAAGCTTTTAAGTCATAAAACTCTGGGGTGAGTTTTATTGCAAGCTGTAAAAGCAGGATGTTTAGATAAGAAACTGGGAGAAAAAGTTTTAGAGAAGCAGATAGCCATTTAACCATAAATCTTTATAATGAACCTTTGACCCAGAACAGAGACGACTCATCTTCTGACTCCAGGATTCTCTGACAGCAAATAAGAGCGAAGACACTGTATGAAAATGTTCTGATTGGAGAGATTAGAAACGCCTAGAGGCCCGGTTGTCTATAAAGCTGTGAAATGAAGATCAGTTAATTGTTCAGATTTCTTTAAATCTGGACCACAGAGGAACTGACGGGGGCAAAATTCCTCTGTAAAACTGCAATCTGTTAATCTGTTCAAAATAAATGTTAAGAACTGGAAATTGGTTCCTTGTCTCTGTTTTGAACATGCACAGAATTATTTGATAACTTTTAATTCAACAAGTAATAAGAGCTAAGGTTGAAATGTCAATCTCTGTGTCCAAAAAGTGTTTAGGAAAGGTAATGCACTTCTCTATTTAACCCAAGTAGGAAACGGGCTGATCTGCAGCACCCTCTACCTCTAAAAGTTCATAGAGCGATTTGATGTTTTGAGCTGAAAAATTCTGTTTGTAAAATAACTCAGTAACAGTGGTCACCTGAGATCCTGTGTCAAGGAGACAGTTCACATTGACCCCAGAAATGCTAACCATAACTGTGCAATTAGAACCAACTAACCCTGTGCCCATGTCCCCGAGTTGGGCGTGCGAGTTCGGCGACCCCGTATTTGGGTCAGTGGGGGTGCTGGCTCCCTGGGTTGGCATTTTTGCCCCCCAGTTTTTACCTCCCATCCCCGGACGCCTCTATCTCCCCACTCCATCATCTCACCACACATATAAGGACTTGGAATGCGGGCATGTCACTGTGATTTGGAGATCCCAGGTCAGCCTGCATCCCAATTTTATCATACAACCTAGACACTTTAATTTTTAAGACTTTCACAAGATACGAATGTAGGGACTTTGATTGCGCTGTGTCGGCATCGGGGGGACGGTCTGAGTAATTGGCCCCCTGGTGCCGACACAGGCGCGGGCTGCACTTAGACACTTAGGGCTCGGAGCGGGGTGTGGTGTCTTCACCACATCCCGCTCTTTTAAACGCACCTTAAATCAACACGCATCAACACCATACTTGGGCCGGGGGGAGGGAGGTGTGGGGTCTTGTCACACTCCTGTTCGCTGAGGGGTGTGACAAGAGGGGCAGGGGGCCAGCCTCCTGGGTCCAGGGGCTGATTGATTGGTGGAGTGTCGGTGCCTGGACCTATGGGGGCATAGGGTATGTATGGGGAGAATGAGTGAATGTACAGCGTCTATTTATGTATGTCGTTTTGTGTGAGGGTGTGTGATATGAAAGAGGGAGATGTTTGCCTGTTTGTTTTTGTCTTTATTTATTCGTCAGGTTGGAAATGCCCCCTAGCCTGGCGCATCTCAGGCGTCCTGACCAAAATGGGGATGCCTAATTCCCCCCGTCACTCCCTGCTGGGGAGGGTGCCACGTCCCATCGGTGCGCGGATGGGTCTCGGTGGGCAGGGCTGGGAGCAGTGGGTACTTGCCGGTCCGTCCCCGGCGTGTGCGTGCCTGGGGGGTTGGGCGGCATGCCCGGCTGGCATAACCCAGGAAGGGGGGGGCCGGATTTGATTGTGGTGGTGGCTATCCGGTGGGGGTGTGAAGGTCGGACCCAGCTCCGTCACCTGGCCCGGCTCCTGGTGCCTGGACGAACTGCCGGCGGGTTTGATTGCCTTGGATTGGGTGCTTGGCCTTGTGGCTTTGCGGCTCTTGGGGTTAGGGCCCGAGAGGGGTTGGTGGTTCCTGCGGCCTGGGTGCTTGGCTGGCCTGGGGGGCGGTGTCCTCCCATCGCAGCAGTTCGAGCGGTGTGCTGACGAGGGGCACTGGGGTTCTGACTGCGGGGCCGCCCTGGGGGTTGTGGTGGCGGCGGGTGGTGGTTGTTAGCCGTCTAACAACAAGACGGCGAGGTTCCTTCGTCGGGGGGTCCCTGGTTGGGTTCCTGCTGGGGGGCAGGGGCGTCCCGGGATCCCTGACCTTCTGGCCTGGCTCAGGGGCCGTCAGACTCGCCGCTGCGGCCCCCTTGGGGCTGCTGTACGGCAGCTGCGGGTGGTTCCCGGTGGGGCACTCCTTTGCTCCTCTCTGGGGGGGGGAGTGCAGTGGTCTCTGCGTTGGCCCGCTGGGGGTTCCCCCCACCCCGCGATCCCTGGGGGGTCTGTGGCTCCAGTCTTCTGCATGTCTGCGTCAATTTCTTTTTTAAATTTTTTACGTGTCCTGTCTAGCAGTTTGCCACTCAGAATTGGTGTCTGAGTACCAAGTACAAGCCCAACAGATTTACTTTCCCAAGCAGAGTATTAAAGCTTCACTGTAATACTCCACTTGATGCATATGTGATGGGTGTACGCCTGCATGGGACTAGTAAGGTCTCTGTCACTTTATGAAATTCCCACCAAGCTGTCAGAGAGGAGCTGATACTAATACATTGTAGCTACCCTTCAAATAAGTGATATTGGAAGGGATTTCCATCTTGCCAGATCATCTTCTACTTTTTTTAAAAGTGGGACGTAGTTTAGCTTTGATAAGTCTGCCAGTCTTGGTTAGATATGGATACCTAGATATGTAATATTTCCCGACCGGAGTTGCACAGCAATGGGACCCTGGAAAGAACAGTTGATTGGAAGGACTGTAGATTTTAACCAATTTATGGAATAGTCTGAAACTCTTGACTAAGAATTTATCAACTCAATTACCTGAGAGAAAGAAGTTTGTGAATGCTGTAGAAAGAGTAGTACATCATCTGCATACAGACTAATTTTATGTTCTATTTTGTTGCATTGTATACCTTTAACATTATTATTTTGCCTGATTGCTGCTGCTAATGGTTCAATAAAAATAGCAAAGAGGGAGGGAGAAAGTGGACATCCCTGCCTGGTACCTCTCTGAAGGAAAAACCTTGATGATGTTTGATTATTAGTGCTAATACATGCTGTTGGTGAGCTGTATAATATTTTTAACCAGTTTACAAAACAAATTACGGAACCCAAATTTATGGAAGGCTGCAAATAAAAATTTCCAGTTAACTCTATCAAATGCTTGTTCTGCATCTAAAGATAATATATAGGTTTGGACGTTTTTACAGTAGGAATAATCTATTAAAACTATTAATCCTACTTGAATTTGTGGAAGAGAGCCTACCTTTAATAAAACCTTTTTGATCAGGATGGTAGAGGTAGAGGTGTTATTTTCTCAATCCTTCTTGCAAGAGCTTTGCAAATTATTATAAGATCAACATTGATAAGAGAAATGGGATGATAACTGGTAGGAGACATAGGGTCTTTTCCTGGTTTTAATAGAAGATTGATGTTGGTAGAGTTCATGTTTGGTGGTAATCGACCATTTTCCTTTGTTTCTTGTAACATTTTGTAAAATGTTAGTGCCAGAATTCTTTATAGAACTCTCCTGGAAATCCATCTGGGCCTGGAGCCTTATTTTTAGGCATGGATTGGAGGCTCTCTTGGAGTCACTGTTAGCGGGGAATCCAGGGCCTTTGCTTATCTCTGGTTGTTTATTCTTTCAGGATGGTAAATGGACTGAACTTATATAGCGCTTTTCTAGTCTTACTGACCACTCAAAGCGCTTTACATTGAAGTAGCATTCACCCATTCACACTCGCATTCATATACCGACACCCAACATAGCTCGGTAGGACAATTAAGTGCCTTGCCCAGGGGCACATCAACATGTGACTGGGGGAAGCTGGAATTGAACCTACGACCCTCCGATTGCAAGCCCACTACTCTACCACTGAGCCAAAGACGCCCCATCATATATTATATTCCCAATTTTGTCTTTGATTGCAGATATAGTTGTTTTTCCTTTATTTATTTTTAACTGATTAGCTAAGAATAAACCTGATACTATGTTCAAAGTTTTCTATTTGAAGTCTTTGGATTAAGAACTGCGTCCGTTTATAAATAATTTCATTTAATTCTAATTTTGCTTTCTGTATTTTGCTTAAGCTCTCTTTATCCAGGGAAGCTTCTAATGATTTGATAGTTTCTTCTAATTCCTGAACATGTTTATTTTCTGTTCTCTTTTTATTTGATGAGAATGAAATTATTTTACCTCTAATCACAGCTTTCCCTGCCTCCCAGAGAGTGGATGGCAACATACCAGGGAGATCATTAAATTCCATGTTTGAAGCCCATTCTTTTTCAAAGAAACAGGAGCGTGATCGCTGATAACTATAGGATGTATCTCAGTGTCTGAAATGTCATTCATCAGTGAGCTGCTGACTAACAAATAGTCCAATCCAGAAGCAGAATGATGGACATTTGAGTAAAAAGTGTATTTTCTGTCGTTGGGATGAAGCGATCGCCATGCATCGCAAAGTCCATAATCGCTCATTGTACTGTTTAACTATATCTATGGATTGCCAGCTGCGCTGAGTCCCCAGCTGTACTGAGCCTGTCTATTTCTTCATTTACTCCAAAGTTGAAATCTCCCCCAAGAACAAGTGAGCAATCCATGTGATTAGCCAAAAACGAGAAGAAAGTATGAAAGAATGAGGGGTCGTCAAAATTTGGACCATATACACTAGCTATACATAACTTTTGTTTATGTATAAATAGTTTTAATATTATAAATCTACCCTCTGGTTCTGTAACTGTGTCTATTACTTTAAAATTGGTATTTTTATTTATTAATATTGCTACTCCTCGTTGTCTAGAGTTATAGCATTAAGAAAATATATTAGGATACTCCCTTTGTTTTTAAATCATTAGCAGTTGAGCTTGATTTATGAGTCTCCTGTAGTAAGACGACATCTGCCTTCAATCTTTTAAGATGGTTGAAAATCTTAATCCTTTTATCTCTGGAGCCAGATCCGCATATATTCCATGTTAGAAAATGTACAGGATTCATAGGGCTAAGATAAACATTAGACATTTACTATCGCCAAGGATGAATATAGGTGTAGTCTTTGTTTGTCTATGGAGTTGCCTGATTGAAAATCCAGAAGCAGAGATAAAGCGAGGGAAATAACGTAGCATACAGGTGTGTAAAGAATGATAGCTTGATGGAAAAACCTGAATATGCCATGATAAAAGTCTGTGTGTGTGAAAGAAAAAGGAAGAAAAGTCATAAAGAGATTTGGTGACACGAATGTGAAAAAAAAAGAAAAAGAAAGCAGTTAACCTAGTGCACAGCCCTACCCCTACCCACATTTACAATTATAAACAACCTGCTGAGCTGTGCAAACTATAGTTGTCTGATAAAAGAACTTCTATCTAGACTCTGTTGAATGTGACTAATAAAGCCAAGGAATAACCTGAGGGTCCCTAAACAGCTGACCGTTAACATACAGTTTATCTACCGTAACTGTAGCCTTACAGCCCTCACTAATATGTTTCTTTCTAATTGGAAATAACACGCGTCTTCTGTCCAGGATTTCTTTCGGAAATTTATCATTGACGCTGTAATTCATCCCCCGCAGCTTATTCCCACTTCCTTTGACCTGTTATTTCTGTTTAAAGTGTTCAAATTTGGCAACAATTGGTCGCGGGCGGGTGTTGTTGGGTTTCTTACCTCCGAGCCGGTGAACCCGATGGAAGGTTATGTTTTTAACCATGTCGCTTGGCAGGTTCAGGTGATGTTGGATGAACTGTCGGACGGTTGTTTCAGCATCTTTCTCAGCCTGTTCTGGTATCCCAGAAAAGACAAGATTATCTCTCATGGATCGGGCCTGGATGTCTAAGATCGACTCCTTGAATCTTTTATTTTCTCCAGACAGCTGCGTCATCCCCCCGGTGAGTCTTTTAACGTCTTCTTTCAGTGTTTTATTTTCTGTAACGAGCGAAGCTACCTGTTGTTGGCTGAATTCCAGAGATTCCCTCAGAGCCTGAAATTCTTTGTGTAGAACCTCAACCAGCGCGAGACGGGTGTCCAGGCTGGTTAGCTTCTTATCTATTGAGTCCAGGATGTCGCCGTAGCTTCTATCTGGCGAGTTGGTGGAAGTGCTGGCCTTAGAACGAGTGCGTTTCTGAGATAGAGTACTTGTTGGTGCATCCGAAGCAGGTTTCCGTGACTTACCCATAACGATGTTATCGAAGCACTTGGTTGGTAGCACTCCAGCGAATCCAATGTTTCTTCGTCCAGGTTGATTAGATAAAAGAAATAATTTGATGGTTAGTTTAAACGGACAGAAGCTTCGTTTGGTTCAAAATTATTGCCTTACTTTACCTGACATTGTTTGTTTATTTTACCAGTGTTTACTTACGCACAGCTCTCGCGAGAACTCAGCAGCTCATCCTGCTCTGTTGTCTGCATCAATTCCTGAATGGCAGGCCGATGGCTTCTCACTCTGACTATTGATTCTGACTTTTGCACCGGACACCCTAGGTCAATAGGATCTTGAAAGGTTCTCTGACACTCTCTTTGGCTGGGCTCACTAGAAATATACTATAGTGTTGCCAATACAATAAACTGTTCTGTGTTGCTGTGCTAATATTTATACACTTATAAAGGCATTATGGTTTGGTGATTCTTAATTGACAGTGTTTGGCTATGTTATCACGATATTGTAGTAGTAGTTTTGCTTCTCTCTTTCTTTCTGTGTTAGAGATTCCTTCTATGCCGTTTTACAGGTGCAGAAGCGGGTTAGGATGATATTTGTTCTTTTAGTTGTCCTTGTTCTTCATCTCTTCTGTTTTTCTAACTAATCTCCCTATCTGTCTTCTCTTCTCTTTTTCCTAATTCTTCGTCTCGGTGTCCGTAACAGGAAAACAAGAAACCAACGACTACTAATAAAAAAGAGTATTGTTTTTTGCAATGACATGAGTGACCACTGTGTTGTTGCTGCTGTAAGGAACACTAAGATGCCCAAATGTAAACCTAGGGTAATCTGTAAGAGGAATCTAAAGAAATTCAATGAACAGGGTTTTTGCCATGATTTGTTTAATTGTGACTGGAGTAGAATAGAGCTGATTCACTTGGAGTCAGCCTGGATCTTTTTCCAGGATACTTTTTTGCAAGTCATAAATAGACATGCCCCACTTAAGAGCTTCAGAGTTAAGGGTCGTGACAATCCCTGGTTTTCTTCTGAGCTTGGAGACATTCTTCATGACCGCAATTTGGCTTGGGCCAAGGCAAGAAAAACGGGCTCTTTGTCCGATTGGCTTGTTTTTAGGCAGTTAAGAAATAAATGCTCTTCTTTTATTAAGAAAGCAAAATCTGACTTTTATCTGTCAGCCTCTAAAGACACCTTAAATGATCCCAGAAAATTTTGGAAGGCTATAAAATTACTTTCTCTGAACAAAGATAGTATTAAGGTTCCTTCTTTTATTATGAAAGAGTCTCCAATTGTTCATGACAAGCTGGAGATATTGAACCATTTTAATGAGCATTTTATTCAGTCTGGTTCTTTGTTTGACACTGCTTGTCCTTCTACTGTGACACCTTGTAGAGATGTACCATTCTCTACAAGTGTCTTCAATTTCACTCCATTCTTAGTGGCTGACGTTCATAAAGCCCTAAAAGAGCTGGCTCCTTGAAAACCTCCAGGACCTGACCTCATAGAGCTTTACTTTTTAAAAATGGCTGCTGATTGTGTAGCAAAGCCTCTAACATACCTTTTTAATCTCACTTTAGAGAGCAACACCATTCCCAAAATATGGAAATCTGCATTTGTTTGTCCATTATTGAAAGGGGGTGACCCGTCAAACTTAAATAATTACAGGCCAATTTCTAATCTGTCTGTTGTGGCCAAAACTCTTGAATCCCTCGTGAGTGATCAGATGAAAGACTTCCTGCATGCACAGGACATTTTATCCCCAATTCAATCAGGTTTTAGGAAAAAACATAGTACCATCACAGCTGCATTGAAGTTGATAAATGACATCTCTGTTTCTTGTGACAAGAAGCAGCACAATGCGTCACTTTTTATTGATTTGTCAAAAGCTTTTGACATGGTTGATCATGATGTTTTAAAGATTAGGCTTTTTAATTCGGGGTTCTCAGAGAAAACAGTCTCATGGTTCTCAAACTATCTTGGTGACAGAACCCAGTGCATTAAGCATGATGGTGTTCACTCTGGTATTTTACCAATCCTTAACACTAGAACTACCAGAGAGCAGCCATTTGGCTTTTCTACCTATAAAGCCCACAGGTAAGCCGAAAGGCTGGATGGCCCCCTGTGAACCTTCCTTTTGTTATGTAAACGGGGCAATCACTGGGACACCACAGGGGGGGGATATGCTGAGCCACTTCACTCAAAACACCTTGACATAAAATGGGGGAGGGGGAGAATCAGGTAGGAGCAGGATTGCTAACTGACTGTCTGAGCAGAATATATGAGCTGAATCAAAATGTAATATATGTAGAAGGATGTAGACGTTATCAGAACCCTACAACACTGGGCTTCCAACATCCCCACCAGACACATAAGAAAAGTAATAGAATAGAACCACATCAAATAAAGCACTCAAAATCTGGGGTTATCCCAACTGGGCCTTCATGATATTTACTAATAATAATAATAATAAAAAAGTATTATCAGGATACAGTGTTAGAGAGTGGAAGTGAGTGAGACTTAGAACTTAGGCTTAAAACTTTATTGATCCCTTTGGGGTGACTCCCTCAGGGAAATTTGAGTTTTCAAGCACACAGAGAAAACTAAACAGTATGTAACAATGAGTGAGGTGAGTACATTTCAATAATCACTCACAATCCATGCACTGCCAAGCCGTCTCCTTTCTGCATTTGCCACATGTGTATTTGTAACATGTATTTGATTGTGGAATTTCTCGCCGAATCCTGTTGACTGTGCCGAGGATGGTGGTTTTCCGGCTAAGCAGTCGTTGTGCCAGTGACAGCGATGTAAAGAAATTGTCCGTGGTAACATTTCTGCCCTTGTCCAGGAATGGTTCCATCAGCCTCATCACTACATTTTCGGACAGTCTCTCTCCACTGGAACGACTGGGGTCCTTGCCAAGATATGGGAGGACATTGCAGATGTATTTGGATTTCAAGTCACAAGCCACCCAAAACTTGATCCCAAACTTGTCAGGTTTTGTTGAAATGTATTGCAGGAAACAGCAGCGAGTCTTTGACGGGAAAAGCTGTTCATCAATGGTGATGTGTCGACCAGGGTTGTAGGATGTGATGCAGTTGGTGACAAACGAACCCCACACACCGGAAATTGCAGCAAACTTATCCGTCTTTGCTCGCTCACTGCGGGTGTCCTTGTCGTCAAAGCGTAGGTGTTGCATGATTTCTTGGAAGCGATTTCGGGACATAGTTGCCATGATCTGGGGGTTTCCCAGGTTTGCTGACCAGCAGTCATGCAGTGATGGAACCTTGGTCAGCCCCCGCAAGATAACAATAGCAATAAATGCCATTAGTTCAGGGAGGGCCATGAACCAGTCCACATGCTCCATTTGCCGTGCATGTTCAACAGTACAGTGTCGAATGGAACTTAGCATTTCCAGAGTATTTCCACTGCTCAAATACATAACTGATATTTTGAAATCAGACATATAATATCATATCTTTGACATAACATAACATCACAGTGTGGGCAAACAGCAACAGTCAGTCTGGTTTTTATGAGTTGAGACAGGGAGAGACAGGAAAAGAGAAAATAGAGGGAAAGAGCAAAACAGACAAAAACAATGTACAAATTCTTAAATATAACAAATCAAATGTGTTTCGGGTGTATCTCAGTTTGAAAAAAACGTTACATAAAATAAATCTTGTACAGATATCAACTTGATGAGCAATTCTGTAAATGACTAGTGGGGCTACCACAGATTTTGAGTGCTTTATTTGATGTGGTTCTGTTCTATTACTTTTCTTATGTGTCTGGTGGGGATGTTGGAAGCCCAGTGTTGTAGGGTTCTGATAACGTCTACATCCTTCTACATATATTACATTTTGATTCAGCTCATATGTTCTGCTCAGACAGTCAGTTAGCAATCCTGCTCCTACCTGATTGTCCCCCTCCCCCATTTTATGTCAAGGTGTTTTGAGTGAAGTGGCTCTGCATATCCCCCCTCCTGTGGTGTCCCAGTGATTGGCCCGTTTACATAACAAAAGGAGGGTTCACAAGGGGCCATCCAGCCTTTCGGCTTACCTGTGGGCTTTATAGGTAGAGCAAAAAATCCTGGGTCTTCTAGTGTTAAAGGGGTGCCTCAAGGCTCTGTGTTAGGCCCTCTTTTATATACTATTTATATAAATAACCTTGACCGACATTCGTCTGATGCAAACTTTCATTTTTATGCAGATGACACAGTTATTTACAGCTGTGCACCCTCTCTTAACCAAGCCATTGAACATTTACAGAATGCTTTCACTATGGTCCAAAACAGTCTGCTACAGCTGAAACTTGTGCTCAATGCAGACAAAACTAAACTTATGCTCTTCACAGACCCTCGGAAAAGGTCACTTAATGTTACATCAGTGGTTACTCTTGGCGGATGGGAAATGCAGACTGTTACAACTTATAAGTACCTTGGTATTGTTGTTGATTGCCTGTCTTTTAAACCCCATGTTCACTGCCTAGTGAGAATGTTTAGGCTAAAATTGGGTTTTTATTTCCGAAATAAGCTGTGCTTTTCTTTTAATGTTAAAAACGACTGGTGGCATCCACTTTTTTATCTGTGTTGGACTATGGTGATGTATTATATATGCATTCATCTGCTCAATGTCTAGATATGATTGACGCAGTCTATCATGCCTCGCTAAGATTTATCACCAATTGTAAAGCTCGCAGCCAACACTGTGAGCTGTACTCTCGTGTAGGCTGGTCTGCTCTGGCAACACGGAGGCTCTGTCATTGGTACACCTTTATGTATAAGGCTATTCTTGGTGTGCTTCCATCCTATTTATGTTCACTTCTTATGAAAAAAGTAGGGGTCATTACTCTCTGCGTTCTCAGGCTGTTGTATCGCTTTCTGTCCCACATGTTAGAACTGAGCTGGGTAATAGGCCTTTGTTTATTCATCACCCTTTACATGGAATTTGCTGCAGAACGACTTAAAACTTAGTAATTTGATTAATTTGAGTGTTTTTAAGTAAAAAATGAGATGGTTTGAGTTGGATTCCCGAACATGTCAATGTTTTTAATTCAGATTTTATTGTAAGTGCAAAATTGGCCTTCCATTTATTTATCTATTTTTATTTCCATGTTTTTCTGTGTGTTTCTGTATGTATGTAATGATGTGATGTAACTCGGCTGCCTATCTTGGCCAGGTGCCCCTTGCAAAAGAGATTTTTAATCTCAATGGGCCTCTCCTGGTTAAATAAAGGATATAATAATTACCTATATATATCAAGTGGAGCACTACAGCGTAAGCAGTTATGTTCTCCTTGTGAAAGTAAAACTTTTGGGCCCTTGCTTGGTGCTCAGACATCAATTTTGAGTACCACCTTGTCAAACAGGACACGGAGAAGAAGAACAAAAAAACAACTAACCCTTTTGGTAGACTATGCTTCTGTGGTTTAGTTACAGACTGCTTAAAATTAGATCTTTGCTTATACTTATTGGTACACGGCTGTTTGACAGTCCCCATTTGCCCCTCAATGGGGACTGTTTTTAGTTTAACTGCTCTTTAGAAGCTGAGGGATTCTCAAGCTCCCATTTCTTCTGTTTCTCTTTAAACAGTTTTCGCTTTTCTGTCACTAACACTGGGTTTGGTTCATTTTCGCAGTTCGGTTTAATGTGGCCATCTTCCCCACATTGGAAGCAGTACCATGGTTTTGGCGGGTTACTTTGGGCCCTGAACAGATGCTCTTTAAATTCTTTGTTCACTTTTTCCTGTTTTTGTTTCTCTTTCGGCTTTGCACTGAATGCGTTCTTTGTGCTCTGTTTTTTTGGTTTTGTAGTCAATTTTACCAGCTGAGAATGAAGTTCTGCAACTTGTTTTGAAAGTTGTTGGATTGAACCTAAAGTGTTTGTGGCATCAGATTCGTCTTAGCAGAGTTTAATGGTTTGCTGGTGAGATGCTGCTTTTTGCTTTTTGTTGCCCAGGTGTTGTCTCATCCGCATATTTTTTGTGGCACTTTGGTCTTCCTCGGTACGCAATAAAAGCAGCAAATCGGGGAAGTTTGGAGGATTTTGTCGCCGCTTTTTTAACTGAAGTTCAGTTAGAAGGAATCCTCCCAACAACCTGGACAGAACTGGGTGATGAGAAGTCAGTCAAATCACTACTTCACAGTTTGAGTTAATGCAACCTGGAGTTGCTGTAAGTAAGATGACGGTTTCTCACCTGTATTTTGGAATGTATCAAGAAACTTAGCGTAAAGCTCACCGCCATCCTGAACAGTCCCATAGGAAGAATCTGATAACTGGAGGTATTCTGTAGGGGAACTGTCAGTGTTCAGGTGCTTAACTACATCAGCCACTGGAGGTAACAGAGATTCAAGGATTTTCCGCAATTTTTGCACTTTGGAAAAAGAAGGATCACTTATGACTAGTTCAACGCCTGAGCGCCAAGTGTCATAATCTGGCTCATAATTTGGTCTGGTGTCTTTGCCAGAAAAAGATCTCAGGTTTTGTGAGAACGGTTGCGCTGCATACTCCTCTCGTTTCACAATATGTTCCACTACCACACGCTGCACTTCTGGAGGATTTAGATCATGTGCAGACATGGCGGTCCTACTATAAGCAGGACTACCCACTAAGGTATGTGGCTGGTCTGATTGTGTTGCACCTTGAATACAAGGCTCAACTGTATGAATCGCTGCCTCAGGGGAACTAGCCCCAAGTAAGTTTACCTTCAAATCAGGTTGTTCTGCTTGATCATGTTCAGGTTGTTTGACTGACTCAGATATCTGTGACAGCATGTCCTTTAGGATGACTGCAAAGTCTCTGCCACTCATCTTAGCTAGGTTTTTAATTTCAGTTAGGTATGACTGGGTTGTATTGGTTGTGCCCCATACACTGCGTGTAAACACTGGCAAGAGATTGTATCCTATAGCTAGCCCTGCTATCTGATACATGGATACATGGCAATGGATCAAGGGCATCGACAGCCATACCGGAGCTGTACTCATGATAATGCTCTGGAAAAACTCAGATTTCCTATCATCAACTTTTATGACCCTTGAAATTGACCCAAGCCGTTTCAAAAAGTCATTTGCTCATCTCCTGTCATTCCACTCACCATCACTGCATTAGGGATTTTCACAGATTCACGCTCAATGACATCCATTTTGGGTATTTACCAAAAAAAATGTTTCGAGAAAGTGTGAAAAATTTCAAGAACCAAGCTCCTGGCTGGCTCGCCAAGGTTTATGTAACCATGGCGTCAGATTAAGTTACCACTTATTCAAAAGAATAGGCCAGACTCTAGGTCCAACAGGATGACCTTACAAATTACCAATGAATGAGAAATGGAACCGCTGGAACCAAGGAATGAGCAAAGGTGCACCAGGTTTGGAACTTTTATATAGATATATGAAAAATAGAACACTACAAACAGCAGCTACAATAACATAAAATTTAACAATCAGGCTTTCCCCTTATACCCATAAACTTAGTCAGGTTGAGCTCAAAGTCAGTCTTCTATTCGGTCGTAGTCTAGTCAAAAGGAAAGTCTCCTTAGCCTTGTGAAAGTCAGGTTCAGTGGTCTGAGTGGTTACCACTGAAATGTTCACTCAGTAGAGGAGAGTTATGTTCTTCCGTCAGGTCTCAGTTCAGTTCGGGGACAGGCTTGCCATCTCCATCCGGAGAGAATTCCAGGGCTACGATCCACTTCAGTCCCCGGCACTTCGTACCGAGCATAAAAAACCTAGCCTGCACAACAATAATGCAATTATTGTATCCAGCTAAATAAAATTCACATCTCATCATTCTCACTTTTACAATCTTTTTTCTTCATCTTTCATACTACCATAGTAACATTTTATATGCATGTACATTTCTTTTCTCAAAACTTAATTTAAGCAATACATGGAACAGGTTTTTAACCCATGTAACCAATAGTTTGAATCTTTTTTCCAGTTTTTACACCAATCTTTAACCATAGAATTATGATTAGTATTTAAACCAATGAAATTATTGATCTTCAAAACATTCTATTTCTTTTAGGTAAATCATGAAATGAATTACAAGCAATTTATCAATCACCAAGGAATAGTAAAACTTGGTATGAGCCCTTTTTCTTTAAAATCAAAAATGACACAACAAACAGTATCATAATAAACAACAAAATTGACGTCTAAGATCCGCAATATTTACATGTATTCAGAAAAACAAAATTAGGCCCGAGCAGCTAAGCGCTGCGAAGGCCTATTACATCTCTAATGTTTTGTTTTTTTATTATAAGGCCCGAGCAGCTAAGCACTGCGAAGACCTATTACATCGCTAACGTTTTTTTCCCCATATTTTATTATTATTCCGCTTTTAGAATTGGCTTTTTGGATGCCTAAACATATTCAAAAACTCACAATATTTGGCGCAGGAGTCAGGAGTGAATGAAATTTATGTATGTTAAAGGGAACGAAAAAATCCCACAGGAAATGGCTCAGTAGCGCTCCCTGGAATATTTCAAAACACCCTCTGCATTGACCTTGTTTCATCGTAGAGAAATGTCGTTTGGCACAAATGACAAACATGCCTAGACCTGCCAAAAAGCCTCGAAACACCATGGTCCCAAACGCACAGGATGTCGTCCATTTTGGTATCGTCTGGCATTTGCTATATTTTGACCTCATATTTGTCATTTACAACCTCTACATTTGATCAAAATCCTCCCTGAAATTTTGACCAATCAGCTTCAAAATTGCTCAAGATGGCCTTCAGGCATGGGGGATCATAAGTTATCAAAAACATTTCGAATGCATATATTCTGAAGGGGCGTTGCCAGGCCTCAAATTTGGACCACTCGCCAAAAATATTCAAACAGTTATAAGTCCTCTACAGAATGTCACAGATGGGTAACACGTTCTGTGGTGGACATTCACCAGGTCCTTTAGGATCCTAGATGGTCCTAGATGGTTACTTATTTACACATGTAGTGCAGGAGGTAGTATGTGGTTAATCTTAAAGAGTCTGGTGAAGAGGGGGGCGGCGTTGATGCAGAACATGTGACAGTTGTATGGTTCATAAATGTCAGTGAGAGTTTTTGGCTGAGTTCCAAAGCCTGATGGCAGAGGGGTAAAAACTGTCCTTGTGGCTGGTGGTTTTGGTCCTAATGGACTGCAGCCTTCGTCCAGAGGGGAAGGGTTCAAACAGTCTGTGTTGGGTGAGAGGCATCAGCAGCTTTTTACGAGCTCTCTTCAAGGTCCTGGAGGAGTACAGTTCTTGAAGAGAAGGAAGGTTACAGCCAATCACCCTCTCTGCAGAGCGAATGATGCGTTGCAGTCTGCACCTGTCTCTGGCAGAGGCAGCAGTGTACCAGATGGTCATGAGCCAGGTGAGGATGGACTCTATGATGGAAGTGTAGAAGTGGATCAGCATTGTTTGTGGAAGCTGATACTTCTTTAACTCCTTCAGAAAGTACGTCCTCTGTCGTGCCTTATATCAGTGAATTCAGATCTAGCATCATTTATTTGAACTAACTGTTTACTATTGTCTAAATAACTATTTAGCCATTGATGAGCCACACCTCTTATTCCATACTGATGTCATTTATGAAGTAACCTTGAATTATCAATGACATGAAATTCTTTCTTTAAGTCAATAAAAATATTAGTGAACTAGTTTTTATTTTCTATTGCTGATGATATTGTATCTTCTAAATCCATTACTGTCATTCGGGATATACATGCATTTATTTCCTGGTTGGGGTCTAATTCCTGCACAGCGCCCCCTAGGTGTATTAAAATGATCAGCATTCAGCTTTGCTTTCATATAAGAAATTTAAATTCAGCAGACATGTGTAGGTTGTGATTGCCCTGACCAAAAATTATTTTGAACCCATTTAAAAAATCAAAGAAAGTCAGCCATTTTGTATCAAAGCTGCCATTTTCTTCTATATATACACAAGTCACATGAGAAAAAATCTCCTCTTTCAATTCATGACTTACACACTTACAAATGACTGAGTATCTTCACAAGCTTGGGGGACAAGATTTTTCTAGAAGGATTTTGTTCTATGATAGCATGTGGGCGTGGCCATGTCCACAATCATACCTTTTCGCCACATAATTACAAACTCTATTATCTTGCACATCAAACGTCACAGGTCTACCATACTTCAGGGCTGTCATCACATACCACGAATGAACACTGTTTTGAAGTCATTTACTCATCTAACCCCTGCCAACAGGAAGTGTAATGTAAAGAAGGTGGTTATTTGGCTTCCTTTATCTAATTAAATCTCCCTGTGGACAGTGACCGGAGAGGCTGGTTTAATGTTTTTTGTCCAGAGCTGAGATGTTTGGAAGGAGGGTGTGGCTGTAGCAGCATGGCAAATCCTCATATCACGCCATGGAAATACATTTGGTTCTAATATCCACAAACATCATCTGATTCTGCTCCAAATTCAACAGCATGCATTCTACTCCTGTCCTAAACACATATGTATGGAAATATTTGGTGGTATTGGCCTAATACCTGCACAGCGCCATCTAGAATCATAACAAAACCCCTGTCAAGCACTGTTCTCAAGTTGGATTATTCAATTCAGAACATATTTAGTTTCTCAGGACTTCTGAAAATATTCTAGGATGAAGGATCCTATTCCCTCATGAAGTCAGTCATTTTTGTTTAAAGCTGCTATTAAAAAACCTTTTAAACACTTTCTCAAACAGATTTTATAATGAGGCTCGCTGCAAGTGCTGAAATGGGGTTCAGGCAGTGATGCGTGAGTGTGGCAGTCGCGACACAGGCCAGAGCGGCGCTAAGCTGCGAGGGCCGCTAGATGCTGCTTGCAGCTTTAATTATTTTTATTATTATTCCGCTTTTAGAATTGGGTTTTTGGATGCCTAAACATATTCAAAAACTATATGGACTATTTGTCCATCCCTGGAGAGTTTTGTTTGCTAATATCTGGTGGGTGTGGCCTAATTACTCCACAGCGCCCCCTAAAACCCTGCAAAACACCAGCCCCAAGCCATACTTTATCTGAGCACAATGTCCTTCAACACACATATGTAGTGCCTAAAGATCTACAAACAAGTCTCTTGGAGCCATGGTCCAAACCCAACAGGAAGTTGGCCATTTTGAATCAAACGCCATTGTGTGCCATTTGTACACGTCGTATTTGATCAGACTCCTCCCACAGCTTTTGACCAAGAGACTTCTATATCTGGAAACAGAGACAAAAGGCATGGGGGATCAAAAGTTATCAAAGTAATTTTTCTGCATTGAACCTGGTGGGCGTGGCTATGCCTCAAACTTAAGCTTCTCGCCATAAATATTGAAACAGTTACAACTCCTCTTCAGAAAGCCACAGTTGGTTGAAACCTTATCTGGTAGATGTTCATCACGTTCCTGACGATCCTAGAAGGTTAAATCTTGACATCGCCTAACACTAGAAGACCCAGGATTTTTTGCTCTACCTATAAAGCCCACAGGTAAGCCGAAAGGCTGGATGGCCCCCTGTGAACCCTCCTTTTGTTATGTAAACGGGGCAATCACTGGGACACCACAGGAGGGGGGATATGCAGAGCCACTTCACTCAAAACACCTTGACATAAAATGGGGGAGGGGGACAATCAGGTAGGAGCAGGATTGCTAACTGACTGTCTGAGCAGAACATATGAGCTGAATCAAAATGTAATATATGTAGAAGGATGTAGACATTATCAGAACCCTACAACACTGGGCTTCCAACATCCCCACCAGACACATAAGAAAAGTAATAGAACAGAACCACATCAAATAAAGCACTCAAAATCTGTGGTAGCCCCACTAGTCATTTACAGAATTGCTCATCAAGTTGATATCTGTACAAGATTTATTTTATGTAACATTTTTTTCACACTGAGATACACCCGAAACACATTTGATTTGTTATATTTAAGAATTTGTACATTGTTTTTGTCCGTTTTGCTCTTTCCCTCTATTTTCTCTTTTCCTGTCTCTCCCTGTCTCAACTCATAAAAACCAGACTGACTGTTGCTGTTTGCCCACACTGTGATGTTATGTTATGTCAAAGATATGATATTATATGTCTGATTTCAAAATATCAGTTATGTATTTGAGCAGTGCCAGGTTCTGCTCAACTCCTCAGGTCACCTTTACGCAGAGGACAAAAGACATTCACACCTCAATTCTCACACATGCTCAGAGGACGCACCCAAGCGGCATTGCCATGCGAATGACCAATGTGGCTGATGTGAATGCAACCACCCCGACTAGTTTTGTGGCCGTTGACCCACCTGACTCCTTGACGACTCACTAATTACTGTTTATCACATTGTGGATAAATAGCTCACTGCAAAAAGCCTACCACTTCAGTACCCTCAAGAATTCTGTGGCGTACAAACCTCCTCTCCAAGGAACGAAGATGCAGAGAAGATTCAGCACTCAACAGGCACTGGAAATGGAAATGGAAGGAATAAACCCTTGTGACTCAGATGGAGAAGAGATAAACGTTCAGCCGGATTCGGACTCTGAGCTGTCTTCAGGTAAGATTCAATTTCATATTATTTGTTATTTTATATTTCATTTCAGGCAGGAAGGTGGAAATAGTGGTGAACATATCACCATGTGAATAGAGTTTTGGGGCTTCTTTCATCAGACAGCCTCCATTTTGTTTCTGAGTGCAGGCCTCCGTTTGTTTCTTTTGGTTCTTATCCTGAGGTCCTTGCACCTTAGCACATTAGCCAACCTATTTGAGATGTACTGGAATGATTATTATTATTATTATTATTATTATTAATTCATAATTTGAATTTGTTCCCATTGCAGATGAGGAGAATGCTCCTCAGCCAAAAAAGAGAGCTCGGGTGGGGACTGACCAGACAGAGACGGCGAAAGATGGCACAGTGTGGTGTGAAGAACAGGTGGGGAAAAGTCTCCATTTCACCCCTCCATCTCCATACGGCGCAGATGGAGAGCCAACGGCTAAGGCCAGGAGGTCCATCTTGAGTCGTCTTCAGAGCTTCCTGTGTTTTATCACACTGGAAATGCTAAGTTCCATTCGACACTGTACTGTTGAACATGCACGGCAAATGGAGCATGTGGACTGGTTCATGGCCCTCCCTGAACTAATGGCATTTATTGCTATTGTTATCTTGCGGGGGCTGACCAAGGTTCCATCACTGCATGACTGCTGGTCAGCAAACCTGGGAAACCCCCAGATCATGGCAACTATGTCCCCAAATCGCTTCCAAGAAATCATGCAACACCTACGCTTTGACGACAAGGACACCCGCAGTGAGCGAGCAAAGACGGATAAGTTTGCTGCAATTTCCGGTGTGTGGGGTTCGTTTGTCACCAACTGCATCACATCCTACAACCCTGGTCGACACATCACCATTGATGAACAGCTTTTTCCGTCAAAGACTCGCTGCTGTTTCCTGCAATACATTTCAACAAAACCTGACAAGTTTGGGATCAAGTTTTGGGTGGCTTGTGACTTGAAATCCAAATACATCTGCAATGTCCTCCCATATCTTGGCAAGGACCCCAGTCGTTCCAGTGGAGAGAGACTGTCCGAAAATGTAGTGATGAGGCTGATGGAACCATTCCTGGACAAGGGCAGAAATGTTACCACGGTCAATTTCTTTACATCGCTGTCACTGGCACAACGACTGCTTAGCCGGAAAACCACCATCCTCGGCACAGTCAACAGGATTCGGCGAGAAATTCCACAATCAACAAGACAGAGGGACCGTGATGAATTCACCACTCAGGTATTTTCAACCACTGGTGCCACGCTAACGGTGTATGCGCCCAAACGGAAGAAGACAGTTTACATTCTCAGCAGCATGCACCGCGTCATTCAGACTGAGAATACCACCAAACGGAAGCCAAACACTGTCACCCTTTACAACACCACAAAGTGCGGCGTTGATGTGATGGACCAGATGGTGCGGGAGTACACTGTCCGCAGAGGAACACGGCGCTGGCCAGTCGCTGTGTTCTATAACATGATTGATATGGCAGCACTGAATGCACATGTGCTCTATCAAGCATGCACCGGGAGGCAGGAGAGACGGGTGGACTTCCTGGTGGAGCTTGCAAGAGAGTTGGCTCATTCTCATGTGGGTGCAAAGCAGACACAAAGGGAACAATTGCTTCGGCTACAACCTTCAACACCTAGCCCTGGGAAAAGAGCAATGTGTCAGGTTAAAAATCAGTGTAAAAGCAATCATGCCACTCTGCGATGTATAGGCTGTTACAAATACACATGTGGCAAATGCAGAAAGGAGACGACTTGGCAGTGCATGGATTGTGAGTGATTATTGAAATGTACTCACCTCACTCATTGTTACATACTGTTTAGTTTTCTCTGTGTGCTTGAAAACTCAAATTTCCCTGAGGGAGTCACCCCAAAGGGATCAATAAAGTTTTAAGCCTAAGTTCTAAGTCTCACTCACTTCCACTCTCTAACACTGTATCCTGATAATAATTTTTTATTATTATTATTATTAGTAAATATCATGAAGGCCCAGTTGGGATAACCCCAGATTTTGAGTGCTTTATTTGATGTGGTTCTATTCTATTACTTTTCTTATGTGTCTGGTGGGGATGTTGGAAGCCCAGTGTTGTAGGGTTCTGATAACGTCTACATCCTTCTACATATATTACATTTTGATTCAGCTCATATATTCTGCTCAGACAGTCAGTAAGCAATCCTGCTCCTACCTGATTCTCCCCCTCCCCCATTTTATGTCAAGGTGTTTTGAGTGAAGTGGCTCAGCATATCCCCCCCCCTGTGGTGTCCCAGTGATTGCCCCGTTTACATAACAAAAGGAAGGTTCACAGGGGGCCATCCAGCCTTTCGGCTTACCTGTGGGCTTTATAGGTAGAAAAGCCAAATGGCTGCTCTCTGGTAGTTCTAGTGCTAAGCCCCGCCCCTTCAGAACAGGAAGTGTAATGTTTTGCCGTAAAATTTCCAGAATTTACACAATTGAGCAAATTAGCATAACAACACTGCACAGCGGCTCTACATCAGTGGGGGTAACTCTGTGTCCAGTACTGAGGGTTTTCATAAAAGGCTGTGGCTGTGTGGAGAAGTGAGTCATCACGCCATGGCCATACGTTTGGCTCTAATATCCACAAAAATTATCCAATCCTAACCAGATTTGACATGATGGATAATAGTCCATCCCTGGAGAGTTATGTAGCCTCATATCTGGTGGGCGTGGCCTAATTACTCCACAGCGCCCCCTAAAACCCTTAAAAACACCAGCCCCAAGCCATACTTTATCTGAGCACAATGTCCTTCAACACACATATGTTGAGCCTAAAGATCTGCAAAAACAGTCTCTTTGAGCCATGGTCCAAACCCAACAAGAAGTAAGCCAGTTTGAATCAAACACGTCATTTTGTGGCATTTGTACACGTCATATTTTATCGAACTTCTACAGATTTTGACCTAGAGACTTCTAAACCAGGAAAAAGAGACAAAAGGCATTGGGGATCAAAAGTTATCAAATGAATTATTCTGCATTGAACCTGGTGGGCGTGGCTATGCCTCAAACTGAAGCTTCTCGCCATAAAATATTGAAACAGTTACAACTCCTCTTCAGAAAAACGCAGACTAGGGAAACCTTCTGACTTGGATGTTTATCAAGTCCTTTGCAGTCCTAGATGGTCAAATGCTGACATCTCTTAGAAAACGAAGTGCAATGTTTTACAGTGAAAGGTCCTTATTTGCCTCCCTTTATATAATCAATATTTTTGCTGTGGTCAGTTACTGAAAATAAATTGTATTAGGTTCTTATCCAATGCTGACAGTTTTGGAAAGAGGGTGTGGATGCTGGAGCATGGTGAAGCTTGGCTGCATGCCATTAAAATACGATTGTTTCAAATTTGCATATGCATTGTATGATCTAAACCAAAATCAAGAATATGGATATTGGTCCAACCCATAAGGGATATACATGCATTTATTTCTTGGGTGGGATCTTATTCCTGCACAGCGCCCCCTATGAGTATTAAAATTATCACCATAATGTGTTGCTTTATATAGGAAATTGAAATTCATCAGACATTTGGAGGTTGTGATTGCCTTGACCAAAAATTATTTTGAACTAACTTCAAAACATCACAGAAAGTCATCCATTTTGGATAAAAGCTGCCATTTTCTTCTATTTATACATGTCACATGAGAAAAAAAACAATCTTTCAATTCATGACTTACACACTTACAAATGACAAGTATCTTCACTAGCTAGGGCGACAAGATTTTTCTAGAAGGATTTGGCTCAATCATAGCATGTGGGTGTGGCCATGTACACAGTCACACCTTTTCGCCACATAATTACAAACTCTATTATCTTGCAAATTAAACGTCACAGGTCTACCATACTTCAGGGCTGTCATCACATACCACGAAAGAACACTGTATTGAAGTCATTTACTCATCTAACCTCGCCCCCTGCCAAAAGGAAGTGCAATGTTTCAGTAAAGAAGGTGGTTATTTGGCTTCCTTTACCTAATTAAATCTCCCTGTGGACAGTGACCGGAGAGGCTGCTTTAATATTTTGGTCCAGAGCTGAAATATTTGGAAACAGGGTGTGGCTGTAGCAGCATGGCAAATCCTCATATCATGCCATGGAAATACGTTTGGCTCTAATTTCCACACACATCATCTGATCTGCTCCGAATTCAACAACATGCATTCTACTCCTGTCCTAAACTAATATGTATGGAAATATTTGGTGGTATTGGCCTAATACCTGCACAGCGCCACCTACAATCATAACAAAACCCCTGTCAAGCACTGTTTTCAGGTTGGATTATTCAATTCAGAACATATTAAGTTTCTCAAAACTCCTGAAAACATTTTTGGAATGAAGGATCCTATTACCTCACGAAGTCAGCCATTTTAGTTTAAAGCTGCTATTGAAAACCTTTTAAACACTTTCTCAAACAGATTTTATAATGAGGCTCGCTGCAAGTGCTGAAATGGGGTTCAGGCAGTGATGCCTGAGTGTGCCAGTCGAGACACAGGCCAGAGCGGCGCTAAGCTGCGAGGGCCTAGACGTTGCGAGGGCCTAGACGCTGTTTGCAGCTTTAATTAATTTTTGTTTCCCTTCTGTTAAAAGAAATTCCATTAACATCCATGAAAATAACTCATGTGGTTGGTCAAAATCAATTAGCTTTAGTTAGCATGTTGCTAGCAGAGATTATGCTGCATTCCATTTGTCTCGGAAACTTGGGTGTCCGAGTTGCTGTACACGAGAACGTGACGTCATTCCCGACCTAAAGTATTTCAGTTTGTCTCGCTACACTCCGAGTCGAAAAGAACATGGATGCTTTGAGGGTAGCAGCTATCGAGGGGTGGGCTAGTTTTTGCTATTGTTGTTAGCGACATAGCATCTTCAGCAGAAAAGCATGAAAAACAAAGCTGTACATTGTAATGCACGCACAGCAAGGCCGTGACCGGATTATTGGTGACCGGATTAAAGCAGAACTGTAGTCAAGTGTGTAAGAGCATTTAAAAATTACATTAAAATGACCAACAGTACGAATACAAAGAAAATATATTTACAACTACGGGCGCAGCCATCTTTGTTCTCCGATCAGTACTTCCTACTCGGTCTAGTCTCAGAGCTCTTGTTGGAGCTCGTATATTCCAACCTAAAGGGGGCGTGTTACTGTGAAATGACGCGAGACATCGAGACTTCGAGATTTCCAACTTTCCGACTCGGAAAGGTTAATTGGAATGCAGCATTATCGTGCAAGTGGCATTAACTCACCAAGATGAGGTATCAGCGTGCTCGTAAAGCCAGCACAGCTACCTTGTATCTCTAGCGTGGGTTCCACTCAACTCACTATAACACATAACCTAAATTAGCCGTCTAGAAAATAGAAATACTCTTTTAAACTTCTGTTCTGTATATTGACTCACCCAATAAAGGCATATACGGCTCAACACAATCCCTTGAAACACGGTTCAGCGCGACTCGTCTGCAACCTGCCTTCACCTCTCCAAAGTGCAAATATAGTAGTGAATTGTACATGAGTCGCTCACTTTGTACGAATGTGGAACTAATGCCACTCTTAACAAATGAGAGGGCCAGTCTACTCAACGGAGCGCCAACCGGAATTAGGAACAACTCAGGGATTACACTTCGGTCTTTTCAAAATAAAATGGTTTTCAAAATTAAAGCATGGAAGTAAGCTGACAAAAATAAATAAAATTAAGGCGTTTTATATACTGGGTTACATAAGTCTCTTAATTAAATACGCAGATTTATACATGAGCCATGTTCCTTTCGTTTCTTGATGATGGATTTAACTGAACTCCAGGGGATGTTCAGTGCCTCAGAGATATTGTTTGTATCCGTCTCTTGAGTGATCATTTTCACCAATCGTTATTCTGATTTCCTTTGAGTGTTCTTTTGTCTTCATGCTATAATGGTAGCCAGGAATACAGATTAACCAATGAATGTACGTTTTGAACACAGATATCTTTATACTAAAATCACTTGAGACACACTCGCTGCCCCTTAGCAATCACCATTCCAATTATTGTGAAACTATTAGCAGCAACTGGCTGGAGCTCTCTTGAATCATATTTATGAGATCATTAAAAAAAACTAAACTTTTTTACTATGATTGATTTGTAAAACAACTAAAAAGATGAAAAAGGTCAGCAAAGAACTTTTGAAAAAAACTTTTCTTTTGTTATCTGGGGAGAAATGGAAAAAACCCTGCTTTGAAACGGAAAACTGTGTCAAAGAAAAAATCTTGGATAAGGAAACGGCTGAAGGATGGCAATGATGAATCTTAAAATGTGGTTCTAAATTTCCAAAAGAGGAACTGCAAAACATCCAATGGTTTAAACCCCTGTGGGTATAGCAACTGTGACTTACAACAGATTGCCTTGTGTCTTTCCATCTGGCTGAAAGACAAAAGGCTAAGAGAGTTTATTGAACAAAAAGCCCAATATTTTTCAGAGAAAGTAATTAGCATCTAACTAAACTGCATGTAATCCTTCCTGTGTTATGATAAAGCTGTTTTCTGACATATAGAACAGGCAATTGTTTCTAATGCATGTATTTCTTTGAAGTTAGATTCATATAAATCGCTATTTACTTGCCTGAACAAAACATCCTTGGACCAGCTGCAGGTTGTACAAAATGCTGCTGGGGGTCTGATTAAGATATCAATGTTTTCTCATTTCACACAACACCAGTTGCCTAATAACCTCAGAGCAAGATCTTGTTTCTTACTGGGCTTTACATATATATCAGAACACTTAAATCCATATCCCCTAGAACAGGGGTGTCAAAATCATATCCATTTTGGGCCACAAAAAGCTCATGAATATTCTTAAAGGGCCAGTTGTATTTATGAAACTATAAAAATAAATTGAAATATGAGTAAAAAAATCTGTATCCGCGTTCAACGTTTTTGAAATTGTTGAAAATTATATCTTGAAATTATATAAAACGGAACATCTTTACATTATGATATGATTGAGGGCTGTTCAAATAAACAGTGATTTGATTTTGTATTATATGCACAGGGTCTTCTAGAGTACAGAGGGCCATAAAAATGGCTATGGCGGGCTAGATTTGACCCCTGGACCTTGAGTTTGACACATGTGCCCTAGAAGGACCCTGTAGCTTTTGACTAGGGCCTGTTGATTTTGCTACCTGAGAGCTAAAACTGACAGAGAACAAGATGGCAGCATGTCCATTGTCTGCTCAGTGTCTCTCTCTGGACTAATTCGTTTTATGTGATTTTACTGCTTTTTATTGTTTTAAAAGTGGCAGTTTAATGTTTTTATTGAATTTACTTAACAAGCTCGCGAGAATTTTGGACTTTTAATGAGTTTAACTAAGCCTCTCCTACACCCGGAGCCTTGGCTAACAAGCCTGACCCTGCTACACTCACCCAGAGTCTGGCCTGAGCCTGGTACATCCACCTCCACCAGGAGCCTGGGCTGACAGGCCTGAGCCTGCTACATCCACCTCTACCTGGAGCCTGGGCTACAAGGCCTGAGCCTGCTACATCCACCTCCACCTAGAGCCTGGGTTAATCAGGTCTGAGCCTGCCACATCCATCTCCACCTGGAGCCTCGGCTAACAGGCCTGAGCCTGTCACATCCACCTCCAGCCGGATGTGGTACTCACAAACTATAGCATAACTGTTCCTGCTGATGTTTTTCAACTTGAAGATGATGGCATTTCTCATAGCTTTATTATGTGTGTTGAACGCTTGGGACATGGAAACAAGCAGTGCTCCATGGGTGAGTACAGCTAATAACATGCAGAGCATGTGTGATACTTACTATAGTGGCACTAAATCTAGTGTAGGAGGGCACCCTGAGCCACCACTGTCTCATTTGGTTTTGGTCTTTAACTAAAATCTGCCTGGGGTTTTACCTAAACTTCAAGGTTTTCTTGCTTTGTACAATCTTTCACTTTCACTTAATGAAAAGAAATGCCTGGCTTCAACATTTGAAACACATAAGACTGGTTGAAAATGTAATGTGAAACGAAGATTAATGATGATTGTTCTACTCTTACTTTTATCTGGAAATGTGCAACCAAACCCTGGACCTGAGCTGAAATGTGTCCAGACCCCTGCTGATTTCAAATAAATGCCTGGGTTAAAATTTGTTCATCTTAATGTGCGCAGCTTATTACCCAAGATGGACATGGTTAGAATTTGGGTGAAATCGACAGATGCAGATATTGTGATCATTTCTGAAACATGGCTATCCAAATCTATTTCTAATGATGACATCAACATACTTGGGTACAATGTCCATCGTACGGATATGCCCAAAAAAGGTGGTGGTGTAGCCATTTATGTAAAATCAAGATTTGATGTATTAATTGTTTTATTTGAGTCTATTTCTAAGGAAATTGAGTTTTTGGCTTTGAAAGTGGAAATAGTTAGGTCCCTGTCTATAACTGTCATGGGGTGCTATAGGCCTCCATCTGCCACCAAGGAAGCATTATCATCCCTGCAGCATCTTTTGTCAAATTAAAATATAATTATTGGATGGAGACTTAAATTGGGACTAGCTGAATGCAGTTTCTGGTGAATTCAAATCCTCCTGTGACTCTATTAATCTTATCCAGTTGGTCAAACTACCTACAAGGCCAAATGTAAAGAGTCCTGATAAGTCTACTTTGATTGACTTAGTCCTAACAAATGTCCCTCATAAGTTCTCTTCACTGGGTGTGTTCTGCAATGATTTAAGTGATCATTGTGTTGTTGCTGCTTGCAGGAACACTAAAATCCCCAAATGCAATCCGCGAGTTATTTGCAAGAGAAACTTAAAAATATTTAATGAGCAAGCTTATCATCATTATTTGTCTTTGGTTAATTGGGGGCAATTGAGTCGGTTGCCAGATGTCGAGCTGGCTTGGGCATATTTCAAGGAAAGTTTTATGAAGATTGTAAACAAACATGCTCCTATTAGGGAATTTCGAGTCAAGGGACGTGAGAACCCTTGTTTTTCTCCAGAATTGTCAGTCCATCCATCAGTGCAATGTGGCATGGGCCAAAGCCAGGAAAGGTGATTCTCCATCTGATTGGTCAAAGTTTAGGCATTTAAGAAATAAATGTACTTCTCTTCTCAAGAAGGCTAAATCAGAATATTACTTATCCATCACAACAGAAAACCTCAACAATCCACAGAAATTTTGGAAAGTGATGAAGTCTCTATCTGTAAATAGAAGATTTCAGGCTCTTCCAAAATATGTCTTAACAGACTCTATCCCTGTCTACGATGGGACCGAGGCCTTAAAAAGCTTTAAAAAGCATTTTGTAGCTTCTGGTTCTTTGTTTGACTCCACAGGAGCAGCCCCTGTGACTCCCTGTACAGAACCTCCATTGTCTTCTAGAGAGTGTTTAATTTTGTTCCTTTTACTGTGCAGGAAGTGCATAAAGCTCTCAAAGAATTAGATCACAGCAAACCTCCTGGACCAGACCTGATAGAGCTCTACTTCATGAAAGTAGCAGCTGGTTATGTCGCACAACCTTTTACGATTCTTTTTAATCTTTCAATCCAAAACAAAGAAATTGCACTTATTTGGAAGTCTGCTTTTGTTACCCCTTTATTAAAATGAGGTGATCCAGCTGTTTTAACTAACTACAGGCCAATATCAAATTTGTGTGTATTGTCAAAGGTTCTTGAATCTCTTGTTTGTTATCAACTAAAAGAGTTCCTGTACTCTAATGAACTACACTCTAAACTGCCATCCGGCTTCAGGAAAAGGCACAGTACCATCACGGCTACAAAAGCGATAAATGATATACTCGTTGCTCTGGATAAAATACAATATTGTGCTTCCCTGTTAATTGATTTGTCAAAAGCTTTTGACACTGTGGATCATGCTATTTTAAGGCATAAGCTTCTTTGCTTGGGACTGTCTAATCAGGTTGTTTCCTGGTTCACAAACTATTTGAGGGACAGGACCCAGTGTATTAAATGTGACGGTCTGTGTTCAGAATTTTTGAATATCCACAAGGGGGTGCCACAGGGTTCAATATTAGGACCCCTCCTATTTATCATGTATATTAATGAATTAGGACAAGATGTGTCTGACGCTAATATGCATTTCTACGCTGATGACACAATAATTTACTGTTTTGGACTGAACCCTGCAAAAGCAGTAGAATCTCTGCAGAAAGCTATTGATGTGGAGGTGGTTCACACTTACAAGTGCCTTGGTATTTTGCTTGATGACTCCCTCACTTGCCATATAGACAATCTTGTGAAAAAACTTAAACTCAAATTGGGCTTTTTCTTTCAAAATAAATTTTGTTTTTCTTTTGAGGGGAAAAAAGCGCCTTGTTAATGCAACATTTTTATCTGTTTTAGACTATGGAGACCTGTTGTATATGAATGCCACTGCTCAATGTCTCCATAACATTGACTCTGTTTATCATGCTTCTCTGAGATTCATTACTAACTGTAGAGCCTTGACCCATTAGTGTGAACTATATTCTCGAGTGGGGTGGCCTTCTTTGTCCTCCAGGAGGCTGGATGTTGTGGATTTATCAATTAAAAGTAATTAATTAATTGATAATTGTTATGATCTGTCTGGTGATAATGAGAATATTAACCAATAATTGTAAATTATTAAATTAATTCTCCCTTCAGATTATTAACGAGGCACCATCCATCGTTTTATCCTAAAAAATAGCAAAAACATTTATATTATTAATAAGGGGATTATTAATCAATAATCTCACTTATGATTAATTTTTAGGGATTACACCAGAAAGATCCTATCTTAAGTAAATTAAGTCTTGCAGTAATTCACACACACACTCAGAATAAAAGAAACCAGAGATTTGAATCTATTTAACCAATTTATTCTAAAAACACAACTAAAATAAAACACTACTTATACTAAACAGTTCTGTTAAGACTACCGGTGCCTGAGCAATATGGCGACCAGCGATGATGTCCTTTAGGGCCGTCACGGGGCGCCTCCTACCGACGTCGTACGCAGCCCTCGCGTGTCCGCGAGGAGGCGGTGTATGACGCGAACGCGCAGCTCGTTTGATAAGGACACGGGGGATGTTTTATGACCCCGTTTTATGACTTATTGTTTAACTTGGAGCAAGAGGCCTGCGGTTCCTTCCTAAAAAAGAAACCTCGTGGCTCTTATCAGTGGTGGATTAGCTTCTGCTAATACAGGCTCTGGTTGGGAAATGGAAGAAAATGGGTTTCAAAATGTCCTTTGCGTGCTGCGCGTTCCTGGCAGGCACTCCGAGGATGCTGTTGCCTATGACAACAACACTTCACTGTAAACTAGCGGAGAAGAACCAAAACTTCTACAGACTAACGATTCTGCTCACTAATAAAAGACAAAAACATACAGGAAACACACAATCGAAATACAAAAACACACACATTTACCCATAAGCCAAACACGGCACGGAGGAACCTCAGAGCGCTCGAGGTAGATGCAGCTCTTCACATCAATGATTATGCATGCATATAATTATAAAGAAAAACTTCCTAATTTATCCACCCAGGTTGAGAGTAAATTTAAGCAGTCTTACTTTAAAGAGGAAGCTTCCAGGTGTGGAAGAAAAAATCGGGAAGCGAGATGCTTAGCTCGTCAGCCACACGGAGAAAAAGCAAAAAGAGAGCACTTCAGCAGATGAAAAAAGGATAGTTTGGGGACAGCCAAACTATTGGGAAAACTTGGTTGCAGGGAGCAAGGACAAACTCCAGAACACGTGTTACGAAAAGGAGTCTCTCCTTACAGTTCGGAGAACTGCCGACACCATTAGGCGAGTTTGGAAGAGGAAGAGGGGATGGCAATTCTTGAGATTTAAACCCACCGGGTCTGCACCTTTCGTCCCTCCCATCGGTGCAGTCTCCATTCACGCCGCAGAGAACTGCAGTGAGTTTGATGGATTGGCACTTCTGACCAACCAGCGAGACAGATTCTTCCACCGCTCAGCTGGGGAGGGGCGCAAGGCTCTGCCGTTGGCCCATTTGGAATGCTGACGTCATATTTCTAGGCCATTTGATTAATATTTATGCCATGTATCAGACCCCAACACTGGGTCATTGGTATACTTTTATTTATAAGGCCTTGCTTGGTCTACTGCCCTCCTACATTTGTAACTTAATCTCACGGAGGAGTATTAACTCCTACTGTTTGCGTTCAAGCGATCATTTGTTGCTCACTGTTCCATTTGCCCGTACAGAACTGGGAAAAGGGGCTTTTATTCACTCTGCTCCTATTACATGGAACATGCTGCAAAATGACTGGAAAATAACTTAACTTATTTCATTGAACGCTGTTAAATCCAGATTGAGAGCACTTGAATCAACCTTTTTACATTGTAACTGTTTTTTATAATGTGTCTGTAATTGTATGAAATTTGTAACTCCCTTGCTGCCTCTTGGTCAGGACTCCCTTGAAAAAGAGGTTTTTAATCTCAATGGGACTTTCCTGGTTAAATACAGGTTTAATAAAAATAAAAAAGAGCTCTTGTAAGGGTACCACTAGGACCCTGAAACTTTCTCCTTGCAACTTTCTCTCTTTATAAAAAAACTAAAAACCTGCCTCTGAAATATATTTTGCTGGACTATTTGGATGCATCCATCCATCCATCCATCCATTTTCTGAACCGCTTAGTCCTCCAGGGGTCGCGGGGGAGCTGGTGCCTATCTCCAGCTGTCAACGAGAGGCGGGGTACACCCTGGACAGGTCGCCAGTCCATCACAGGGCCGCATAGAGACAGACAGGACAAACAACCGTGCATGCACACACCCACACCTAAGGACAATTTAGATTGATCAATTAACCTGACAGTCATGTTTTTGGACTGTGGGAGGAAGCCGGAGTACCCGGAGGGAATCCACCCATGCACGGGGAGGACATGCAACCTCCATGCAGAAAGGCCCTGGGCCGGGATACAGCAACAGTGTGCAGCCCTATTTGGATGCAATGATGTTTAATGTTTTTAGAATTATTTTGTACCTGACTTTGAAGACTACATTTAACAGCTTCTATATAAATATAATTCTAAGCATTTAAGAACAGACTCAAGACTCACCTCTTTAGCTTAGCTTAACTGATTATTATGTATTATAGTCTGTTTAATTGCTCTGCATGTTTTATTTAACACATTTTATTAGTTTCTTAACATTTAATCTTATACTACCTATACTATCTTATATATTACTGATTATTGTTGAATTTTAACCTGTAAATTGTTGTTTCAGGTTTGGGAAAGTCAGGTAAAGTAGGCTCAAAAGTTATTAAAAAATGGTCAGAAAGGACTGGGTTATGTGGGAGGACTGTTACTTTCTCACACTCAATGCCAATCATAAATAGATAACATCATAGATAATAAGATAACATTAAAGGTTTAGCAAACTTACACAACCTACCAACACAAATCTTTTGACCTCCGATTGACGTAACCAGGTGTCAGTACAGCCAGTGTGAATACCAATCTTACTGTATTTACACTTAGCCAGCAGTTTCAGTTGGGATTTATGTATTCTGTTCTGGCCACCGTAAAACATATGACTATGGTATCTAATGCAACGTTTCTGACTATTGAACTGCAAATTACAAAGATCTGCTTCTCACTAGGATGTGTCACTGAGCAGGGAAAATCTGTTAGTCCTTTGGGCTGTGTCTCAGAATTATGCTTTCTACATACCGTCACCCAGTTTGCCTGACATCCCAGCTGTGTGGGTTCTGTTCTTGTTGGCTCCCTGCTGGCTAAAGGGCCTCAACTATTTACTGGATTCTCAACAGCACAGAGCTGCAGAAGAGAAGTAGGCATAGCTATTATAAAGCCAGACTAAGCTAACGAGTTAGCGAGACCATACCACACCAACAAAAAAAACGAAACGTGAAACACAAAGGGCTCCCAAAACGTAAAGTATACAACTGGAAATGAGTGTTGTGGCATGCTTATGTGTTAAAATAACTTAGAAATAAGTCAACACAGAAGAATAGACCAATCGCAGAGTCTGAGCACTGTAAAACTCTGCAGAGCTCACCAGTGTCAAAAGGAAGTGTCGCAATACGGCTTACCCCAAGTACCAGCCTTGCCTCCATTGGGCACTTAGTGTTGGTGAATGGCTGCTGCTCTTGATGTGCTGCTGTTGGTGCAGCTGGCCCGTTTGATTGCGTGCTAGCCCAATGTCCTTTTTATTGATGCTCTTACGTATGTGCATGCTTGAGGGTTTAATTATGTGGGGGAAAGATGGGTATGTGTTTTATATGGGATCATTTTAACTAGGTAAAGCAATTCAAGTTACAACTCTTATATGAAAAGGGATTTATAAATATTGTTAAATTGATTGACTAATTTTGTATCAACCCTAACGTGATCCTTTAGAAAAGTGTATGAACTTCACCTAATCGTTACATCCATGGATGTGTTCAGGCAGTTGCCCAAAGCATCAAGCAGTTAACAAAAATAGTAATTAAAGGTTCATTACCCTATGTAATGAATTCAATGTCCACACAGAATCTGAATTAACAAGGTATTATTATTCCTTACAGCTCCATTGATGGTTATAGAAACAACAGTGATCAGTCCCATTTCTCTTATCAATGTGGATCTGAAAATAATTTGCAAAGCTCTTGCAAGAAGGATAGAGAAAATAACACCTCTAATAATCCACCCTGATCAAACAGGTTTTATAAAAGGTAGGCTCTCTTCAACAAATTCACGTAGATTAATAGATTTAATAGATTATTCCCACTGTAAAAACGTCCAAACCAATATATTATCTTTAGATGCAGAAAAAGCATTTGATAGAGTTAACTGGAAATTTTTATTTGCAGCCTTAAATAAATTCGGATTCAGTAATTCTTTTGTAAGCTGGTTAAAAATATTATACAGCTCACCAACAGCATGTATTAGGACCAATAATCAAACATCATCAAGGTTCTTTCTTCAGAGAGGTACCAGGCAGGGATGTCCACTTTCTCCCTCCCTTTTTGCTATTTTTATTGAACCATTAGCAGCAGCAATCAGGCAAAATAATAATGTTAAAGGTATACAATGCAACAAAATAGAACATAAAATCAGTTTATACGCAGATGATGTACTACTTTTTCTACAGCATTCACAAACTTCCTTCTCTCAGGTATTTGAGTTAATAAAATCTTACTCAAGAGTTTCAGACTATTCCATAAATTGGTTAAAATCTACAGTCCTTCCAATCAACTGTTCTTACCAGAGTCCTGTTGCTTTACAGCTCCGGTCGGGAAATATTACATATCTAGGTATCCATATCTCACCAAGACTGTCAGAGTTATCTAAGCTAAACTACGTCCCACTTTTAAAAAAAGTGGAAGATGATCTGGCAAGATGGAAATCCCTTCCAATATCACTTATTGGACGGGAAGCAAACCATCACCTGATTGGTTTAGATCTCTGGCCTGTTCTGTTTCTAAATTTCTTTGGAAAGATAAACCCCCACGTATCACCTTAAAAACACTACAGAAGTCCAAAAATAAAGGAGGTCTAGACCTACCAAACTTTCGTCATTATTTCTTAGCCAACAGACTCCAATACACATCAAGATGGGTAAAACACAGTTATATCGATGAGTGCTGGGTAGATGTAGAACAGACACTATGCAATAAGATAAAACTTTCAGATCTACCATTTGTTAGCTCAAATATAAAACAAAATGAAGGTTTTAAAAGTATTAATATCAGCTCCTCTCTGACAGCTTGGTGGGAATTTCTTAAAATGACAAAGACCTCACTAGTCCCATGCAGGGGTACACCCATCTGGAATAACCCGGATATCTTACAAAAAAATGCATGATTAACTTTCCAGGCTGGAGTTGTAAAGGAATTGAATACCTGGAGCATATATTTGATGGAATAGACTTTATCCAATTTAATACATTGGTTACACAATTCTGAATGAACAAGAATAAATTCTTAGAATACCAACAAATTAAATCAATTATAAAAAATAAATTTAGGCTCAATACAGTTGATTTACAAATTCCAGGAAAAGTTTTAGACTTCCTTAATCTTAACCCTCCCAAACTGCTATCTAAAAGATACAAAACATTAAATAGAATAGATGAATCAATAGCCCTTCCTATTTCAAAATGGGAGATGGACTTGTCTCAATTGGCCAAAACCTCTGGTCTCAAATTTCATTAAGAACCTTTAAATTTCTTAAAAATCCTAATCTACGATTAATACGATATAAAATCCTTCATAGAGTGCATTATACAGGGCAACGGATGTTCAAGATGGGTTATACGCCGTCTGATACCTGTTTACAATGTACAAGCAATCTACCAGACAATTATATTCATGCTCTTTGGTTCTGCCCACCTGTTAAGAAATATTGGTACCAGCTATGTGAAGATCTATCAAAGTGTCTGAAATGTAATATCACACCTGCTCCCACAGTTTGCTTGCTGGGAAATGTAGAGGAAGTTACAATGGATACAAAGTCTATGCAATTATTTCACATCGCCTTATGCATCGCTAAGAAAAATATCCTCTTGAACTGGAAAAATAAAAATACTCTGAATATTAATCAATATAGAGATCTCCTTCTGGATTACATTGGTCTAGAAACGGCATCTGCCTCCACATCTGATCAATCTTTCTGGTGACCCTTGATCAGTTCCATCACCTAGTGGGGTCGGGCCCTTGATTCTGTTCTGTGGGACACGGTTGCCGATGTGGAGCTTAAGGGTTGGTGGTGACTGCGGGGAGGTCCTTGGGGGTGGGTCCGCTTGCGGTTCGGCGATAGGTGCCGAGACCCTCGCCTGGGGTGGGACTTTGGGGGCTTTGTGTGGTGACTCCTAGTGGCTGCATGCGGCGCCTTAGAGGGGTCGTGCTGGCGGACACGGGTTACTGGCCTGGTGCTGTGCTGCTCTGGGGGGGTCTGGGCTGGGCCTGGGGCTCGGGGTTCTGGGGCGGCGTGCCCCCCGGCTGGGGCCCTGGCTGGGGCTTGGCCGGGGGGGGCCGCTGCCGTTGGTGCCGGCTGGGGGGGGGCTGTGGTCGGCCGGTGGTTGGCGGGCGCTGCTGCCCTTTCCATCTCCCCGGGCTGGTTCCTGTCGCTTGCTCCCCGGTGGCCGCTTGCCGCGTCCGGGCGTCGGCGAGAGGCCGTGGCGGGTGGCCGGCGTCTCCGGGCCCGATCGGCTATATTGACACTGGACATGGCTCCTGGGTCTTGGTCTTAGCGCTCGCGGGGGTGCTGAGGTGGGGGCCTCTGGCCGGTGTTGGTCGGCCTCCACGGTGACTGACCGGTTGGTGGGGTGTGGGCTGGTGGGTGGAGGTGCTGGGTTCTGTTGCCTCCCGGCCATCGGGCGGTAGTAGCAAGGCTGGAGGATGTCGGCCTGGGGGTTGGCCGCCTGGGACTTCGGTCTGCTCACGGGCCTGGCGCGACGTGTCCGGGGTACCCGAGTCGGTGGTGCGCCGGGTTCCGGCCTCGGCGCGGGGGCCCTCGGACGCTGGCGGTGCCTGGGGCATCTCTTATTGGCGGGGAGGCTTTTTACCATCTAGCACAGGCGCTCTTTTTAACGGGGTGCGCTTGGGACGGGAGGGGGGAGGGCGTTGGGGGGGGGGGGGGCTAAACTCAACCTGGGTGTCTAGTGACATGTTTTGTAAGCAGTGTGAATGTTGGGAAGGATTTAGGTATGCCCCTGGGGTGGGGGCTGGTGGATTGCCGGGGCCACCATGGGGCTCGGGGGTGCCGCTGCCGTGGGCCCCGACTTGACGTGCTGGGGCCTCCCACCCCTGGTGGATCGGGCCGAACGGGGGTGCCTATTGGAGTCAGTAGGGGAGCTGGCTCCCTGGGGTTGGCAATGGTCACCCCAGTTATTTTCTCCCCATCCCCATGCCTCATTCCACCTGCTCCTTCATTCTACCATTCACAAGGGCTTGGGACGTGGGCACGTCACTGGGGTGCGGGATGGAGGGCCTGGGGGGGGCAGATGGGGGTACCCGGCAGTATTCCCATATCCCACCCCTCTGTTTTAAGTGCACATTAGAACAACACGCAACAACACCACACTGAGCGGGGGGAGAGAGGTTGGGTACTCAGACACCAATTCTGAGTAGCATACTGCTAGACAGGACACGTAAAAAAAAAAATAAAAAAAAAAAAAATAGAAACAACAGTGATCAAGAGTGGCTTCCAGAGAACTGTAGAGATGTAGGGAATGAGGATGATGAAGAGAATATTGTCACTCAAGATGCAGATTGCCAGGAGGATGAAGGCCGGGATTCAGAAGTAAAGAGATGTAAAGATTTTACAGCTTACATACTGTAGGTCCCTCATTAAGATGGGGAAGATGTACACATGTAATAGGCCATGTTCAAACAAGCAGATATGTCCAGAAATGCCAACACATGGTTGTAAACTTGGCTCATTTCATGGAGACTGTAAAATAAATGTCAAGGGAAGGGATCCAGCAGACCATTTTTCAAAAGATATAACTGATGGCAAAGTTGAGCACACCAATTTGTAATTTTTTCAGGAAAGAAAGTCTGGCAGTGACAACTGAAGAAATGCAGTTATTTCGGATAAACATGGTTGTGGACTATATTTGTTATCCTAGGAGATGGTTGTGTTACTCTAGTGAGGGTGGTCAAGTAAAGTGAAAAGAAGTAAAATAATTTATTTGCTGTTTTTATGAAAACATGTTACACTAGTACAATTACTTAGTAAAGTCAATCCTGCACCCAAGGAGAAATATGGAATATCAAAAGTTTGATTTTTCAGAGTGGAATTATTTGAAATGTAGAGTTGGCATATGTTTGAATTTCTGTCAGGTTTTCATGGTTGGATTCAGGCGCAGAGACGAGGAACCAGCAGACGAGGAGGCCAACAGCGTGCTTGCCAGAGTCGATTGGCCGGCGACGAGGAACCAGCAGACGAGGCGGCTGGCGACAATGAACCAGCAGACGATGTGGCCAGTGGCGAGGAGCCAGCAGATGAGGAGGCCAGTGGAACCATCAGACGTGGAGGCCGGCGGCGTGGAACTATCAAACGAGGAGGATGGCGGCGTGGAACCTTGAGTCTTGGAGGCCGGCGGCGTGGAACCTTGAGTCTTGGAGGCCGGGGGTGTGGAACCTTGAGTCTTGAACGCTGGCGGTGTGGAACGTTGAGCCTTGGATGGCGGCGACGGAGATTGACCTTGTGGACTTGATGCAGGAGCTTGACCTTGTGGTCTTGTTGGTGACGGACCTTGACCTTGAGGCGTTGAGCCAGCAGGCTGGAGTGCTGCTGAAGCAAGCTGGAGTGTTGCCGCAGCGAGTTGGAGTGCTGATGAAGCAGGGATGAATTCTGCTGAGGCTGAAACAGATTGCTGGACTGATGGGGCTGAAGCAGGTTGCTGGACTGCTGAGGCTGAAGAGGTGAACCTTGTGGCGTGGAGTCTGGCAGAGCTCAACCTTGTGGCGTGGAGTCTGGCAGAGCTGAACCTTGTGGCGTGGAGTCTGATGAAGCTGAACGTTGTGACGTGGAGTTGGAACCATGGAGTGCTGCTGAGGCAGGTTGACGAGCTGCTGAGGCAGGTTGACGAGCTGCTTAGGCAGGTTGGTGTGTTGCTGGAGATTGGATAGACAGGGCTTGACCTTGTGCCTTTGAGTGCGACAGAACTTCCCCTTTTGGCTTGGAGTGCGATTGAGCAGGTAGGACTGATGCCAAACTTTGTAGCTTGGAGTATGGTTGTCCTTTTGTAGGAACTAAGGTTGGAGCGGAGGCTGGCTGACATGGAGCTGGAGCTGAAGCCGGCTGGCGAGAAGCTGGAGCTGAGGCCTGCTGATCTGTAGATTCACCTTTATTTGCTGGCGACGGGAGAGCTATCCACGACAAGGCGTGGAGGAACCTCTGAGAGGTGCCAAGGTCCCTGGCACCTCAAGGTCCACTGACAGTGGAGGAGTGTCCCCCTGGACACCTTAGGAGGCGATAGGAACCGGAGGAGTGTTCTCCTGAACACCTTCGGTGGAGGCAGGAACCATCAATGGAACGTCAGGAGTCGCTGAAACTGTCACTAGAACGTCAGGGGTCACTGGAACCCTCACTGGACCGTCAGGGGTTGCAGGAACCGTCACTGGTCGCTGGAACCGTCACTAGAACATCAGGAGTCACTGGAAACCTCACTGGAGCGTCAGGGGTCACTGGAACCGTCACTGGAACGTCAGGAGTCATTGGAACCATCACTGCAACAGGAGCGACCTCGGAAACCACCACTGAAGCAGGATCGACCTCTGGAACCTGCCACCGGAGCAGGAGCAACCTCTGGAACCAACTCTGAGGACCTCGGCTCTGGACCAAACTCTGAAGTCCTTCAGGATCAGGATCCTGAAGGACCGGAGGATCACACTCTGCATAACGGGGTTTCGGAGCACACTCTGAAGAACGGGGTTCCAGAGCACACTCTGAAGAATGCTTAGAAACAGTCTCTATTGGGCTCTCGGGCTCTGAAACAGTCTCTAAGGTAGCTGGTTCAGGAATATCTCCTGAAGAATCAGGACCAGGAACACCGGCACAAGGCCCGGACTCAGAAGCAGGTTCAGGGAGATCAACTTTTGGATCGCATTCCAGAAATCTGGGTTCCAGAGAGCACCCCGAGGGTGCGAATCCCGAAATGCTCTCGAAATCCCACACTCCGGAACGAATCCAAAAGATTTGGATCCTGAAACCTGTTCTGAAGTACCACAAAAGGCGGGAATCCAGAACTGCCGGGAAACATCCCTGCAGTGTGGCCGAGGAGGAGGCGGGCGGCCGGGCAGTGCGGCCCAAGCAGTTTTTCCAATCCATTCTGCTTCCTCCAAAACCCAATCCAGATCCAGCGAAGATAAAACTAGCTCCTGACCCAGGAGAATTTTTTTTAAAGTCCTCCCCCGCACCTACCCATTGCCATGGCTCAGGGAGCGCGGCGGCTCTCTCAAGGAAACTCCGGACCTGACCAACAAACTCCCCCATGAGACATGAACCGGGTACAAGAGGAGACTCTGGAGACTCACCCGGGACAGCGATCCCACAGGAGACGCACGGAGGAACAGGCCCGGAGTGATCCAGCTTTAGTGTCCACCCGGAGATTTGGAGGAAGAACCTGGGTGATGATCCTGTCTGCTTGCACCATGGAAACGGAGCGAATTGCGGATAGGCTTGGCGTCTGGGGAAACACAGAAGGACACTGGGGAGATCTCAGACCGCTGATCAAAAGCCAGAGCGGGAGCGATGAAGGCAGACCCTGGGCTCTCCTGGGACAAAAATGGAGCAGCCTTCCTGCGTCCCCTCCACCGACGCTGGGAAGCGGGCTTAGAGGTGGCTAACCCCACCGGACGATCTGGTGACTCTTCTGGATCATCGTGCAGACGAGCTAGAAACTACGCTGGGGATCGGCAGCTGAACTGTAGAGGTGAGTCCTTTTTCTCTAAGTCCATTGCTGGTTGGATCCTACTGTCAGGTTTTGATGGTTGGACTCAGGCGCAGAGACGGGCTTTGAGAGGTTATTACCCATTTTATTGTAAAATCAAAGACACTTCTTTGGAACACAGGACGATGAACTACAAAAGGGTAGGTTAGACGAGGATCTGACAAAGACAGACAGACAAAGGAAGGCATATATACTGAGGGATGGCTAATAATGGAATATAGAACACCTGGGAAGCAGGTGAAACAAACTAGGGATGATTGACAGAGACAGACGGGGAAGGAACAATCAGGGAGGAAAAATGACGCAGACAGGGACGGATCATAATAATTTCATTCTACTTTTTTTTCTTTTACAAGCTATAGCAACTAACAATACAAATCATGACTGAAGTTAATTTGTCTTAAAACTTGGTTAGATGCAGTTTATATCAAGTTCATGCTGTTTTATATTGAGTGTCCGGGTCCATGCAATCTATTGGAGTGGACATATTGGTAACTCCCTGACAAAACAAATTTTTAAAAATAAATTTAATATAGTTATTTTACGCCCTCTCAAGACTTAAAACAATAAAAACATTTTTTCTAACTCAGGCTTTCATAATTCATGCATCAGAGCATTAAAGGCACATTAAATGTGCACATTACTCTATATGGCATTTCCCCCTTTTAACATACAAAACATTAATTAGCTAAACCTTTCAACAATAATTAGTGTTTCCCTTTTTTTATTTTTGTCTTTCTAACCCAAAGAACATTTGAATTGTTTACATCTCAAACCACTAAAACAATGAACAAGAGAACCATACATAATACAGTAAATGATTTGTATCTCTACATGATCATTTCACAGGTCCAGTCATTTTACAGGTTTAAAGGGATACCAGGCAAGTTTGAGTGTTTTCTCTATAATGCTCCCCCTAGCGTCCGTTAGTAAATTTGCTTTCAAACACACTGTCGTAAAAACGAACTGTTTTGTTTTTCCCCCCTCACCGCTCGGCATGAGCAACCCAGCTGATCAGTTGCCAACCCTAACCAGGCACAAAGTAAAATATAAAAGTGTTACTTACAAACACAAAAGCAAGAATGCGAGGTCTGTATCCGACTTGGAGCCTTCGGTGTCTTTCAGCTCTCGCCATTCAGTAAAAGCTTGACCAATATTGATGCATGTGTGAGCCCTCGCTTGGTCTGAAGCTCTTTTTCTTTTCTTGGCATCTTCCTTCAAGGGTTTTCGCTGCTTCTTAGCCGGCTCTGCCATCAGTTTGCCACACTCGCTAGCCGGGTTTCGTTAGCCTGCCTCAGTGTTGGGGATGCGTGCCGAAAACTTCTCGCGATGTCTGAGACTTCGCGAGACTGAAGGACACCGGGTCGGTACACTGAACTTGCAAGTGGGATATTCTGTCTACAGGCAGTAGGGGCGGGCGAGAGAGTCTTCATTCGCCCTGTAATGAGTCATTTAACCATATACCGACTTACAAAGATGATTAATTAACATGAAAATGTTGCCTAGTATTCCTTTAAGTATGTGACAGCCTCTCTCCCCATTGGATGTGGCAGTGAGAGTTGGTGGGACACACAATCAGTGGAGGCAGTAGAGTCCAGCTGTTGTGAGCAAGGGCGTTGTTGAGGCTTTTGGCCCCCATGACAAGAATCTTAGCGGGGATCCCAAAACAGCTGAGATTTTTTTACATTTACATAAAATCATGTACTTTATGGTATTTTAACTATCATTCTCATATATTTAATTCAATCAGACTATGTGAATTAAATATAACTGCTCCTCCACTGGCTCGACCGCCTTAATTTAATTGTTTTGTGCTTACACCGGCAGTGTAAGTGTATTACAAATTATTTACTCCTATTTTTGGAAATTGTTTTAAAAGTGGTATTGGACAGATAGAATCAGGATTTATAAAATATAAGTGTATACATAATATCAGATTAGACATTGATTTAGTAGATTGTAATTCTTTGATTGAACACAAAGGCTTTATTTTTATTTTTTGATTTTTACAAAGTATATTATTCTGTTGACAACACATGTAAAAATATATGTAATTCATGTCTATATATGATAGTGAGCAAACTGACTTATATGGCATTCCAGTTTAAAATGAGGTAAAATCTTTGGGAATGACTCTAACCAAAGATACTAAAATCAGAGAAGACTTAAATATTTTACCCGTCATAAAAAAAGTAAATCCATACTCAACTCCTGTTTGCAGGTAACTCATTGCAGGCAGACACTCGAATAGAAATCCTCTGCCAGCTACTTCACAAACCAGTTTGGGAGGTTTCAGTGCATCACAAAACCTATTACACAATCCCCATTTTATCAAAAACCATATGATCCATCTCTGCCAACCACCTTTCACAGAATACTTTCATATTATCTGATCCAAAATGTTTGCAAAGTAAACTGAAACAGTGCAAAATCCATTGTAGAAATTATCATATTTAAGTTATTTTTCACATGATAAATATTAAAAATAGCTTTAATTAAAATTCACATAGTTTTAGGAAAAGTCAAGAACCAACAAAGCTTCATAACTTCATTTGACAAAGTTATTGAATATGCATATTTCAAAACGGTCAAAATGACCGCCTTGGACGTTCTAGTGTTTAAGTGCATTTGACTGTTCAGAACGATCGAGACATAATTTTGACAAAGGCAAGGTAAACTGATAGTCAATATAACCGCTTAAGTTTGTCTGCATTGATAAGTTACCTAAAACTGAAAAAATAAAAAAACATTGGTTCTTGAGCTAATGTGGAGAAATTTGAGCAAAGCTAGCTTGAAAATACACTCCTAAGTTTGCAGATATTTGCACTCTGTCGCCCTCTCAAAGCTTGTGGCGTAATGTCACTGTCAACCAACTAACCGCGTGTCAGTTGGCAAACCATCAAACAGTGGAGGCTTTCTCTCCTGTCCTTCCGTTTCTCTCTGAATCTCCTCTTTCCTGCTCTCTGTGTCAGATGTTTAGCTGCTACTCTGCCTCCTTTAGCGAAGATGGTAGGTGTAATAAGTGCCGCATTTTTGTAGCCTTGGAGGTAAGGGTTTCTGAGCTAGAGGCCCAGCTCCACGCTGTAGAACAGCCAGGCCCAGCAGTAGCTAGTGCGGAGCCAGTTAGGACAGGACTCCTTAGCCGTCCTCCAACAGCTCCGGTGCAGCCGGGACCTCAGGCGAGCTGGGTGACGGTTTGTCGGAAGCTTTGCGCCAGACTCCAGTGCACAGCCAACCTCCAACCCTTTTCTGTGAACAATGGGTTTGCCCCGCTCAGCGATGCACCCGCTGAGCACGAGAGGCCGATTCTTGTAATTGGCATCTCCATAGTTAGGATCGTGGTTCCAGAGACACGAAAGACCACTGTCTGATGCCTTCCAGGGGCCAGAGCTGCAGATCTTAGGTCCCATCCGAAGCTTTTGGCCAAGGACAAACGGCGGTATAGCAGGATCGTTATCCATGCTGGTGGCAATGACACCCGGTTACGGCAATCGGAGGTCACTAAAATTAGCGTAGCTTTGGTGTGTAGGGCTGCCAAAAAGATGTCTGACTTTGTCATTTTTTCTGGTCCCCTGCCTGATCGTACTAGCGATGACATGTATAGCCGTATGCAGTCGTTTAACCTTTGGTTGTCAAGGCGGTGTCCAGAAAACAATGTGGGCTACATTGATAACTGGGGGACCTTCTTGGGAAAACCTGGACTGTTACGTAGAGATGGCATCCATCCCACCGCGGACGGAGCTTCGCTTCTTTCCAGGAACATTGATAGGTTTATCTCTAGTTCCCCAATAACGTGACAACCCAGAGTCCAGGTCAGGGAACAGGGACTGCCACCCACCCACTACCGTATAGAGACAGTTTCCGGTCCACTACCCAAAACAAATGAATTAAAAGGTAATGCTACTAGAACAAAGTATAAAAATCTCATAAAGATAGATACAACTCTGACTGAACAGAAAAATAAATCAATTAAATGTGGTTTACTAAACATAAGATCTCTCCCATCAAAATCACGCTTGGTAAATTACTTAATTTGTGATAATATTGATCTGTTTTGTCTTGCAGAGACATGGTTGCAGGAAGAGGACCATGTCACAATAAATGAGTCAACTCCCCTAGCTACTTAAACTTTAGTGACCCTCGAAGTACTGGTCGAGGAGGTGGAGTAGCTACAATCTTTCATTTACTTTTACAATTAATCCCCCAAAAAATAATAGTTACAGTTCCTTTGAGCATTTAATCTTTAGCCTTCCTCATACTAGAGAGATAATGGCGCTCCAGGCATTTACATGATTCTTATTTAGTGTGGAAAAATACTCAACTCTTCTACAGAAGTTGTCGTCTTTGGACCAGAAGCTCTGAAAAAGAAACTACTTAGTCAACCCCTTCACCTGGACGGAATTAAATTAGCCTCCAATAATAAAGTAAAGAACCTCTGTGTTATTTTTGACCAAGATATGTCATTTAGATCTCGCATTAAAGAAGTCTCTAGAATTTCCTTTTTTCACCTTAGGAATAGTGCAAAATTAGAACCATCCTGTCCAGGAGTGATGCTGAAAAACTAGTCCATGCCTTTGTTACTTCAAGGCTGGATTACTGTAACTCTTTATTATCAGGTAGTCCACAGAATACAATTAAAAGTCTTCAGTTAGTGCAAAATGCTGCTGCTAGGATTCTGATGAATATTAAAAGAAGAAATCACATTTCCCCTGTTTTAACTTCTCTTCACTGGCTCCCAGTGAGATCTAGAATAGAATTCAAGATCCTCCTTCTGACATATAAAGCTCTTAATAATCTAGCTCCATCATACATAAGAGACCTGAATTTTCCATATGTTCCTAACAGAGCCTTTCACTCTCAAACTGCAGGTTTACTGGTAGTTCCTAGGATTTCTTAAAGTAGACTGGGTGCTAGATCTTTCAGTTACCACGCTCCCCTCCTAAGGAACCAGCTCCCAGGGTTGGTTCGTGAAGCAGACAACTTGTCTGTCTTTAAAACTAGGCTTAAAACCTTCCTCTTTGACAAAGCTTACAGTTAAAGACAGGTTAATAGGTAGTTAGAGACAGGTTAGACAGGTAGCTAGGAAGAGATAGGTTAATTTTAGTAGTCAGGTAGAGTGTCAAAAGATAGGAAGAGATAGATTAATGTTAGTAGTCAGGTAGTAGCTAGGTAGAGATACATTAATGTAAAACAGGTAGAGAATGCTAGTAGCTAGGTCTCCTAGTAGCTAGGAGACAGGTTAATGTTAGTAGCTATTCTGCTTTAGGCTAGGCTGTTGGAGGACATTATTAGAGTCAGTTCCTACTTTCTCTCCTACTTCTCCCCAATTGTATGATGTGTTGTCAATTCAAGCGCTAAACTGTTTTCTCTTAGTCTCTTCCTACAGTAGGTGCTCCTGACCCGCCCTGCTTGACGACCCTGACTAAGATGGCATTCCAGTGGAGGAACATTCTCCACGTCCTGCTACCAACTTCTGCTTCTGCATCAGTTCTGTTGCTCTTTCTGTGTCTCTGCTGCTTTCTCCAAACCCCAGATGGTCTCGGCAAATGACCGCATATGCTGAGCCTGGTTGTGCTGGAGGTGTCTTCCTGTTAAAAGGGAGTTTTTCCTCTCCACTATTGTTTCACGCTTGCTCAGTGTGAGGGATTGCTGAGAAGTCACGACGCAATCTTCTGTGGTTCTCTAATTCCTAAATTAAACATTGTATTGTAATAACTCTTCTTGTAAAGTGCCTTGAGATGACATCTGTTGTGAAACGGCGCTATATAAATAAACTGAATTTAATTGAACAGTTTCCCTGGCACTGTATCACATCACCATGCCCAAATAACCCCGGAGCAAGCATTTATTACTTACCAATCCTGTAGCAAAATGGCTATTTCAGCATCCATACATCCTGCTGTATCTCTAATGTCACACTCACAGCGGCTGGCCACGGAAAACTGAAAAGTTGTAATAATGGGTTTAATAAGCTAATCATACTTTTACCTAAACTGGGCAGTTTGACAGAAAAGATCTTTCACAGCAGTGAAGGGAAGTAAATGTTTTCTGACCTGTCTTTTCCCACCTTGCTGCTCCACCAATATAACACTGGAACTTTCCTTACCCCTGATTCATAAAGGGTACAGAACGGATCACTAAACAGAAAAAGTGGTGTTGTGTAACATAAACGTTATGAAAACACGTGTTACAGAGTGGGCTTCTAACGACCACCCTAGCGTAATATTCCATACAGGCTTGCTTCATGCGAGGTCCACCAACAATTTAGGCCTACGTACAAATCCACCTTTTTTTAGCGAAATATTGTGTAACGCTCTATGCCTCTTTTGCTTCTCTAACTTTTTTCTGTTTGTGTTTTTGGTAACCAAATTTTTTCAGGCATTTCCACTTCTGTCTAACCACAGCGCTGTAAGTGAGATATGGCTGTTCTGAATATGATTTGTGTGCCGACGGACTGAACCATTTTACAATAATCAAGAGGGGGGCAGGGGCCCATGGGCGTTAGTGTTTCTAAAACAAATACATTATTTCGACACCAGGAAATTGCTATTAGAATAATTTCAAATTAATATTTTTTTAGTATCAAATTTTTTTTAGCACCACAATTTTATAAGGTGCTTCACTGAGCCGACAACAATGGATCTTTCTGCGTCAAGATTTTTGCAGCCATCTGAGCTCCTCTGCCTGTTGGCTTGAGTATTATGAGGCCTTGAAGTGATATGCAGAAAATCGAATTCTCTTTCAAAATGCTGGAACTCCTGACATGAAAACTCAAGTCCATTGTCTGACCCACCCTCATCTGGGCAGTCAAATCTTGCGAACGATGCCTTTAGTTTTAGGATGACCTATGAGGCAGTTGTGGTCGGCAAATTGATTATTTCCAGAAAGAGAGAGATCTGGTCAGATACAACCATGTAGGCGTGTTTATTATGCTAACACAAATCTATAGCGAGTCTCTTTCAAAGGTCACCTCCCGGTACATGTGACATGACTGGACTTGAACTTGATTTCAGAGGAGATACCGGACCACCACACAGCTGTGTTTGCTAGCTCTCTCGAATCAACATCTGAGCCCCCCTCTGATGATTCCATCATAGATAATTTCTGAATGTAAAATATTTTCTTATAGCTGTAGGGATATTACCTATGTGATCCGGCCAACCCGAGCTGATATACTACTTCAAAACATGCAGGCCGTGGTCCTCAGCTGTAGCTTTCTTTATAGCCTCCAGCTTGAGTGCTGTGGCAGTGTCACAAGTCTCGTCATCCAGCCTCATTCACTGCTTCTCATCATCATCTTCATCCTCACCTGTCTCCAATCATCCACACCTGATCCTCCTTCCCTCATGTCTTTATAACCCGCCATCTCCCTTCAGTCAGCACCAGTGTTCTGACTTTCTGTGCTACCCCACATTCCATGCTACCCTGTACACTGCGCATGTGCACTTTGATTTTACGTCACAGACTGCTGACTCACCAAAGCTGTCATCAGAACACTACCTGCATTTCATCTTTTTTGTTTTGTGAAGGATTAAGGTAAGTTTTATTCAAATGATTTTCTAACTGGCCTTCTTTAAGCTTTTATATTGCTACTAGTTTACATGACAGACCTTGTGAATGGCAATGCATGTATATAACTAAACTCACCCCATTGTTTGGAGTCAACCGTGTGAAATGCGGCAATTACGGTCTAGTTTGCAGGCTATTTGTGCCTATCATAATACTACTATATGATATTTTGCAGTAATTTACAGATAAATTGTCTGCTCTGCTGTGTAACGTTACATGTTGTTACCAGGTGTGTTAATTATTAATTAGAAGTACGTTTTCTTTTAAGGTTTGGAAACAAAGTGAAAAAAGGTTTTCAGCTCTCCTGTGTGCATAACATTTTACTGGCTTTACTATCACTACATTTATTGTTGTAGTAATTAACTATCTTTACATTAAGATTAAATCTGTTATGAATTGGCTCTATATAAATAAAGTAAATTGCAGTGAATATTATGTTGGGGAGGAAGATCTGGGTATCAAGTGATTTTAGGTGGGTAGAAGCAGTTATGATGTGATGCAAGCTGTATAGGACCTTTAAATAACTATGTAATCTAATTTCTTCTGTTAATCTAGTTATATAGTGAGGAACATACAGTACAAGCCAGAAGTTTGGACACACCTTCTTATTCAGTGTATTTACTTTATTTCGATGGCTATTTACATTGTAGATTCTCACTGAAGGCATCAAAACTATGAATGAACACATATGGAATTATGTATTACTTTTACAAAACAAGTGTGAAATAAATGAAGAATATTATATCTTTATGAAAACTTTTATATGCATTTTTGTATAACCTGCTTTACATATATTTGGGTAAACCTTTTGAACATTTGTGAAGGTCGCGTAAGTGAGTATAAACTATGAAAAAATACTGGATGTGACCAGATCATGTGATGCTTTGCTGTGTTCAATAACAGAGATGTGCCTTGTTTAATCGGGGCTGCACTTTGGGTGAGCCCGTCCTGCGCAGGTGCGTTTCACAAAATCCAGATCTGGTATATGTCTTTTCTTCTTACCTCCCGGAACAGATACCATTGACTGAGCCCGTGGAGGACTAGCTGGATTGTCATTATTTGAATAAAGCAGCAATTTGATTGATGGGTGGTGTTGATCTACAACAGAGGACAATTTGGAGATAACATTGAAAATCCAGCATAACCTGGCCTCCAAAGTGAGCTGAACCCCAGACTGAAGGCAAAAAGGCCAACAAGTACTAAGCATCTCTGGGAACTCCTTCACGATTGTTGGAAAACCATTTCGGGAGACTACCTCTTGAAGCTCAAGAGAGTGCAAAGCAGTTATCAGAGCAAAGGGTGGCTACTTTGAGGAATCTAAAATATAACACATGTATTCAGTTATTTCACCCTTTTTGTACATAAAGTAATTCCATACATTATGTGTTCATTCATAATTTTGATGCCCTTAATTGAGAATCTACAATGGGCTGCCACAATGGAGACTGGATTTGGCTGGTGGCTGTTGTCTCTGCTGAGCTCCTCAGAGGTGCTTTGTATTTGGTGCGCAGATTCTCTTTGATTGATCTTTTTCTCTTTGTTGAGGTCTTTCTAAGTTATTTTAACACACAGGCACACTACTACACTTATTTCCAGTTTGTGTACTTTATGTTTTGGGAACCTTTTCTGTTTCAGACGGTTGTTCTTGGTGTGCCAAGATCTCGCTATCTTGTTAGCTTAGCTTCGTAGCAGCTATGGCTACATCTCTTCCATCTAGCTCTCTTTCTCCCTCTGTGGCTCCTCTCTCCTGTTCTCTGTGTCAGATGTTTACCACTCCCCCGCCTCCTTTAGTGATAATGGTAAGTGTAATAAATGTAGCTTTGGAGGCGAGGGTTTCAGAGTTAGAGGCCCGGCCCCGCACTGTCGAGAGTCCAGTAAATAGTCAAGGCCCATTAGCCAGCGCAGAGCCACAAGGATAGAATCACCTAGCGGTCCTCCAACAGAATCCACGCAGCTGGGATCTCAGGCCGACTGGGTGATGGTACGTAGACAGCATAGTTCCCAACCTAAAGGGCACCACCAAACTGTCCGCGTTTTTAACAGATTTTCCCCACTCAGTGCACCCACTGAGAAACAGACTCTGGTAATTGGCGGTTCCATAGTCCGAAACGTGGCATTAGAGACACCATCGACCATAGTCAAATGTTTTCCACGGGCCAGTACCGGCAACATTAAATCCCACCTGAAACTGCTGGCTAAGGATAAGTGTAAATACAGTAAGATTGTTATTGACGCTGTCTGTAATGACACCTGGTTACGCCAATCAGAGGTCACTAAAATTAGTGTTGCTTCGGTGTGCAGGTTTGCTAAAAAGATGTGGGACTGGGTAATCTGTTCTGTTCCCCTGCCCGATCGGACCAGTGACGACATGTTTAGCCGCATGCGTCATTTCATCAATGGTTGTCTGATTGGTGTCCAGCGAACAACGTGGGCTACATTGATATTTGGAAAACTTTTTGGGGAAAACCTGGTCTAATCTGGAGAGAAGGCATCCATCCCACTTTTGATGGGAGCAGCTCTTATTTCTAGGAATCTAGACAGATTTATTAGTCCTTCAAAACACTGAAAGCCAGGGTCCAGACCAGGAAGCAGTCGTAGTTTAACTCACCTCTCTGCAGCTTCTGTACTGTTACCCACTAAATATTCCATTGATTCAGTGTCTTGCCCACGGCCAAAATCAAATAGACTAAAAGTTAACCTGACAAAAGCAAACTATGAAAATCTCATTAAAATAAATATGACTCAGACCAAACAAGGAAATGGGGCAATTAGATGTGGTTTACTAAACATAAGATCCCTCTCCTCAAAGACTTTATTAGTAAATTGCTTGATATGTGATAATAAAATTGATCTACTTTGCCTATCAGAAACCTGGTTGAAGCAGGAGGATTTTGTAATTATAAATGAGTGAACTCCTTCCAATTATAAAAATTTTCACATTCCTAGACGTACTGGGCGTGGAGGAGGAGTTGGATCTTTCATTCTTTGGGGCGACTGTGGCTCAGTGGTAGATTAGAGCTGGTTTGCAATCGGAGGGTCGTAGGTTTGATTCCAGCTTCCTCCAGTGACATGTCGATGTGCCCCTGGGCAAGGCACTTAACGCCAAAAAACATGTTGGGTGTCAGTGTGTGAATGTGGCTTCAATGTAAAGTGCTTTGAGTGGTCAGTATGACTAGAAAAGCGCTATATAAGTTCAGTCCATTTGCAAATTCACCCTAGACCAATTATTAACTACAGCTCTTTTGAACATCTAATCCTTAGTTTTCCTCATCCAAGCTGCAAACAGTAAAACCACTTTTGTTTGTGGTTTTGTATCATCCACCCTTGCTCTCAATTCTTGGGTCAGATCTCAGATTTTTTATCTGATTTAGTTTTAAACACTGATCAGGTAATTATAATAGGGGATTTCAATAGTCACATGGACATTGAAAGTGATAGACTAACTGTAGCCTTTGATATTATCTTAGACTCAATTGGCTTTACTCAGAAAGTGAAGGGACCCACACACTCTGGTCAACACACTTTAGACATTGTACTGACATTTGGCATTGAGTGTGATGAACTAATAGTTTTCCTACATAACCCAGTTCTATCTTACAATTTTACTTTACCCAACATTCCAAAATCTGAAAGAAAATTTCATTACAGTTTAACTTTATCAGACAGTGCTGTTCCCGAGAAGGTCTTATAGTTTTAAAGAATGTGTTCCATTCTTTATTCCCTATCCATCTCAGAATATCACAGTGGACAGCAGTAATTCCAACACTAAACCTTAAGAAATTGATGGTCTGGTTCCATACTCTCAACTCTCAAAACTAAGTATATAAGAAAAATCTATTTTCTCAGGCAGTGAGGTTTTCTCTAACCTCGGTTCCTATGTGAACTCAACACCTGTTTTCTGGCCCATCTTCATCTCCTGTTTTTTATAATACTAACTGATGAATCATAATAATACATTTCTCCATCACACCTGTGAAGATACTTTTACAGTAATCAAGGCAACTAGAATTAAATGCATTGATGAGTTTGTCTAGGTCTCCTTGAGTCATTAGTCCTTTAATCCTAGAAATGTTCCTCAGGTGATAAAAAGCTGACCTTGTTATTGTCTTTATGTGACCTTGGAGATTCAGATTCGAGTCCATTATTACACCTAGATTTCTGGCCTGGTAAGTAATTTCTAGTTGGACTAACTGAAGCTGTGTACTGATATTAAATCAATCTTTTTTGGGTCCAAAGATAAGTACTTCAGTTTTGTTTTTGTTCAGTTGGAGGAAATGTTGGGACATCCAGCTGTTCATTCGCTCAATGCATTTATTTAGGATTTGGATGGGTTCAACATGAACTGCTGATATTGAAATATAAAGTTGAGTTTCATCAGCATAGTTGTGTTAGTTAATGTTATTTGTTGTTATTATCTTGCTTAGTGGGAGCAAGTCAATTGCTGGGGACCTAGGATGGAACCCTCATGTCATTTCTGTTTCTTGTGATGAGAATTTCTTTTCTTGTGATAACCTGTCTCCTAGTAGCTAGGAGACAGGTTAATGTTAGTAGCCATGCTGCTTTAGGCTAGGCTGTTGGAGGACATTATTAGGGTCTGTTCCTACTTCTCCCCAACTGCATGATGTGCTGTCAGTTCAAGCGCTAACCTGCTTTCTCTTAGTCTCTTCCTACAGTAGGTGCTCCTAACCCGCCCTGCTTGACGACCCTGACTAAGATGGCATTGCAGTGACGGAAAGTTCTCCACGTCCTGCAACAAACTTCTGCATCAGTTCTGTTGCTCTTTCTGTGTCTCTGTTCTGTGTCTCTGTTCTGTATTCTCCAAACCAGAGACGGTCTCGGCAGATGACTGCATGTGCTGAGCCTGGTTCTGCCGGAGGTTTCTTCCTGTTAAAAGGGAGTTTTTCCTTTCCACTGTCGCTTCATGCTTGCTCAGTGTGAGGGATTGCTGAGAATTGCACAACACAATCTTCTGTGGTTCTCTAATTTCTACATTAAACATTGTATTGTAATAACTCTTCTTGTAAAGTGCCTCAAGATGACATCTGTTGTGAAACGGCGCTATATAAATAAACTGAATTGAATTGAATTTACTTATTGACAAAAAAGAAGTTCCTGTTGTTGAGGCAGGATTTGAACCAGTCCAGTGCTGTACCAGAGAGTCTGACCCAGCTCTGTAGATGTTCCGGTAATATGTCATGATCAACAGTGTAAAACACTGCACTGAGGTCTAATAGTACCTCGGTACCTAGTCAATTGTTGTTTGTCTTACGACTCGGCACCCTCGGGACGCATTTTTGTTTTTCAACCTGTTTATATGAAGCTCCTCGCAAGAAAGCCTTGGATTGTAATTTCTCCCCCTCTAAGATTAATTTCTGCTCGATTTTCTCAATTTCTGCAAAGTCAATTCTACCCCCGACCGGGAAATACCATTTAGAAATCCAAAAGTGATCAAATTCTAAACATTTTTTTCCGTACTTATCTCGCATTGAACAACAGACAGCGCTGTCGGGAGCCGAAAGACTGGATTTTGCTGATCACATTGTGAAAAGAGAATGAAACCCAGCAAAACTCTTGTTAATGAATCTTTTTAGAGTGAGATGATATTGAAATACAGCAGATCATTACTAACCAAGCCATTGTTTGGTTGGTTGAGGAGACTGCGTTGGTAAGACGTATCGCGTCATTTCCTGTTTGGTGACTCACTCGGTTGAAGCAAGTCGGTGTTTCTCTCTTTTGAACTGATCTAATTTTCTCTGTCCAGAAAATTTTCTGAGTTACTTTAACACACAAACACATTAAAACATTTATTTTCTGTTGGTGTTTTTTACGTGTTGGGACTCGTTAATCGTTACACTGGTTTTCTGGGCTCGGTAAGGTACCGCTAGGTTAGCTTAGCTTCACAGCTAGCATGGCTTCGGCAGCTTTGTCTCATGTTCCTCCGTCTCTCTCTGAACTTCCTCCTCTTTCCTGCTCTCTCTGTCAGATGTTTAGCTACTCCTCCCCCTCATTTAGTGATGATGGTAGGTGTAATAAGTGCAGCACTTTTGTAGCCTTGGAGGCGAGGGTTTCTGAGCTAGAGGCCGGCTCCGCGTTGTAGAACAGCCAGGCCCAGCATTAGCTAGCGCGGAGTCAGTCATGACAGGACCCCTTAGCTGTCCTCCAACAGCTCCCGTGCAGCCAGGATTTGAGGCGAGCTGGGTGACGGTTCGTAGGAAGCCTAGCGCCAGACCCCAGCCCGCGGCCAACCTCCAGCTCCTTTCTCTGAACAATAGGTTCGCCCCGCTCAGCGACGCACCCGCCGAGCAGGAGAGGCCGATTCTTGTAATTGGCAGCTCAATAGTTAGGAACGTGGCTCCAGAGACACGAAAGACCACTGTCAAATGCCTTCCAGGGGCCAGAGCTGCGGACATTAGGTCCCATCTGAAGCTTTTGGCCAAGGACAAACAACGGTATAGCAGGATTGTTATCCATGCTGGTGGCAATGACACCCGGCGACGGCAATCGGAGGTCACTAAAAGTAGCGTAGCTTCGGTGTGCAGGGCTGCCAGAAAGATGTCTGACTGTAATTTTTTCTGGTCCCCTGCCTGATCGTACTAGCGATGGCATGTACAGCCGTATGTTGTCGTTTCACCTTTGGTTGTCAAGGTGGTGTCCAGAAAACGATGTGGGCTACATTGATAACTGGAGGACCTTCTCGGGAAAACCTGGACTGTTACTTAGAGACGGCATCCATCCCACCGCGGACGGAGCTTCTCTTCTTTCCAGGAACATTGATAGGGTTATCTCTAGTTCCCCAAAGCCGTGACAACCCAGAGTCCAGGCCAGGGAACAGGGACCGCCACCCACCCACTACCCTATAGAGACCGTTTCCCGTCCACTACCCAAAACAAATAGATTAAAAGTTAATGCTACTAGAACAAAGTATACAAAATCGCATAAAGATAAATACAACTCCGACTGAACAGAAAAAATAAATCAATTAAATGGGGTTTACTAAACATAAGATCTCTCCCCTCAAAAACACTCTTGGTGAATGACTTAATTTGTGAAAATAATATTGATCTGTTTTGTCTTGCAGAGACATGGATGCAGGAAGAGGACCATGTCACAATAAATGAGACAACTCCCCCTAGCTACTTAAACTTTAGTGTCCCTCAAAGTACTGGTCGAGGAGGTGGAGTAGCCACTATCTTTCAATCAGATTTACTGCCACTATCTTTCAATCAGATTTACTAATTAATCCCCCAAAAAATAATAGTTGCAGTTCCTTTGAGCATTTAATCATCCATATACATCCATAATCGTCCATATACACATAACAAAGCAGTAAAGCCAAGTCTTATATCGTCCACCAGGCCCTTATTCTCAATTTTTAGATCAGATCTCAGATTTTCCACCTGACTTAGTTTTAAACACTGATAAAGTCATTATAGTCGGAGACTTCAATATTCATGTTGATAGTGAAGGTGATAGTCTAAATACAGCGTTTAACATTATCTTAGACCCAATAGGCTTTACTCAAAATGTGCAGGGACCAACCCATCGGGGTCACAGCACTTTAGGTCTTGTGCTGACTTATGGCATTGACTGTGAAGAAATAACAATCTTTCCACATAACCCTATCCTGTCTGATCATTTTCTCATCACTTTTAAACTTACTTTAACGGATCATATCAAACCTGAAAGAAAACTTCATTATACCAGAAAGTTATCAGACAATGCTGTAGCAAATTTTAAAGAAGCTCTTCCAACTTTAATTTCCTCAGTACATAAAAGTCCAATAGAAAACAGTGATTTAACTCGTGACTCCTCACAACTTGACGTTCTTGTTCATAGCGTTAATTCCTCCCTGCTTCTGGCAATAGACAAAGTTGCCCCCTTAAAAAGGAAGGTAGCTAGCCATAGGAGATTAGCTCCCTGGTTTAATTCAGAGCTACGTACCCTGAAGAAGAACGTTAGAAAACTAGAGAGAAAATGGCGCTACACGCATTTACAGGATTCCTATTAAGTGTGGAAGAATAGTCTATTGCTATATAAAAAGAGCCTTCAAACAACTAGAACAGCATATTATTCATCTTTAATCAAGGAGAATAAAAATAATCCTAGGTTTCTTTTTAATACAGTTGCCAAACCCACACAGGATCATAGCTCTATCAAGCCAACCATTCCCCCAGCTCTTAGTAGTGACGACTTCATGCAATTCTTTATAAATAAAATAGACTCTATAAAAAATAAGATAATTGGGAACCTTCTAAATATGCGTGCTTCCTCCTTAGTTAATGAGGCAGCATCAAAAATGGTTGAACCTAATATATGCTTAAACTACTTTAATGTAGCCGAACTTTCTGATGTACTAAAATTCTTAGCTTCATCTAAACCTTCAACTTGCGTTTTAGACCCAATCCCAACTAAACTCTTAGAAGACGTTTTCCCTCTGATCGCATCTCCAATTTTAGATATAATGGGCCTCATTCACCAACCGTTCTTAAGAACAATTTTTTTCTTAAGTCCTACTTACGAAGTTTTTACAAAGATTGTGGCATTCATGAATGTTTTCTTATCTTGCCTTTGTTCGTAGGTAAGAACAAATCCTACAAACGCTCAGGGGTACTCTTACGCACATGTCCGTGCCGACATGTCGGCATGGCTGTGTTATCTTTTGTGCAGTTCATTAAAATACGATACTACAGTGATATTTCTGTCATATTTATTTTATTAATTCATTCAATTTATTTCTTGGTTTATTTACAGAGCATTTTTCATTTTAAAATAAATTAAATGTACCAGCGCTTTAACATTAATTCAGTAAATTGGAAACCAATATATCAATTAGCAATCCCACCCTATTTATAGGTGGCATTTCTCCATCCAAGGCCTGCAAATACAATGGCAGATATACTGTTATTGCAAGAGATAGCGGACCGTGCCCTACGCAGGGAATGAATGTTTCAGGACCACATTGACCTTTTCGCCGAGAGTGACGAGTTCCTTTTCGGACGCTTTAGGCTCCCGAGAGCTGTACTCGTTGATCTCTGCAACGATTTGGACCCAGCACTTTGGAGCCACACGCATCGGTCCAACCCTGTCTCCCCGCATGTTCAGGTACTATTGACCCTCTGCTTTTTAGCCACTGGATCGTTCCAACGGGAGCTGGGGGACAGGGTTGGCATATCACAGCCATCCATCAGCCGCACTCTCCCGCGAGTCGTGGATGCCATAATTCAACGGGCCACACACTACATCAGGTTCCCATATGCAGCAGAAGAGCAAGTCCCAGTCAAAACCGGATTCCATAACATCGCTGGCCTCCCCAACACCATTGGCGCAATAGACTGCACGCATGTGCGCATCAAGGCACCCTCTCCAGACCCCTTCCCATACCTCAACCGCAAGCAATATCATTCCATAAATGTGCAACTGGTATGCGACTCCAATAACCACCTGCTGAACATGGTCTCCCGGTTCCCAGGAGGAGCACACGACTCCTATATTCTGCAGAACAGCTCCGTGGGTATGCGCCTCGAACAAGGCGCAGCTGGTGACGCATGGCTCATTGGTAGGCTACGCATCTTTTATATTTACTTATTTGCCACAAACGTGTCTTTGATCTTGATTTGTTTTATTAGGGGATCGAGGATATGCCCTAGCCCCATGGTTAATGACGCCACTGACCAACCCTCAGACACCTCAGGAGGTGTCTTACAATCGGATGCACGCACGCACTCGCTCCACCATTGAACGCACCATTGGCATTTTAAAGGGACGCTGGATGTGTTTGGACACAGCAGGTGGCAGATTGCTCTACAAACCGGAAAAGGTAAGAACCGATTTAATCTTATTCTTGTAGAAACTGCTGAGACTAAGATCAAGTTTATTCAAACACCTTGCATCTTAATTTATGTTTCTCCCTCACCATTACAGGTCTGTAGGATAATCATGGCCTGCTGTGTCCTGCACAACATCGTCATGAAGCGTGGTGTGCCTCTCCCCCCTGAGCCATCACACCGTGAAGATGTGCTCCTGACGCATTGATGGGACCAGACTGCAGGCGCGCCATTCTCGTGGGAGGTATGAATTGCCGGCACATAAATTAAAGTCCTGTTAATTACAGCTTGAATCCAGTCTTATTCACTTAAAAAATTAGGACGGACCAGTTTCTGTACACATCTTTATTTCTTAATATTTTCATTAATTTCTTTTAGTGTGTTGGATATTGCTGTTGGCGTTGAGGCAATTGTATCTAGAGTGTCCGCTAGCCTTTGTTGATTGTTCAACACCACTTCTGTGATCAGGTGTGGAGAGGCACGGGACCGAGTACGGGTGAAGGTACTGCTGCAGGATGGTGCTGGTTCTGTCATATGTCTCTGCGGGACTTCATCTGTGTAACAATTAATCTCAAGCCATTGTAGCAACACTCAGTCCAATACTAAAGACTTATTTTGATCTTACACACACACAAAAACTCATGCCTTTAGGACACACGTTTAAAATAACTTTCATTCAGAAAATAAGATAAATGACCTCCCGATTCCTCTGGAGTACTAGCAGCACAGCGAGGGGATGAAAGCGTTGGCTCGGGGCCAAGGTCTGTATCTAGACTCTCAGTCGATGGTACTCCTAAAAAGTGTGGGGAATTAAACAATTAAATGACTGTAAAAAGAAGTGATTTAGCGTTTCCCCATATAGTTTAGCTACCTGAGAGTGCAGTCTCCCCGATGATTGCCCCGATGCGCTGGTCCATCTCAGACAGGTTTTGGGTCTCTGATGTTCCTCCTCCAGTCTGTTGCATTTCCCGTCGAAATTTTTCTATATTTTTCTTTGTTTCAAATTTTAGACTAAACCATTTTTTTTACTTCCTCTATTGTCCGTCCTTCTCCAGATACTGCGTCTACTGCGTGTGTGACTGCCTCCCATGCTTCCATTTTGTGTGTGTTAGTGTAACCTGTACTGACACTACTGAATATAACTTTTTTCCTGCGGGTTATTTCCTGCATATGCTAATCCTATGTTAATTAGACTCACCTGGCACGCGCTCTCAACTTACGAGGAAATGGCATTCATCAATTTAAGAACACAGCTGCGAACAATTCTGCGGCTTACGAACACGTTGATGAATGCCACGTAGAGTTTTCTTAGGAATCTTTTTACGAACAGTTTAAGAGAGAATCTGAGAAGATTCTTAAGAAGATATTGGTGAATGAGGCCCAATGAATCTATCCTTAGTCAATGGATATGTACCACAGGAGTTTAAAATTGCTGTAATTAAACCTCTACTTAAGAAACCGTCTCTTGATCAAAACGACTTAATTAACTATAGACCGATATCTAATCTTCCCTTCTTGTCTAAAATTCTTTAGAAAATAGTGCACACCAGATATGTGAGCATTTAAACAATAATGAGCTGTTTGAAAAGTTTCAGTCAGGCTTTAGAGCTCATCATAGCACTGAAACAGCTCTGGTGAAGGTGGCTAATGATATTCTGGACTGGTGACCATTCTGGTCCTTTTAGATCTCAGTGCTGCCTTTGACACTGTCGATCACAATATTCTCATAGAAAGGCTTCAAAGTGTCGGTATAAAAGAAACAGCACTAGGCTGGTTTAAATCTTATTTGTCTAACAGATTTCAGTTTGTTCAGGTAAATAATAAATCTTCCTCAACCTCAATAGTTACTTGCGCAGTACCACAGGGTTCAGTGCTTGGGCCGATTCTTTTTACTATATATATGCTTCCTATTGGTAAAATAATTAGGCAGCATGAGATAAATTTCCATAGTTACGCAGATGATACACAGCTATATCTATCCATAAATCCTGATGAATCCAAGCGGTGAATTTTGTAGAACTTTTAGGATGCCCGGTCGAAGAGCCATCTCCATGTTAACACAGGATGTGGACTATCATTATCTGAACTCTCTGACCATGACTTGGGTAAAAGTGTCACTCAAGACTAAACATTCAAACTAATACTACAACATTAAGCAAACAGGCGTCACAGTTGATTACAAAGTGCAGATAAATCATAACACTAAATATTTCCACCACAGTCTCTTCCCCTTTTATCTAATCTCAAAGATAAATCAAAATACAAAGGAGAAACAATAATCAATAACAATCAGTAACTAACCTAGGAGACAGCCAGTATTCAAAAAGAATTTCTCCAAAATTTTGGCATTGAAGATGAGAACAAGTATCTGTATAACATAAACACAAACATCAAAACAGTCCAGCTACTTAGTACTAATTAAATCAATGTAAGTTTTATCGTTTTTGTTGTTTGTTTTTTTTACCATTTTGTATTATTTTCCCAGAGGTTTTTAGAGATTAGCCATTTAAATGATTTTTACCCTTTTTTTCTTTTTTTTAAAAAAAGCAACAAAATTTCTGCAAACAAAACAATGTCGGATCGTATTATATTCTCTGTCAGTCTGAATGAACTTAATTCTAATCTGCATCTACATCCGACCCTGTTGATAAACTGGACACTTCAGCCTGGAAAAATAGAACAGCCAAATTAAGAACCAGTTTGATTACAGTCTGGTTTAATCCCTGAAAAGAAAAACAAAAAAAAACAAAGACAAAGGCAATTTTGTTGTTTTACTTAAGATTAAAGCATCCTACCTTTGATAAAAATCAAAATCAGGTGCCTCATTAAATTAGTCTCAGCTTGATGTACATACCAGGGCTGAAAAATTGACTGCAGATGTTAAATGGACTGAATTTATATAGCGCTTTTCTAGACATACTGTGACTCCTGTTCTGTAACAAAAGACTCAAATGTGATAAAAAATCTCATCTTTCTACCTTACTCAGGAAGGCAGTACAAATCCACCAGTGCAGTACATGTAATCTCAGACAAGACACACACTTCATCTAATTTGTATTGCAGCTGGTTTAGTTCTATCGAATTTTCCTCTGTTAGATGTGATCAATTACACAGTGAACTGATTTTTGAGATAATTTCCTTCTGTTTCTGTCTCCTTATATTAGCCATTAATTTTCCTTCTTCAATGGCAATTTTTCTGACGTTAAACTTCAGCCATTCCCATTTACTAGTAGAAGAAAAATCCTTCATTGCTAAACCTCTCCTAATAAGGATTTACTTTTTATACAAAAAGATGAGCTTTTTAAGAGGTTACTTTTAAACTTCAAGTGAGAATTCTTTGGTTCTGATGACGAGTGCTGCATTCTACTGCGTAAAAACAGACAATCACCGCCAGGTCACAAGAATAATTGATGCTAAGCAAACCTTATCTCTGCTTCTCATATGTTTAGAAGGAAAGAAACTATAGAAAACTCATTACCATGTTTACCGTTACTTTATCTCTCAGAAAACACAGCAACAAAAAGCACACCTCCTAAAGTCTCAACCATCAGACTGCTAGAGACTAATTAAATTATTTAAATATTATACAAGGACCAAAACTCACCCGTGATGAAGATTCTTGAATTACGAACGGCGAGGGATCAATCAGGCAGGCCACAACACCCCTCCCACGCAAAAACTACAGCAGTTAAGGGCCAGAGGTTGGTCCTTCTGGGTCTTAGCCATTTGACTGCTTCGACGCCCCTGAAAGGCCCACTCCACTCATTGGAATCCCCGTCATGTTGGAGCGCCAAAAAATGTAGTCGCAAAACATTTTAAAGATGTCACAAAAGATTTCTTCATTTCTTGGAGGTTTAATTTGAACTGGTTTGCACAAACGAGGAGGAACAGGTTACAGAGTGTTTGCAACAGCTGAATCCTGCCTTCCACCAACTGACTGACCACTTTACACGCTCAATCTAAGGACATTCAGTGCTCTGAGAGTCGTTTCCATGGCAACACAAGACGTAGGGATTCAAATACTAATTTATTCGACCTAACCTAATATTATACAATGTTACACAATCAGACTACACCCTACAAAATATTCAGGGGCTAAATATCATAATTCTAAGTTAGATGACATTAATTAAATCTTTGAAAAAGACCAAAATGGTTTGTTGAATTGAAAATGCTTACATTTTCAAAACCAGTTTTTGAGTTGAACTGAGCTCTTTTGTTCAAGTTTATTTCAAAGAAAAAAAAATCTGTATTTGAATCACAGGGTACATTATTTAAATCTACTCAAAATCTCTCATAGAAATGTACTCAAAATAACTGAGACACTGGTATTCATAGTTATCATTATTTTGAACTACAATTATCAATTGTTCAAAATCAATATAATATTTTTCCCACAATACCAACCTAAAACTTTGAGTAAAGACTGATGACCTTTGCCATGTACTGCGTGTGAGGAACATGGCCTCATGGGAGATTTTCTGCACATTCATTGACACGGACACACATGCACAGCAGAGTTTGTAACGTTTGGAGGTAAGTGACCCATTCTAACGTAATATTAACAATGTCTTTACCCGTCTTCCAGTCAAGGCGGTGGGACATGTGTCCTTTTATCCAGCGTTGTCCCGATAGTAGCGACCGGTACCTATGTAGTATGGTAACTATGTAGCCGGCGGGCGTCAAGCTGCACCAAGCAGCTCATCGCGCCCGTCAGGGCAGCGGGTGCTACTCTGATGATCCGTCATGACGTCCCAGGCTACTGCTGCATGAAGTTAGGAAAATTTAAATTTGGGGCAGCCGACGCGAGGCAGCGACCAACCAGTGACCCTGATCACTGATCACGTCATCTATCCCTACATCGACCAGTCAGTAAAATTCATTGCAACATGGAGGACAAGCTCATCATTGCGGTTTGCAACTACCGTGAGCTTTATGACCCGTCGTCGTCTTTTTATAAGGACAGTAAGATATTGGACCTTATCTGGAGGAAGATATCGAAGGATATTGGAGTGCCAGGTAAACAGTTTAATATTTTATTTCAACTTTCTTGTTAAACTTACGCTAGCCAAGCCCGGTTCGGGCAACTACGGTGCTAAACACGCACTATTTTTCCATTGTGTGTTTAGAAGAAGTCTGCAAAAAGTGGTGGAAGACACTCAGGGACACATGTCAGGCAGAGAAGAAAGTAGAAAGACGCGAGGAAGAGCAGAGCAGAGGGAGGGAAAGTACAGAAATGGCGGTACCTCTCCGTCCTCTCCTTCCTCGATCCCTTTGTCACCCCCCGCGAAACATCTAGCAACATGGGGGTCGAGGAGAAGCAGGCAGAGGGGTACGGCCAACCCGAGGAGCCAGAAGAAGCACCAGTGCAGTCAGAGACAGAAGGTCGTTGATTTTGAGGAAACTAGTTAACATGTTGTATGTCATAAATTTATATTAAATATCTTTATATGTAAAATCTTTGTTTACTAATGTGCATTTTAAAAATGTAATTCAATATAATGAGGACAAATAGATGTGGGAATTTTCAGAAACTGTTCCTCTACATTTATTTTATTAAATGGCTCTTAAAAGAGCCGTTGTGGGGTCAGTCCTGTATGGACATGACTATTCTGTCGGCTGCCATGGCACTGCTCCCTCCTCGCTGAAGTGGGCCGTTAATACTTCCCTGGTCTCCACTGCCTCTCTGGTCGGGTTGTTGGCTCCCAATCGTCCCACAACTGGAAGTCGTCTTTCTCAATGCGCAGCAGCGGCTCCTCTCACTGCAGGTACCTGGCCATCTCCAGAAATCTTCATGAAGTTATGGAGGACACATGTCGCCTTCACACACTTTTCCTAAACTTTGGGATGGACTTCCAGTGTCCGACGAAACATTCTCCACTGAGAAGACCAGATCCCGAATGCATCCTCCACCACCAACCGGGCCCGGTAGAGCCGGTGATGGAAGATACGCTGCTGAGGGCTGACACAACCAGGGAATGGGGGCATTAAATTGTGGAGCAGCGGATAGGCCTCGCCTGCGACAAACGCATGGGGCATTTATCAACCTGAACCTGTATCTGGCATCCACCACAGCCAGGAGCACAATTGAATGGTTCCCCTTGTTGTTAAAAAAGAGAGAACCAGAGTTGGGGAGTGCCTTTATGTTGACATGCTTCCCGTCTATAGCTCCACAGCACAGAGGGAAGTTCCACTGCTCTCTGAACTCCTCCGCAATAGACCTCCACTCCTCTTCCCCTGGAACAGCCATAAATTCCTCCACCAAACCCTTCCAGATGGTTGTCACCACATCAAGGATGATGGTGGAGACCGTGGAAATGCCCACTCGGAAGCTGCTGGCTATGGTCCTGTAAGAGTCGCCGGTGGAAAGAAACCTACATAAAAGAGAAAATGACAGTGAATTGACAATTTGTGGACCATATTAAATATCAAATATCTAAATATACCCTCAATATTCTTAATAAATATCCTACATACCCTAAATATCAGTAAATTACATATTGTCTAATGTAATGCTTTTTACTTGCTAACACAAGTGGTGTTATATAGTGAAGTATATAGTGGGCTGGAGATGAGAGAGGACAGAGGTTATCTTTTGACTATTAACTAAATATACATGAAGAATATATTCGACTAAATTGTTACTTGTGGCTTTTATTTGACTAAATGATAACATAGTTAATAATTGTTTATTTGCCTGCCTTAATATCTGTTATTTAAGAGCATCAGGCTAAACAGTTATGTTTAAAAAATCCTCTTTAACGAAACTTGTTATATAAATAACTGAAAATAACAAATGGAATCTAAAAATATCATACATTGTACCTAAAGTTAACGTATGTCTGGATTCATTAGTTCATTAAAAATATATTTTAAAAAAATTTCCAGATTCAAAGTACTCACTAACCAAAGGCAGATGGACAGGCATTCTTCAGGTGGAATAGAGCGCCTGTAGTTGATGTCCTGGTAGGTGATGCGAATACCGATGCGGCCAAGGAGGTCATCAAACTGGGCGCGGGATAGACGGAAGTACCGCTGAAATAGAACCTCATCCATACGCAGCTCATTCAGCAGATGATGAAACTCTCCAAACTCAGATCGCCTCTGAATAATGGGATGTATCCACAACCTCCCTAAATGCGCCAGACTGCTTTATTAATTAAATAAAGCAAAGTCACTTTCTCAACATAATCCGCCATAACTAACCACAGAGAAATCCCCCGCCTGCCTGTGACGTGGGCTACTGACGTGACCTCGCAGAAGCGCTGCGGGGCAAACGGTGCAAATTGAGCAAACAGCTGGGTTTTAATTTTCAAGCAGCCACTTTCTTGACTTTGAGCATCCTGCTGCCTCGCGGCAAAGTGCAGTCTGAATGAGCCGTAAGACTGAGTATCAAGCTGCTTTATCCCTTATGTTTTTAGTTCTCTTTGAAAAATGCACATTATGGTCTCAAATGTAACAAGTTTGGATCAACTGCAATCGAGACATCATAAGCTAATATCACATGAGACACATACCTTTCCAGTTCTGGGGTAGTTTGGACCTCAGCTTGCCGTCACCACACACCCAGTAAACGTCTGGGCCTGCCTGTTCCTGCCTGTTCCTGATTTAAAATCCACCTATGCTGGTGAATTCTAGAAGAGCAAGTCCAGTAATCAAGTTTGGTATCATCCATAAGACTGTCAGACTTCCAACACTCAGAAAAGGAATCCTCTTTGTCATTAGGATGATATATTCTTGAAAACTTTCCAGAAAAATCACCCATGTCAACCTGCTGTCCTGATCTTGTCACATTAAAACAAACATAAGACGCATCTGGTGCTGGTTGTAAGAGGTCAATTAACCCAGGAGCCTCAACAGATTTTTCCAAACTACAATGTTTCACACAGGTTTTATCTAATCTTGCTGTTCCTGCTAAAATACAATGAGAGGCACAAATACTGCACTTTCTACATTTAAGGGTGAAATTAATTCTGGGAACTTGTACTGTATCCCACTGATCAGGAAAACTACCTGGGGTCTCACAGAAACTGGCACATTGATAAAACTGCTCCTCGAATGGTATAGGAACATAATACTTGGGGAGTGCTGTACCCATGCAAACAACACAATACTTATTAGTAACTGATTTGGCAGAATAATTAGCAAACTGGTACCACAGATTTCTTAGAACCCAGCTCTCTTGTAAGATATTAGGTGTGACCGATCTCTGATGAAATCCAGCCCAGACGGTCTCTATGCCCCGATGCAGAGTCCAAACGACGCCACCTAACAAGAAATAAAACACAAACAGCATAAATGTCTGTCTTTTTTGCTCTGGGTCCCCAGAGCTTTGAAAAATGTCATCTTCTCCATTTCTTCACATGTGATTATTAGATGAATGAAAAAGCTATGAAAGAGTTTGTTTCAGAGACTACTCCTCTCAGTTTTTTCTGCTTCAGCAGTAGGAGACTTGTTCAGAATCGATCCGGTCACCCTCTTGCAACGACTGCCGTGCACCCAAGTTGCCGTACGTGTTACTGCCGTTTGTTGATGGTCTAAATGTGCAATGGCTTCTGTAATCAAAGTGTGAGGGTTAGAACTTTGATCTGAATGGTTAGTGCAGGAAACAAGTTATTTATTGCTGGCAGTCACATTTGAAATTGCAGCATTTTCATTGCTGGCATCAGAATTTGTATCACAAAAAACACCTTCTCCATCACCAACAGGTTGTTCATTACAGGAAACATTTTCATCAACAAAAATCAGATTGTCACTTTCACTAAGTGTTTGATCACTAAAATCAGACTGTCGCTCTCAGAATGTGTATCATCACTTAAATCAGATTGACTATCACTTTCAAAGTGAACATGTGTGTCTGTGTGTGTTTGTGTGTGCGTCAGACCTCCAACCCCATCTGCTGGTGAAATGGAGAAATCTCCTTCTAGCTCTGAACTGGAGGTCCGCTCCTTTGATCAGTCGGCTTGCTGACGTCCTGTACATTGGTCTCTCCAGTGGCCACGCCCCCCACAGGCAAAACAACGGTCATCGTCATCATCTGCCTCCTCTTCGGTGCTCACGAGGACCTGTATGCTGATGTCGGGGCGGTCCACTCCTGTAATTTTTTGTGACTGCAGAGTACATTATTAATGCCGCTTTATGCATGTGTGTTTCTCTCTTAGACTGCAGCCCGCTTTGTTTTCTTTTCAACTGACATTACTAGTGAATCACATATTTTCGCAGGTCAATAAAATTCATGCCATCATCCAAACCAATGTACTTGTCCATTACTTCTGCTCGAAGTTCTGGCAATAAAGCACCAAGGACTCGATCACAAAACATATTTTCGTAAACAGAACCAGCGAAGTCACCTTGTTCCGGTTTCTGAAGTCAACTGAACTGCTCAAAAGATTCTCCTAATCTGTGAATAAAGTTATCTGCATCTTCCCCATGTCTTTGTTTCACAGAATGTATTTCCTATAAGACACTGATGTTATGGCAGATTACTCAGTGACATGTTTTGCAATGATAATGTTTTGAAGTTTATTTTTCAGCACCTTCTTCACCACCAAGAGAAAAAAATCTGCATCAACTACAAAGTACAGCAGGTAATTCTACTCATAGGACTTGATGTGTTAAATCTTGGAATGATATTGTTTTATACAAGCTGAGTAGTGAATAATGATACCAACTTAATATTTATACTAGTTTTGCGGTGTGTGTGTGTTTTGTTTTTTTTACATACAAATGCCAAATCTACATTTTGAGAATTTCCCCGTTTTGGTAAATATATTGATTTCATGGTCTGTCATCTTGTGTCACCATACCATATTTTTATGAATACAGCTTCTTGATGTGATTCAGATTATTTCAATTTGGTTAAGTTTGGTTGTTCCATTTTGACTTATTTGTAAGTTACATCCTCAACCAGCATTGGGAGTGAGTATTGGTTATTCAATCAGTTAATCATCCAAAAGCTGTAAATACAGTTATACACCATTCTGTCACCTTCACACTGTGAGACATATTTTCTCACCATTTCTTAGGTCACAGCTGATGGGAGGGCTGTGTAAACTCTGCAAACAAGAGGAGTCATCGAAAGGGTCACTACTCAAACATCGAGTGAAACATGGTACATTTGGTCGTGGATATTCCATACCCTGTCTTCATTTGAATTGTCCTTGTTCTTTTAAGACATGGGGTGCCTTACGCTCAAACTTGTGTAGATCTCACAGTTCGCATAAAACGGAAGTGTGTGAGGTCCTTCAAAGTCTTAGATGTAAAATCTGAGACTCTTTTTACCCAAACACAAAAGACTATTTTCAACATATAAATTTCCATTTGAAAAGCCATGAAACCACAGTGTGCCTTTGAGGGTTGTGATTTCAGGACAAACATATGTAGGACTTATGCGACTCACAGAAGTCGAAAGCACAAATTTTGTTCATGGAAGAACTTTAAAACTGATTTGATTTCAAAGCAAAATGTCAGTACATCTAATTAAATCCTCTCACCAGCACTGGAAATAGAAGATTACGAAGACTTAGATGTCACCGTTGAACTTGGTTGTGAAAGGGAAACTACAAATGAAATTTTTAAAAATATTGGTGTGCTCTTGTTAAAACTTGAAAGCATGTATAATGTTTCTGGTAAGTGTATAGATGACTTGGTGGAACAGTTCAATTATATCTGCACACTATCAGTTCAGTATATTCCAAATTCAATAAGTGTATTCAAAATTCATTGTGATATTCGTATGAAGAATAAATGTACTATTGATCAGTCTTTTGTCAGTGAATTGGCTGAAAAACTACAACACTGTAGTCCTTTATGTATGAAATCATTTGGAAACCATTATGTACATGTTTTCGATGGAAAAGTGAAAATTTCAGGTGATGACCCCTTGAAGGTCCCTGATTATATTAGGCGCTTCTAAATTTTTAGAAATCTTTTGATACAATTTGACTCTAACACAAACAAGTTGTTAATTTATGTAATGTTAATCAGATATTGTAGTTATGTTTAAGCTAAAAAAATGTAAAGTTATGTTTTAAATGTGCAAATTTTTATATTTTTCCTCAGTTGACACTTCCTGTTTTACAGAGTGGAAATTCCATTCAGAAGAAAAGAGAACTCATCATCAGATGTCTCATTGACCACCTGGGAGAGGAACCAAGTGCTTAAAACAAAACCTTTGAGGTTGGTTTTAGGAATGTCAGTTTATTTTAGCTTGTGAGATCATAGAAAAGTTTTAAGATACTGTCCTGCAAAAAACTCTTCAAAATCACTTCAAAGCATACAAAAGAATAGCATTTGCTCAAAGATTTCGGAGCACAGTGTCCAAATGTTATGAGTAACTGTGATTTCAAACAAATGCAACTTTTTAGTTTCAATGTTTTGAAATATGTGGGATAAATGTGAGCTTAAAACTGTTGTTTCTCTTTTTGAAGGAGGATGCTGATGCAGTCTGTGTTGAAGAGGCTTTGGCTGAGGAGATGATGAAGATTTACCTGCTGCAGAACAAAGACAGGTCACTCGAACCTAATGATGTGGGTATTGTTATCGAAGGCATCGCTGTTCTGGGCAAACTTGGGAATCTCAGCAAAGCATGTTGCCATCTGTTGGGGCTGTGCTACTGTATGCTCTAGATCTGAAATACCCAAAGAATCTCAAATACATGTTTAAGGCATTTCAAAAAGTGCTCATGGAACTGGATCCAGGAAACCTTTCTGTCAAGGTTCAAAGACTGAAAAATTACCTCTGTGCATTGTAGACATTTCACAGGGCTGTTTTAAAAAAGTGTTAGACTTGTTAAGCGACATGTAATGCTTGACAAAAGGTTCAGTTGAGGCATTACTGTGAGGTTTTGTATCCGGAGCGAGTCCTCTCTTTCAGAGAGGATCTGTGACTGAGTTGCTGCACAGGCTGATTGCTTCCACCTGTTCCCAATCAGCTGTTTGGTGCTTTATAAGGAGCTGGCTGACAACTCTTCAGCGCCTGATGGTTACCATACCGGTACATCCAAGCCTCTGTTTCCCAGGTATTTCTAGATCCAAGTTTCTCGTGGTCTCCTGTGATTCTCAGTCCTCTTGTTGTCTTCAGGTTTTCTTGAATGGAGTTTTTTGAAGCAACCAGTCCAAGCCTCCAAGTTTGACAGCTGTTTTCCAAGTGGATTACTCACCTCCATCACAGTCAGCTTCTTGTGCAGCATTCTACCTGCCTGCTCGCTCTCAGCCACACCGTCTCCTCCCGTACTCCCCAGAAGCCCCAGTCTCCGCTCAGCAACCTCACTTACTCCTCCCAGGATCAGACATCCCCCCGGATCAGTGAGTACTGACACATTCAGGAATCCAATTAATTTCCATTAGCCATCATTCCTTCCTAATCCAATCTCTCCGTTTCCAGATGCCTACCAGTTCCCGACGTTCTCTAGCTGAACTATTTATTTTCTTATTTAAATAAACCCCTTTGAATTGTCATTCAGTCTCAGTGTGGTTCTACATGTGGGTCAGGAGCTTGGGCCGAACCATGACAATTACATTGTGTTGACATTCCCATTCATAAAAGGTATGTTTGTACCATGCATTAACTTTCCTGGTTCAAAGGTTAAAGGGAAATAAATGGGAGAGTATCTTCTGTATTTTTTCTGAGTGAAATCCTTTTTTGAACCTTATTTAAATTATGGGCGTTTTTGGTCACCCTTTCTTTAGTTATAATCTTCCCATTATTTCAGAATCAAAATAAGATGTTCAAAAAATTCGTCACAATGCAAATGTTTTTTCTGAAAAACTAAAGCACTGCATTCACTTGAGCCACTTTTATTCTTCGTATGGCAGGTCTTTTTTTTTTTTGGTTGTTGGCATCAATTTGCCAGATTTACAGAGTTTTATCAAAAATGCCAATTGGGATGCAAATGTATTTTATGTAAAGCTATTGGGACTGGAAGTCTTATTAATGTTTTATCCACTGAATGTAGAGCACATTTCAGCTCACTGTGTTCAGAAAAGGAATCTGCTAAATACGACACACAACAAAGCTGGTCAGTATAAATGTTTGTAAATGTTGAACTGACGTGGTCCTTTTTTCCTGTGTGTATGTCTATATATAAATAATTTTATATGTGGCTTGAACTTTTGCATACTGCTGTTTTAACTTTTTCAATTGTATTTACTCAATTTTGTATGTTACTGTAACATCTTTAATTGTTCATAACAACTTGTGTATTAAAAATATGTGATTGGTTTTACATTAACTCATTTTTTTTTAAGTGTAAAGGTGTTTCACCAAAAGATTTAAGTAAATATCAGTTTTAGTTTTTACAGTGTATCACTATGTCATCAAGAAATGGCCCACAGATCTCTCAGTATGTCATATATAGAAAAGATCATTCTTAATATAAATTTCACTAGCCTGGACCTTGCCTCACATTAAGTTAACGATTTGCAAGCAAGAATAAGCTACAAGTTAAGAATTTAAACAGTTTATTGAAGGCATGGAGGAACGACGGTCTGGGAGAGGTGTCGTCGGAGACCCGGGAGAAAGACTCAGTGTGGGGGCGCAGTCTTCAGGAAACCCATCTTTCTGAGCCTGATCAGGACCCCCCCCAGACGGAACCTAGAAGAGAAAGATGTTAGAAGAACTGGCACTGGAGTGAGCGAGAGCGTGGAACGGGATGCTGTGAACCTAGAATGCTGTCAGAGAAATGGGGAGGGTTAAGAGGGGCGGGGCGGCAGAACCTGAGAGAAAGCGGCTCAACGGGACCACGATAGAAAAGCGGGTCAGCGGGGCTATGACAGACATTGGTTCAGCGGCACCCAGAGAGAAAGCGGGTCGATGGGACCCCGAGAGAAAAGCGGGTCGACGGGACCCCGAGAGAAAGTGGGTCAGCGGGACCCGGACCTGGCAACTGTTGAATTAAATATTATCAAAATTAATTCAGTGCATGTTCAAGCAGAGACAAAATGGAACCAATTTCCAGTTCTTAACATTTATTTTGAACAGATTAACAAATTGCAGTTTACAGAGAAAGATGCCCTAGTTTCTCTGGGTCAGACAAAGATTTCTGACGAAGAATGGTTTCCGTGTCATAACTTTTATAAACATCCAAAACCTCCCAGGATTAATCTGCTCCAATCAGAACGTTTTAAACAGTCTCTTAACAATGATTGGATGTCAAGAAATCATGCAGTCATATGGAACGTGTCTTTTCTCCTGGATCCAAGTCAAAAGTTCATTCTGAGTTTTATGGTCCTAAGCAACACTCCCAGCTTTATAGCCTTGGTTCTGGCACCCTAAATCTACAGACATCCTGTTTTTACAGCCTGCAATAAAACTCTTTGTCTCAGAGGTCCTCAAAGGTCACACATACTCCCACCATCTCCAAGGCCTCTGCTGCTGGTAAACAGTGTGTCTTTTTACCTCTGAATAATAGATGTTTAAAACATATGTAGAAATAATACAACACAACCTAGAGGGATGGGAAGGGAGGGGCAAAAAACGAACGACACAGACAAGAAATGAGAGCCAGACAGGGTTTATATGTGTATCGCGGTATGATTGGGAATGTGCGAGGTGCCATAAGTGCTAGGTGAGGCGATTTTAGGGCTGATTAGGATGTGCGAAGCGGGTATAGGGCGTGTTCCTTACTCCTGAACTTAAGTTAACTTTGTTAATTCCATTTCTCAATCTAACTTCTCAATTTACATTTTTCCATAACAACCCATATAAATATGGATTCAAATCCAGATGCTATATGATCTACTAATTTATACTCATCAGGCACATCTCTCGGCACACCATAGGCATCAATATATGTTGAAGATTTTTGCTATAAATCAAAGGCTGTTTTAAATCTGTTAAGTCTATGTGGCACTCAATTCAAATGAGGAGCAATCAATGAAATAGGCATAATTAACCTAACTATCGTACATGTTACACTCCAATTTGATGGAAGCTGATTTAACAATGTATATTGGCCACAACACCAGAACAAGTCTGCTCCCACCCATGGCAACATTGTCATATTTGTCCAACCAGTCACATTCAATTTTTTTTATCACACCAGGTGGGATTTAGATTTCCTAGATCATAATAACCTTTCCTACTTAAACAAGTCTAATTACCCTGTCTTGGGGTGAGTCTTGGTAGAATAGTGGCATTAAGTGCTGGGGGAAAAATTCTATTAGAGCTGCACATAATTCAGGTTTCTCCATCATGTGAACAGCCAACATACCATGAAATCCTTCAGGATCAGTGTCCGGATATAACGGTGCAGGTGGTGTATATAAGGTGGGCCTAGCTGATGAGCGGACCACACAATCTATCATACTATGTTCCTCAGCTTTTTCAGTCATCCAGCTAGCCAGACGTTCACATCTCCAAATCCTGTGGCCAATCTCACTGATGGTTCTGGAGTAAAATTTGCTGGATCAAGCACCATCACTCCAGGATTTTGTATTTCTAATGCATGCGCGTATTTAGGGATTAAAGTTGATGTAGGCATTCAAGGCCAAGCATTTGTAGTTAATTTTATTAATTCTAATGGATCCGTACCTGTCACCATCACTCCTAATACTATGTATAGGCTCTTCTCTGGTGGTAATTAACAGATATTTTTATCAGTTGTCCGAATTATTGATAATCCTTTTTAAAGTTATTAGAAAGTTCTTTTTCTGATATTCCTCACGTGGCCTTATCTGTCCTCTCGATATTGATATACTTTTGGACAAACTGTAATGCATTTAGTTCTCTTCTACCATTATCCTTGTTCCACTTAGTAGATGTAGATGTTAACACATAACTCCACTTTAGACACAGTTTTGTGTCTCATGTGTAATTATCTTTAAAAACACACATAGATTGAATATGCTCTCCAAGATATAGGTTCTCCTTTGCAACAAATAACATCACATAAATCAAATTGACATACTCTATCCATTTCTTAAAGTATAATGTATTTCAAATGTATCTGTGTCTCAAGAGGCATATATCCTGGCTGTTTATCTGTAATTGTCTTTTTGACCTAATTTTTGTTTTTCTTTCCTCTCCAGTACAGGTTTAGTACTGACATTTAAATTAAAAGATTTTGGTGCCAGGGAGTCAAAAGCCAACAGTCTCATCAGTTGTTTTGTTGCAATTTTGTCATCTTCGAGTTAACTTTAACTCCAATACACAGAAAATTGGAACATCTGACCTCCAACGTCACCATTCCTCCCTCGAGGCGGGCATCTCTGTGTAATCCACTTCTTTCCTATAGCATGAAAACAAAACAAAGACAGATTTCCTTCTTTACTAATGTGATTATATACATTCTGCTTGGCTCAATCATGTCCTTATCTATCACTAAATTAATCATAACGAAGGCATAGTGCATTTAACAGCTTTTCGGTTTTCATTCTTTAAGTGAGTATTAAAAGTAGCCATCAAATGTATTAGTCAAAGCATGTTCAGCGTACCTCTGCCTCATCTGTTTATTAATCTGTATGTCGGTGTTAAGAGTTAATTCCATTCCCCTTACAGTATTATTATCTTTACATTCAACACAATTAGTGGTAATATTAGTAATAATGTATCAATAGGCGATCCCAGGGGGGACGGGGGGGACACGTCCCCCCCTCACACAAAGATGTCCCCCCCACAAAATAAGTTATTGTAAACACATACATGCTATCAGTAAAACTGTATTGTCTTCTAAAACCACAACGAAAAAGTTAGTCTGCAAATACAAAACAATGTGTTTTTAATTGTTGAGAAATTATCGTCCACCCTCCTTATTCCTCGAGTTGGTACGGTCAGTCCACACACGCTGTTTCCAACGGGCGGGGCTGCCGGTGTTGTGCCATAAATGGATCGGCCGCGCGGGAGCGCGCACAGCCAGCTGGAGGCGTGTCTCTCTGTTTCTTTCCCCGCTGGTGGCGTATCTCTCTGTTACTTTCAGTGTCTACCGTCTGTGCATGTTCCCCCCAACCAGAGTGCTCCAATTGAAGGCTCTGCCTCCAACATCTAACATAACTAGTTAATAAACGGGGCATTTTGCCCATATATTAATAAGAGAAGTGTTGTGAAACAGTAGCGCTTTGACTGACTTATTTATTTATTTATTAATGCTTTTGACTACCTACTTGAAGCATTTGCATGTTTTTCCCCCTTTCTATATCGTTATATATATCAGTAAGGGCCCATAAAGTGTGAAAATAAGTGTTTTTTTGCTGCCATAAATGGATCACAGGCCATTCAGCGTACCTAAACTTGTGGAATCTTTCTTGTAATGAACCCATTTATTCACCACAGTCATATTCTAAAGATTGCATCTCAACTGAGTCCATTCTATACCGTCATATATCTGTAAGGGCCCATAAAGCCTGAAAATAAGTGTTTTTTTGCTGCCATAAATGGATCACAGGCCATTCAGCGTACCTAAACTTGTGGAACCTGTCTTGTAATGAACCCATTTATTCACCACAGTCATATTCTAAAGATTGCATCTCAACTGAGTCCATTCTATACCGTCATATATCTGTAAGGGCCCATAAAGTGTGAAAATAAGTGTTTTTTTGCTGCCATAAATGGATCATAGGCCATTCAGCGTACCTAAACTTGTGGAATCTGTCTTGTAATGAACCCATTTATTCACCACAGTAATATTCTAAAGATTGCATCTCAACTGAGTCCATTCTATACCGTCATATATCGGTAAGGGCCCAGAAAGCCTGAAAATTCGTGTTTTTTTGCTGCCCTAAATGGATCACAGGCCATTCAGCGTACCTAAACTTGTTGAATCTTTCTGGCCTGTGATCCATTTATGGCAGCAAAATCAATGGCATCTGGATGGCCTATAATATTTGCTATGTATTCAGAAATAGCATGCGTTACTCCATCATTAGGTCGTATATATGTATAACGCGTTGTGCCTAAAATCACACAGACACTTCCACTGGAGACAGTCAGTTGTTCTAAAACTAATCTACATTGCAAAGTAGTTAACCTCAGTTCTGACATTTCAGCTGTCAGACCCTTTAAAACTTCCAGAGATGAATTAACAAAACCATTAAACCTATAATTTCCAATCTCCACATAATCTTACCAACCCCGGCCCATGGGAAAATAAATAGAACCACTGTTCTATCCATCACTCCATAGGTTGTGCTCTGATGGAACGTTGGTTACCCAGATTAGGGTCATGCGGAGCAGCGACACTGCGCTTCCTCCTCCTCTGTGCTGATTCTCTACTGTGAGCAAAGAAAAGAATGCTTGTGTGATTGATCGTCTATAGGAAAACGTTCACCTTACATCCACAGTCTCAAAAGATGGAGCACATGTAGCTTGTCCTGTGGCTTGGGAGTGAGTCAGAACCAATGGCCACTGGCTGCTCTGCTTTGTGACCGCATACCATGAAGGCCGCCATTGCTCCTCCATTGCTGTAGTACCTCCATTTGGCCGCTAGGCCACCATTGAAAAGCATTGGACTTTAGACACGTTAAAAACAAATTTAATGCCTTGTGCCCATTTTTTAAAAACTTTCTATGGCTACATATTCTTCCTGAGATAACGCTGGGCTCATAAAAAACCTGGGCATCAGAGCTAAAGATGCGGGAGTAGAATGGGCGTGATTACGACCGAACTACACGTCCATACACGCCCCGCGAGAGCAGAGTCTACAGTGAAGATCGCGCCCCTATGCCCTTTTTAGGAACATGCTTTGTCAGCGCTGGGGAGGAGTCTCTGAATCCGCCATGAATTCCCCCATGAAAGTTTGACATTCTGGTAAACGGGGAGGAGTGATGAGGCGCTGTCTATTCTTTTTTACGGTCTATGGTCAGAACAGAGAAGTCATTGGACACATAAATACATGACTCATAGATATGTATACAAGACCATTGTAAAATATATTTCCCATATTTTTTCTGAGATTTTTTCTGAGATTATACTGTTCGGTTCCTTTTGTGTCTGTTTATGGAAGCCGGCACCATATTCAGACCCAAATAGGATTCCAGATTGTGCACAGTTAAATCTTGGAACCTCTAAATAGAATATTATTGTAATAATCTAAGAATTTAATCTTAAAATTGAGGTGGATAAACTGCAGAACAGAAAGGGAGCAGAATAAAAGCAGATAGCCAAGGTGATATGAAGTTGTATTGAAGTGAAAATGGAAAAATTGAGCATGAATAAAATGATGACAAATGGGTGTAGATGATGAAATTAGGACAGTCTGGTGATAAAAGTAAAATATCAAGTTGACAAATTGGATGTTGAGTGTGAATGGTTGATGAGCTGCTTAAAGAATAAAATTAAAAGATACATTGATAAAATAATTAATTGGATATATTGAAAAGCAAAAAAGTTGATTTTTTACAAATAATGTTTAAATTCTTGCAAAGAAAACTGAAATATTTTGATGAATATTGGTATGTCCATTTTCATAATGAGTTAGTTTAGAAATAAGATAGAAAAATGTACAAAATTGATAAACTATTGAATAGTAGAGTACTTAATGATAAAATAATGAGATTATTGATTAGGTATTATGGACATCTTAATTGCAGTAGTTTTTGAAGAATTAGAAATTCATTAGAAAAATGTAAAAACATCTCAGAGAAACATATAACCTTGTTTAGTATGAACGGTTAGGAATTGGCATGTTTTTCAATTTACAGAAATAAACGTAGCAAGTGCTACACAATTTATACACTTTTTTCTTATTTCCATGATTTAAATAAGTACAATTTAAGTAATTATCAACTAATGAAATTATTTTCATTTTGGCCATTTCTTCTAGCCCTGTAGACTTTAGAAATGCTGTTTGGGAAATATTGCCTCTTCTTTATACAAAGATTAAAATAAAAAGGCTTTATTATTGCAATTACCTGTTACTGGTTATTTGACTAAACACATTGTTGAGTAATATGAAAAACAATAATTACCATAGTGATAATATCTAAACAGCAAGTAGATATTATGAATGTGATTAAACTATTCTGAGTTTTCAAAACTTTGTTTTATAAGACAAAGAGTCATCTTTAAAATCATCCGTTTTTATTTACATAACATATAAACATGTAAGAGCAATGATGAGAAGCAAGTTGTTGCTGAATTTGAAAATCTTCTAATGACTAGAAGAAAAATGACTATATTATGTGCTAAATTTGTTGAAGAACAACCAATAAATATCAGCTTAATTCTCAATGTTAGTTTAATTTATAAGAAATAAGTTAGTTCTAATTATTTTTTTTGATTGTGTGGAAACAATCTATGCAATTGAAGCAAGTAAATTGAAATAACTTTTTTTTTTGTTTTCAAGTGTAGAGATAAAAGCAAATTTTCAAAATCTGTTGAAGATTTCTATGTTGGTGGAAAATAGGAATTGGTTTTAGGTTTTAAATTTTAAAATTAATCCGTCAGATGTTATGCATGATCTGGTAGCTAGTCTACCTGATGCTGAGAGGGAATTTTTGCCTCCAGAATTTCGAGAAAAAGGTTCTAGAACAGTTGTGATATTAGAATAGAATAGAACAATGGAATACTATACCATTTAATTAGTGAAGACTTTGTTGCTGACAGTTGATATAGATTTTTACTTTATTTTTTCTTTTTCTTTCTCTCAACTTGTATGTATATTTATTTTGAAGTGGATCCTGACTGGAATTGCAAAACTGCAGGCTATTTATTAATGATACATTTGGGGAATGTTGATTGAGAAACTGAGGTAAAGCAAAAATGATTCGGTGGTCATTTATTTGACATTTCTAGAAGCTTCAATTCAATTTGGTGTTAATAATTTGAGAAACAAAAAGAAGCCTGAGAGGATAATTGGAATTGACTGTAAAATGCTGATTTTTGTCGTTTTGTTTTAATTTTAAAAGTTTTTGTTTAGATAAATTTTATCCTTTGAAGCTGTTTTTTGGTTTATTAATGGAAATTGGAGTATTATACATTTTACAAACATTTAAGAAAAAAGGTAAACTGCCATGTAGAGGAAGTAACTGGAGTTTTATTTACACAAATGAGTTTGACTGTGTTTCACTCATTTTACAGAATCTGACAGATGTTTTTGAAGTATGAACTGTTTTCATTATTTACAATCAGAATATCTGGGCCAAGTAGCACATTTGGGTTTGTTTAAATAGGAAAAATATGAAACAAAAGTCACTTTCAAATATAGATTAGACTTTTAGAACAAAGAAGTACTTTAGGTTTTGCAATTTCTAACAATAAGCAACCACCTGGTTACTTTCACATCAACTATATAGGGGGATGCCTGTCCTGCACTATGGTCTTAAAGTCCCACAGAAATATGTATAGGGAAGCTGTTTTGTCATTGATTAATATCTTGGATTTTTTCTTTATAAATATGAATAGAATTTGGTTGTAGAACAGTTATAATAATAGACTAGAATAATGGAATAATATACAAATTAATTAGTGAAGACTTTGTTGCTGATAGTTGATTTAAATTTTTATTTTATTTTTCTTTCTTTCAACTTATTTATATATTTACTTTGAATTGGATTCTTACTGGAATTGCAAAACTGCAGCCTGTTCATTAATGATAAATTTGGGGAATATTGATTGTGAAACTGAGGTAAAGCAAAAATGTAAAAAATTGTCATTTATTTGACATTTCTAGAAGCTTCTATAGCTCAAAGCTCTGATATAAATGAACACGCATGGAATATTATAGAGTTAAGGTTTAAATTGAATAAAGATTAAACTCCTTCAATCTATATAAATAAAATTAGATCTCACCTGATGGTGAACAGAGGCCTCTCTGAGCAGACAGCGAGTCCTCCCGGTCCGGCCATTCCGTCCGCAGGGTGCTGGTCCTGAAATTCTCCTGGATGGCAAGCCAAATGTCATGTTTGACATGGCACTCTAATTCTAATTAACTGTTAAGCTATATGACTGGTTATAAAAAAGAACTTAGTTAGAGAAGGCAGTGATTTTTTTCCCTTAGAATCCAAATTTTTATTCCAGACATGACAAGACAAATAGTGATCAAGATGATCATCAAACTGATTTTCAAAAGCAATACATGTTTTTTGTATTCTTTGTTGAAGAAAGGTAAACACCCCATGTAGAGCAGATATCATATTTCTACAGACATCTCATTGGCTCTCACAAGTTTTCTTTATACATTATGCATTCATGATATTAACATAATGGGAGGTGTTTGTCCTCAAAGTATTCTAAACAAAGTTTGTGATGAAGTGCAGAAACTTTCAGATGAGGACTTTATTACCTTGCAAAAGTTCACAAAAAGTTTAAGGAGGGTCAAATGATCCATAAATAAACCATAATCTTGCTCCAGGACATACTCCTTGTTCAAAACAATGAACACATTCAGAACCCTGTATCTGCTCTGCTAACCTCACATAATTAACAGGCATGTTCTTAAGACAGTATTCTTTAAATCCTTATAACTACAGCTTACTTTATCTAATTGTTTAAAATATATACACTATAAGAGAAGCTTTTGCCATGTCTTGCTTGCAAATTCATAGGCAAAAGACAGCTTTCCATGATGAAGCCATCCCTCCATGTCATATTGGAGCTGGGGTTGCCCCATCCCCAGACCCACATCTACTGGTTGACTCAAACATCTGCCGAACATCAAAAATGAAGGGGTATAACCTGTTGAACCATGGGTGGTATTGTTATAAGCTTGCAACAGTTCAGGCAAGTACTCAAGCTTTCTTTGTGTTATCTCTGCTTCCAATGACCGCAACATATTTAAGAGAGTTTGATTCATCCTCTCCACACTTCCTTTCCCTGAGGGATGATACGTAGTGGTCTTACGTTTAGTTATACTGTAACACTATCTGTATGTAAACTAGCTGAACATCAAAATGTCTATCAAATGTGACCAGTGGACCTGAACTGTTGTCTGGGCCACTTGGTCTTTAGTTGGAAAAGCCCATGCATAGTGTGTGAACCAGTATCATGAACAAAATGTTCTGACACCTGTCGGTAGGTCTACCCAGAGAGAGAAAAATTCTATAATTTATCCCCTTGAGCCAATAAACTCAAGGGCATATGATACAGTAATAGGGTGCAGTGGAGCCTTAGGTTTAACCTTGCTCTGCAGGCCACAAACAACACAACCCAACCCAAATTTCCTTGAGATAACACAACCCAACTGAAACTGTCGCACCTCTTTCTCCATACTGAGCCAGTAAAAACACTGATGCTTTCTGACAAAGTCCTTTCCACTCCAGCATGGACCTTGATGATATTTCTCCTATACATCCTTGCGCCTGCTTAGAGGATACACAACTTGGAAAAGGGTTTCATTCGATTTGGAGTCCATTATTCTCCTACAAACAACACAATTGCAAAGCGCTAGTCCTTCCCATTGTTTTTAAAAGTTTGCATATGGTGGCTGACAAGCCTTTCCTGGTTTGTGCTTTGGGTAACTAACCCTTCCTTGCTCCACATACCTCCTCACAACCCCTCGTTTAATGTCAGCCTCCTGGGGATGTTTCCAATCTGGCATATATAATCCAGACTCTTGTGAAGTTTGAGAAGCAGTTACTTTGATTCAATGGGCAGTTTCCACTTTTGTGGGTGAGCATGCCGGACATCCGGAAAAAGCATCAGCATTAAAGGAGAAATATTATGAAAAAATTTTTTTCCTGAGATTTGGGTTGTTATTGTGTGTCTCTGGTGCATATACATGCATGCAAATCGGAAAGAAAAAACATCTATGCTGTTTTGAGTGAGATAGGGGTTTCTTAATTGATCCTGCATTCAGTCTCTGATTGAGCTGTTCAAAATCTGTCTGGCTTTCTATGTCACAAGCCGGAATATTGAAATATCCACAACTCCTTGGAGTGCTGTCTCCACCTCATCAGAGTGCTGTCTCCACCAACCAGGTACAGCAGTAAACAACATTCAGATTAGGAAACACGATGTTGAATCACCAAGCAAAATGCTCAGTTTTTGGCTTGTCAAAAGAACTCAAAACACTTCATCAGGTCCCAGTCGAAGAGGACAGAAGAGCGTCATTGGGTTGAATTTTATTTTTAATGGTAAGATGCTGGTGGTAAGGGCAGGGAAGATGAGAGATCTGCTGCCGAAATGAGCTGCTGAAAACCGAGAAGAAGACAGGAGATCTTCCGCAGAGAGCGGCATAGGTTGACTTTATTATTATGGTAAGATGCTGGCGGTATGGGCAAAGGGCTACTTAACTCCGGGCAGAAGATGGCAGACAAGCCACCGATCTGAACTACTCCAAGACTAGGGACATGCAGCCGCTTGGAGCTCAAAGAGCGGAGTCTCCATGGTGCTAGAGAGATTGACATTGAGATGGAATGCTTTAGAGTCAGCGTCTCAGGAAGATATTGGAGTGCCAGGTAAGAAGTTAAATATATTCTTTTAACTTTAAGTCAGTTCTCTGAGTATTGGGTTCTCATGAGATTATCCTCCTATGGGAGCAGATTCTTGTGGAAACATGTATGGTTTTTTGTATTTTTTTTGCATGGTTGAACTACTGCAGCCTTGTCTATAACTTTAACATATAGTGGTAACAGTCACAATGTGAGTGGTGGGCGTGAGCAAAGACTGTAGGAGCATTGGGCGTGGCCAAGTTATCAGCAGCTCATGTAATATGTAATGAGCAGCAGAAACAGCCCAATCAGCCCAACAGCCCAAGGGGCTGAAACACGGGGAAATACAGGTTGGTAACAATTGTTTCCTACAAGTTATTTCAAGCAAACAACTTCAGAAACATGTTTTCTGGTACTCATAGACCTATTTTAAATAGTGGAAAAATAGTCATAATATGTCAACTTTAACATTCTCCTTCCCTGCCTGAGAACAACAAAATAAAAGAAGTCAAATTGTGCAACCCAGTGTTGTTATGTGATGAGAACTTTTTAGGTGTGTCACTGGGTTGTGAATGGTGAAGATTGTGAACTTTTCTTCCGTCCGATAATCTTTAAGCTTTTCTGTTATGGCCCACTTCAAAGCTAAAAGCTCCAATTTAAAATAACTGTAATTTGCATTGTTCTTTTCCACAGGGTGCAAGCTTCGGCTAGCACGTTCTCTTCACCATTTCAAACTTGTGACAGAATGACACCCAAGCTATGTTTACTGGCATTGGTATAAAGCACAAATTGAAGTGAAAAGTCAGCGTAAGCAAGGACAGGGGATTATATGAGTGCAGATTTTTACTTTTCAAAAGCTTCCTGACACTCGGCTGTCCACTCAACTTTACTCTTCAACTTCTTATCTGCAGACTTAACAGACAGTAAAGAGTTTAAAGGGCAAGGTATTTTGGCAAAGCCAAGACCAAACCTCCTGTAAAACGCAGCTAGGCCTAAACACACTAACCTGGGAGATCCTGGTTGGAACAGGATAATCTTTGACAGCATGATGTTTTTCATAGTCTGGCCTTACCCCATTCTTGTCAACCTGATGGCCAAGGAACTTCACCTGAGGTTGAAACAGCTTACATTTGTCCAGTCCTAGGTTCAAACCATTCTGCCAGAGTCTCTAGAAGACTTTTTCAAGGTGCTGCAAACAGGAGGAGAATTCTGGTGAATATATAATGATATCATCCTAATAAACTAACGAAAAATCTGTTAATTGGCCACTTAAACAGTGCTGTATTAGAAAACTGAAAGGTGCCAGGGGCATTTCAGAGTCCATACGCTCACACTCAAAGAGTCCCAGTGGCGTGGTAAAGGCAGTCTTTTCTCGGCCCTTGAGATCCATTTCCAGCTGCCAACAACTGCTGGCCAGGTCCGGTGTGGAGTCTCCTCAATTCGAGGAAGGGGGAATGCATCTGTGAGTAATAGTATTAAGCCTACTGTAATCTAAACAGAACCGCAGGCTCCCCTCTTTTTTCCTCACCACCACAATAGGTGCAACCCAAGGACTCTTACTCTAGAGACTCTTAGATAATCCCTTTACTCAGCTCGTCTGCAAGAAGGATCTTCATTTCCTTATCCATTAAAGGGGGCAGAGGTCAGTACCTCTCTTTTATAAGTGCTGCATCACAGGTGTGAATGCAATGTGGACCAAATCTGTTCTGCCAAAATCCTCTTCATCCACAGCAAACACTTTATTCCACTTCTCCAGCAGGGCATGTAGCTCTAATTTCTGCTGTGTGGGTACATCTACACAAGTTAGAAGTTTGTTCACCTTTTCAAAGCAGCTAGGCTCTTCCATCTTCACCTCTCCCATAACATCAGCTTCAACCACATTATTCAACCGCATAGTTAGACTAAGATCACTACTGAGTCAAACTGAGACTCAAAGACAAACATCTCCAAACATTGCCCCACCAGCTCCAGGACTAAGGAGTACAGTGAGACAAAACACACTCTGCTCCCAACCACCCAGAGATATACAAGCAGAAAAAACTCAAACAGGACATAAAGTATTCACACCAGCCAAAGCTGTAAGCAGAGCAGCAGGATCAAGCAGATACATAGCAGTCACCCATTTCCCTGACTCACCCCATTCAACTGGCTCTACACCAAATACCTCAGACTTTAGGACATTCTCTGACAAATTGAGGGCACAAATCATGATTGGGACCGAGCTAACACAAAAACATGGGCTGAATCAACTTCCTGGGACGGATATCCTGCCAATCTCCCAACGGGAAGTAACAAACATTTGATATTGAAGGGAACTGGACAGTAATTCTACGCCCATTGTCTCCCAGAAGTTTAACGCCCCCCTCCCACTGTACAAAATAGTACCGTCCCAGTACTTATAAGTAGCAGAAAACAAAAGTCGAAATCTATAAATTTGTGTAACTAAACAGTACAGAATCTAAAAATAATATCTTGCAAAAATAATCTCTCAATCACTGAAATAAACATTTTAATATTATCAATGATCCTATTATTACACACGATATACTTATGCTGTTTCTATTAGAAACTTGGCTAGAAACAGATACAGAACAAGCTGTGCTAATAGAAATTCGTCCCAGAGATTATTACTTTATTAGTGAGAGCAGCAAAAACACAAGAGGCCTTGCCAGAATCTTCCATAATTCTTTAAACCTGAAAAAGGAATTTGATTCGTTTGAATGTCTGGCTCCTGAGACAAATGTGCCAAACAAAGTTCTATTTTTAATCTTACATAGACCACCAAAACCTAACGCAAACTTTATTCATGATTTCAATTACCTTTGCCCTGTAATATGTATAGACTCTGACTAGTTAATAATTATGGGAGATTTAGACATCCATATTCACAATCCCAAGATAGTGGAACAAAAACACAATTTGACACCCTCCACAACTTCGACTTAACCCAGTACAATAATGAACCAACGCACAACTGGGGACACACTCTGGACCTACTTATTAGCAAAGACTTAAATATCTCCAACATCGCAGTCACCGAAATTGCATTATCTGTCCTTTTCTGTATCTCATTTGAAAGCACCATCTTAGGTAATATTTAATCACAGTAAGACCACTGTTAAAAAAACACTCCCTCAAAGACAATTCAGCCGAAAACTTTAAGATGATGTACAGGTGCTGGCCAGTAAATTAGAATATCATCAAAAAGTTGAATTATTTCAGTAATTCCATTCAAAACGTGAAACTTGTATACTGTATACTTTCCTTCCACACATAGTGATATATTTCAAGTGTTTATTAATTTTCATTTTTATTATTACAACTGACAGCTAATGAAAACACCAAATTCAGTGTCTCAGAAAATTAGAATATTCTGAAAAGGCTCAAGATAGAAGACACCTGGTGCCACTCTAATCAGCTGATTAACTCAAAACACCTGCAAAGGCCTTTAAAAGGTCCCTCAGTCTTTTTCTGAAGGCTCCACAATCATGGGGAAGACTTCTGACTTAACAGCTGTCCAAAAGACGGCCATTGACACCTTGTACAAGGAGGGCAAGACACAAAAGGTGATTGCTAAAGAAGCTGGCTGTTCGCCGAGCTCTGTGTCCAAGCACATTAACAGACAGGCGAAGGGACGGAAAAAATGTGGTAGAAAAAAGTGTACAAGCTCTAGGGATAACCGCACCCTGCAGAGAATTGTGACGACAAACCCATTCAAAAATGTGGGGGAGATCCACAAAGAGTGGACTGCAGCTGGAGTCAGCGCTTCAAGAACCACCACGAAGAGACTCATGAAAGACATGGGATTCAGCTGTCGCATTCCGTGTGTCAAGCCACTCTTGAACAAGAAACAGCGTAAGAAGCGTCTCGCCTGGGCCAAGGACAAAAAGGACTGGACTGCTGCTGAGTGGTCCAAAGTTATGTTTTCTGATGAAAGCAATTTTTGCATTTCCTTTGGAAATCAAGGACCCAGAGTCTGGAGGAAGAGCGGAGAAGCACAGAATCCACGTTGCATGAGGTCCAGTGTAAAGTTTCCACCGTCAGTGATGGTGTGGGGTGCCATGTCATCTGCCGGTGTTGGCCCACTCTGTTTCCTGAGGTCCAAGGTCAATGCAGCCGTCTACCAGGAAGTTTTAGAGCACTTCATGCTTCCTGCTGCTGACCAACTTTATGGGGATGCAGACTTCACTTTTCAACAGGACTTGGCACCTGCACACAGTGCCAAAACCACCAGTACCTGGTTCAAGGACCATGGTATCCCTGTCCTTGATTGGCCAGCAAACTCGCCTGACCTTAACCCCATAGAAAATCTATGGGGTATTGTGAAGCGGAAGATGCAATACGCTAGACCCAACAATGCAGAGGAGCTGAAGACGACTATCAGAGCAACCTGGGCTCTCATAACACCTGAGCAGTGCCACAGACTGATCGAGTCCATGCCACGCCGCATTACTGCAGTGATGGAGGCAAAAGGAGCCCCGACTAAGTATTGAGTGCTATACATGCACATTCTTTTCATGTTCATTCTTTTCAGTTGGCCAACATTTAAAAAAAAACATTTTTTTTCATTGGCCTTTAAAATATTCTAATTTTTTGAGATACCAAATTTGGAGTTTTCATTAGTTGTCACTTATAAATATCAAAATTAAAAGAAATAAACATTGGAAATACATTGGTCTGTGTGCATTGCATGAATATAATGTACAAGTTTCACGTTTTTAATGGAATTATTGAAATAATTCAACTTTTTGATGATATTCTAATTTACTGGCCAGCACCTGTATACTCCCTACCTACTATCTACTACCCTATCCCAATCCCCAACATCCGCCAACACATATTCAGTAAACAAACTGACAGATGATTTTCTCCCAAAACTCAGTGGCGCCTCCAGAAATTTTTCATAGGGGTGGCCAGATAAGGCCACTTAAAACTTTGGGGTGGCACACCAAAACTATAAACCATAATTTCAGAATTGTATTCTACTGTTGTAGTAAATCGGCCTATAGAATACAATCATAAAGATTCAGGAAATTCCTGATATATTTTGGTTTATTGTGTTATATTTAATGTTACTAATGATATATTTTGCATAGACTAATAACACAGTACAGTTAACATTTATAGCTGTACAACAATTCTGTTTTATTTTTCAACTATATTTGGCAAAAGGTCAGAGCTGGCCAAAGGCATAAGGGAACTAAGCACTTCCTTAGGGCCCCCCAAACCCATCTGGGGGCCCCCCCATAAATGCTGAAATTGAACAGACTACAGATGTTAGAATTTATGAAAATGTGAATATTACTCAATTTGATTTAGTTTTGTTTCAGTGTAGATTATTATTTTTTAATGTCAGTTGTTTAAATGTTTGTGCAGTAACTAGCAAGTTTCTTTGTAACTAATTTTATAATTTTTTTAATGAATATTCTATTTGTATTTTTAAAATGCTGCAAACATATTTAAATTAAATACATGTAAAGCAATAAAAATGTATGTACTGTACCAATTAAATAGAAAAACTTTTACATTATATTAAATTAAAACAAAATTTAAAATAACTTTTTATATTTGTTGTGTGATTGTTGTGTTATCATTGTTACAATTTGATGCTTTAGTTTAACCTTTCTATTTTGTTCCAGCTTCAGATTGTCCAGCTAATATTAACAATTACCTCTGATTGATTTTTAGGATCAGCTAAATAAATTTGCCTCCTTTCCTAGATTACACCAAATTGTGAATGAAACACTGTTATTGTGGGTAGGGGTCTTAACAGAAAGGGGGCCCTCTCAGCCCTGCATAAGGTGTACATTTATTGTAAACAAAACAGTTACAGGGAAAAGCAAATACCAACAACTTTAATGAACTCTCTTTTCACTCATTTATCATAATCTGAATATAAGGAGACTGAGAGAGGCAAAATCAGTTATTCTGATGCAATAATAATAATAAGCCCTTCATAATTATTGATTATAGCTGTAATAATGGCTTATAGTTATCTCTATTCAGACTAATAAAACTCAGCTACTAATAAACATGTATCATAAAGCTTTAAGTGATTATGTTATGATTAGTAATTCAACGATGCTCTGTCTGTTTCTCTCCTCCATCCTCCTTGTGTAGTTTTCTCCTATTTTCAGTCATGATAAGGTGTATTTGTGTTTCTTATGGTTTATCACCAGCTATGACCGTATTATTTACTTAAAGTTATTGCTTTATTTGTGGCGGATTGATCCGGGTGGAGTGGGGATGTGTTGCTGCAGCACCTGCATCTGCACTTTACCCGCCGGATCTTCTTTCATCCCAATATTGCTGTTTTGGCTGGTGAAGCTGAGCTGGTGAGCTACTATAGATTTTTTATCTATTAAAAACCTGCGTTGTAATCCAACCATTTAGTAGTTTAAGTAACACGGATGGCGCAGTTTAAAAAATATGTCCGGGTTATTAACGCTGTGTGCTTGTTTATCTTTGTTTTCATTTCAGTTGATTACCTGGCAAAAGACACGGTTACTGTACTGGTGCTAGTTTAGTTAGCATAGCATGTGTTATGTGTGAATGCTGTGTGAATAAACATACGAAAAGTCAGTAATAAGTGTCCGAGCTTGAGTGAGACACAGTGTCATCAGTTAAAACACACCCTTTACGGTGGGAGTTAGTAAATTAATGGTAGTTAGTTTAATAAAACCGTACAGTAATCAACACTGAGCCGGCCCCGTGACGGAGAAGCGGAGGTGGGACTGTGTCAACTACGAGAATCCAGCAAGTAGACGGAGCCCGGCGGAGTCCGGCGGAGCATCGCGTCCGGTCCACAAAACTTCGTTCTCAAATCAAGTCATCATCAAAGTCATTGTTTGGGGAGAAACTGTGCTTTGTGTTGCTTTAGATGGGACTGTTTAGGGCCACGGCATAGAATAAGCCGGCCGCCGTTAATAGACTGTTAGCTCGCTAAAAGGCTATTAGCTTGCTAACTAGCCGCTTCGACCGGAAGTTGATAGCAACCTTGCCGGTGCGAACCGGAAATACTTGGGCCGTGTAAAAAAAAAAAGTGCAAAATCAAGAGAGCCAGAAAAAGGTCGGAATGGCGGACTGGGGAGAGTTAAAGAAAAGGAGAGCCTATGCACAAGGAGTTTTCAGTAGGAAAGTAAATGCAATTATGTTCAACATGGACCTTTTAACTGAGCATGACCTCACATCTGAATTGAGGGCACTCAAGGACAGTTATGGGGAAATCTGTAATAGCAGTTTTGATTATATTGCTGTTATGGAGGAGGAAGATGCAAGCGGGTTAGCGGCGGATATAGCTGACGTCACCAAAAAGCTGCAAGACTGCCGCACAAAGTATCGGGACACAGAGCTGAAGTTAAAACACACGTTGTGGTCCCGCTGTGCATCAGGTCAGTTTGACAGTTTAAAGGCTAACCTCAAAGATGTGTTTGATGAGGTTGAAGAACTGCAGACGCGTCACATAACTCAAGATCAGCATGATTCAATTCTCACTGTATTGGAAAGCAGAGTTGAAGCGGTAGAAGAGTTTGTACAACACTGGGATCGCTATGTCCTGGATAAAGAGGTGAATGTCATGCGAGCTTGCTACAAAGATTACAAGGAGAGGAGTAGAAAGGCTATTGTTGCCCTGGCTACACACATGCGAGTAGGCAAGAAATCAATGCATGGTGACCAGGCTAATAGTGAAGATGAGGGCGACGATAAAGTCTGTGTGGGTGAGGGAGCAACAACCAACCTTGAGAATAACAGTGGACCCTCTACTGCTGCAGCCGATGATGGGGACAGCGGCACAGTACATGATGGTGGTGTGCAAGGTACACATGCGAACCCAGCAACCTACCAAAACGCAGTAGTGGATGGCAGCGTGCTGGATGACAATGCAGGCAGTCGTCCTTCTGGATCCCTTCAAGCGCCACCGGAGAGACAATCCTCGCAGGGGCAAATGAGCCCAGTATTTAATCCTGGCCTCTCCAGCACACCACAGCAGCATCGAGGAGTGCATACTGTACAACCTGATAGCGTCGGAGTCGGACGGAGCACGTCTGCCTTCTCTCAAGGATCCGTTGGACCTAGAATTGCGCTCGCACCCCTCAGCCTGCCAAAATTCTCTGGGGACAGAAGGAGCTATTGGCGCTGGAAGAGTAATTGGGGGACCCTCCAAGCTTTAGCAGAACCGACGGGCTCCCAAGAGTGTAGGCTCTTTCACCTGATGGACAGCATTGCAGACTCAGTGAAATGTGAGCTCAGGCTGTCTCATTGTCGTACTGCAGGCGAGGTCTTCCGGGTTTTGGAGGATTGCTATGGGGACATGTCACAAATAGCGGATGACATCGTACTGGAGCTGCAGGAATTACCAGGTGTGCGTAACAACCAACCAAGAGAAGCCCTGCAGTTGATCCAAGCTATAGAAAGGGCGCTGTTGGACCTTATTGACCTAGGTTGTGAAGATGCCATAAAGAACCAGTTAGTGATCCGGTCACTAGAGAGTAAGCTACCGGACAGTATGAAAGAAAGGTGGCTTTTGTACCGGTGTGACGCAGTTAACAATGTGAATCCACGTAACCGATTTGACAAACTATGGCAATTTCTGAGAGATCAGAAAACTGTTCTGGTACAACTGGAGCAGTTACAGACCATTAGACAGTCTAACTCTACCCGAGCGGGTGAGCCAAGAACCCGTGAGAAGCCAAAAGAGAGACTTGATCGAAGGCTGGAGAGACGTTCATTTACCAAGGCCACTGCAAGCGAGGCAAAAGGAGAGTCATCGCAAAACGCTTGCAGCTTGTGTGGCGAAGAGGGACATACTGGACGTCTGTACCGCTGTAAGACATTCAAAAAGGCCCATCCATCGGAGCGAAGAGCTTACGTTAAAAGAACAAAAGTTTGCCCCAAATGTCTTGACCCCCATGGGAGTGAAAGTCTGTGCAGTAAAAACTTTTTGTGTCGAAATGATGAATGCAAAAGGGGGGATGCCTCTTCAGACCACCATTTCTTCTTGTGCCTTAAGTCACCAGTCAAGAAAGATGCTGCCAAACAGGGGACTAAGTGGGAAAAGAGGAGAGAAACTCGTGGTCCGACAGAGGAACAAGAGACTTTGTTTGCTAGTTTAGGTCTGACCCCAGAGCAGCTGGAGGCTGTTCGAAAGGCCTGCACCAATAAAGTGTCTACAACAGTGTGTGCTGATAAAGGTCTGGTGGATGAAAGTAGACTGAAGGAGCACCCAGTTCTCATGATGTTAGTGGATGTCACGACCAAGAGGGGAGACTGGGTCGGAGCACTTATCGACCTAGCCTCTGACACTAACTATATCACCCACCAAGCGGCGGAGAGAATTGGTTTGTCTGGCGAGCCAATCACACTAGTTGTGTATGGTGTTGGTGGTATGGAGGCGAAAGTAGAGACAAAAAGGTATATTGTGAGCATAAAAGTAGCCACAAAGAAAGGAACCTGGCGACTCCATGAGATGGTCTGCTATGGATTGGAAGAAATAGCCAGAATGGGCCACACGGTAGATTCAGAGCGCCTGGGAAAGTTCTTCACAGGTTTTGTCAGACCGGGGGAGCTGATTCGCCCGAAGGAGATCGAGCTACTGATCAGCACCCGAGAGGGCCGCCTTGCTCCCCAGTGGATGATGAGGTGTGGTGACCTGGTTTTGTGGGATGGTCCACTAGGAAAAACTGTCAGTGGTACACACCCAGATCTGTTTGAAGACATTGAGGTAACTGCACGTCATTCATCGACCCACTTTGCGTGCTCCATGAGGGCGGAGTCCAGGAGAGTCAAGGTCCTCCGTAGCTGCTGCTCGGAGCTAAAAAGCAGTGTGGTAGTCAGAACCACAGCTGCAAGCAATGCTGAGATTATCAAGTGGCTGCAGTGGGACAGCATTGGAGCCGCCTGCGACCCTGTGTGTGGTGGGTGCCGTTGTGGAAAATGCGCCCCTGGGGGAAAGGAGATGTCTCTCGCTGATGAGAGAGAACTAGAAATCATCAGGGGTGGACTGACATTCAAACTGAGCGACAACCACAGCGACAAACCTCACTGGGACGCTAGATATCCCTGGAAAGAGAACCCTGCTACCCTGCCTAACAACCGCAAAGCTGTTGAAGCTACGTTTATGAAGGCGGAGAGGCGCCTCGAGAAGGATCCTATCTGGAAAGCAGCCTACGCCAGGCAGGTGCATGACATGGTGGCCAGGGGAGCTGCTGTTCAGCTTTCCAAGACGGTGATGGACGAGTGGAGTGGAGCTGTGTGGTGGGTGAATCATCTGACAGCGCCCAATCCCCACTCAGTCTCCACACCAGTAAGGCTTGTTTGGGACAGCAGCCAGGAGTACAAGGGTGTTAGTCTGAATAGCATCCTGCTGAAAGGCCCTGACGTTTTAAACCCCATCAGGGCGGTGCTACTCCGTTTCCGGGAGGGAGAGCACGCAGCGATTGGAGATGTATCCAAAATGTACAATTCAGTTTGGTTGGAGGATCAGGAGGTGCACGTTCACCGTTTTCTATGGAGGGACTCCCCAGCAGAGGACATCAAGGACTATGCTGTGGTACGAGTGAATATGGGTGACAAGCCGGCAGGGTGTATTGCTCAGGTGGCCATGCGAGAGACCGCCCATCTGCCACAGTTTGCTGATAAAGTGGAAGAAAGACAAGTCATAGTAGACAACGCCTACGTAGACGACATTCTTGTTTCCCACAATGACCCAAAGAGACTGAGCGAGTTGCTTAAGGGGGTTGAGACCATTCTAGAAACTGGGGGGTTTTACCTCAAGCCCTGGGTCCGGTCTGGTCAAAGTGGGAGGCAGGGTGTTGTTCCTGCCAAACCAGAGACTATTGTATTGCCCAACCAGTTGCGGGACGAGGACAACAAGGCCTTAGGGATGGGCTATCATGTGGGTAAAGACAAGCTTTTCCTCATGGTGGCTGTCAATTTCTCCACAAGGAAGAAAAAGATGCGCACTGAACTAGACCTCTCTGTGGATGATATAGAGAATAAGACGCCAAATCCCCTCACCCGCCGTATGCTGCTCAGCCAGGTAGCCGGGCTTTATGACCCCCTCGGCCTGGCAACGCCCCTGAAACAGAAAGGCGTCATCCTTGTCAGAAGGGCATTTCAGGAGGCCGGGTCTTTGGCTAAGGACACGTGGGACAAACCACTGTCCAGTGAGCTACGCGGGAGGGCAATCGAACTCTTTAAAGAATATGCCCGGCTGAATACCATCACCTTCCCCAGGAGTATTAAACCTTCCGGCTGGGTGGGTAAACCCTGGGGGATTTCATTCTCTGACGGGAGCTGTGACTCTTACGGGGCAGTCCTCTACCTGCGTTGGGAGACATCTGAAGGTGTTGAGACTCGGCTCGTGGAGTCAAAGGCTAAATTGACTCCACTCGACCAGAAGGGAGATGCCGTTAAAGCGGAGATTTGTGGAGCAGTCTTTGCTGCCCGCCTGAAAGGACACTTATTGAAGCATGGGCGGCTGGAAGTGGACAGATGGTTCCACTTTGTTGACAGCCAGACTGTGTTGGGTGCCATCCAACGGGAAAGTTATGGGTTCCAAACCTTCTTCGCTAACCGTGTGGGTGAAATACAAAAGGCTGGGCCTGTGACTGATTGGTGGTGGATCCCTGGTCAGCACAATGTGGCCGATCTGGTTACAAGAGGGTGTTCCCCTGAGCAGCTGGGTGATGACTCCCTGTGGCAGAGAGGTCCCAGGTTCCTTACCAGGCCGGTTGAGGAGTGGCCCATGAAGTCTGCTGCAGAGGTGGCCTCCGGTACCAGGGAGGTCGTGAGTCGACTCCAAAGGAAAGCTTTTTCCGCCATCACAACAAGGATCCAGGCAAAAATGCAGACGACGCCAGAAAGTCCTGGTGGCGTTCAGACCATGGGCGAAGATGGCGGGAGTTCAGGACCCTCTTCATTCGACGGCAGCCGTTCCTCGCCAGTTGAGGCTAAGGGGTCCGCTTCTGTCGAATCCAAAGTTGGCAGGATGAAAAAGTTTTGGGGTTCGGCCCTGATAAATCAGGTGGATCTTTCAAGGTTCAAGTCGCTAACCAAGCTCTGTGGGGCTGTAGGATATGTCCGGAGGGCCGTGTGCTCCTTTCTACTCCGCAGGAATCAAACCGGTGAACAAGGACAGTGGGAGGCAGTGCTCACGACGGAGGAGCGTGAGGAAGCGTTCAAGGACTTATGCCTCGCAGCCCAGACGGGTGTGACTTTTCCCACAACCACGCTCAACCGCTTGGTTGTGAACAAGGATAATGCTACCGGTCTCTTGTTATGCTATGGCCGGGTCCAATCCGTTGATGAAGAGAGGCCTGGGGTCCCACTAATCCCCTACAAAGAGCAGGTCAGTTCTCTCCTGGCTGAAGATGCCCACCGTGCTAACCATGAAGGCGTTGCTGGCACCCTCCTTCGGATGAGGAAGAGGGCCTGGGTAGTGCAAGGTCCAAGAGTCGCCCGTAAGGTAATAGACTCATGCATACATTGCCGGAAGTGTAGGGCCAGGTTTTGCACTCAGGTGATGAGTGATCTTCCCCCTGAGCGCACAAGACCAGCAGCCCCTTTTGAGTACACTACGTTGGACCTGTTCGGCCCGTATACAGTTAGAGACTCCGTGAGACGAAGAACAAAGAAGAAGGTATGGGGTATAGTTTTTAGTTGCATGGCCTCAAGAGCGGTTCATGCAGATGTAGTTGAAGACCTATCGACTGTAGGCTTTCTGAAGACGTATCAGCGATTTACCGCCCTGAGGGGCAACCCCAAAAGACTCTGGTCCGACCAGGGGACCAATTTTGTGGGGGCGAGACCTGTGCTGGAAGAGCTCTACAGTTTCCTAGCAGGTATCGACAAAGAAAGAATCCAAAGGAGAGCGGCGGTGGCTGGGACTGACTGGGTGTGGGAATTTAGCCCCGCAGACTCTCCGCATCGGAATGGGGCAGCCGAGGCAGCTGTTCGTGTGTTAAAAAGATCATTGAGCAGCGCTGGTGAAGAGGGGGACCTTACCAGTCTGGAGTTCCAAACCCTCCTCTACATTGCTGCCAACCTGTCAAATGAGAGGCCGATCGGTGCCAGAGCTCAAGTTCGGGAGGAGACTGTGGATGTTGTGACACCAAACTCTTTGCTCTTGGGTCGTGCAGGTCCCAGGAGTGATGACCTGGGTTTCGAGTACCCTGCTTACCCGTTCAGTCGTCTACGTGCAGTCCGGGTGGAGGTGGACAAGTTCTGGCGACGTTGGAGTCAGTTGGCCGGGCCACACCTTTTCGTTCGGCAAAAGTGGCATGCTCCAGCCAGGAATGTCTCTGTTGGGGACCTGGTCTGGGTGGCGGACCAAAACGCACTCCGGGGTCGATTCAGGCTGGGTCGCGTTGAGGAGGTGTGTTCAGATGCCAAGGGTGTTGTCCGGGACGTCAAGGTGAGGACTTGTCATAGTCTCCCCATCAGCCTGTCCCAGGCGAAGAAGGACAGGGAGCCATGTCTTTCCACCATTCTCCACAGGGACGTAAGGAGGCTGGTGGTGTTGCTACCAGTAGAGGAGCAAGGGAGGTCTTGTGCACCCCCTTGAGTACCTGAGAGGCGCTTATAGACTGTGAACATTTTAATGTGGGGGACTCAAACCGCACTGTTTAATGTACAGCCATGCGTTGTTTCTTGTTCTGTGCATTAGTTCATACTGATAGTGGTTATTGTGGCCTACTTAGTCAATGACATGTAGCCCAAGTGGGAGGTGTGTAGTTTTCTCCTATTTTCAGTCATGATAAGGTGTATTTGTGTTTCTTATGGTTTATCACCAGCTATGACCGTATTATTTACTTAAAGTTATTGCTTTATTTGTGGCGGATTGATCCGGGTGGAGTGGGGATGTGTTGCTGCAGCACCTGCATCTGCACTTTACCCGCCGGATCTTCTTTCATCCCAATATTGCTGTTTTGGCTGGTGAAGCTGAGCTGGTGAGCTACTATAATTGTTAATATTAAAACCTGCGTTGGTATCCACAAGTTTGTTTAAGTACACGGATGGCGCAGTTAAAAATATGTCCGGGTTATTAACGCTGTGTGCTTGTTTATCTTTGTTTTCATTTCAGTTGATTACCTGGCAAAAGACACGGTTACTGTACTGGTGCTGGTTTAGTTAGCATAGCATGTGTTATGTGTGAATGCTGTGTGAATAAACATACGAAAAGTCAGTAATAAGTGTCCGAGCTTGAGTGAGACACAGTGTCATCAGTTAAAACACACCCTTTACGATGGGAGTTAGTAAATTAATGGTAGTTAGTTTAATAAAACCGTACACTCCTTCTCCTCACTAAGCATTTGTTGCTCTCCTGTAATCTAATTTCACTCTTCTTGAAATAAGAAAACATGTCTATATACTTTCTCTCCATTGTCTGAAAATTGAACTGATGCACCAACTAACGAAGTTAGTTAGGTATCATGTCAAAACATGTCATAAACACATCAAAAAGCTGCTGTAACAGTATACTGTAACCATCTGGCACTTAAAAAGCACATGTCATGACACAGTTCCCAATCTTCTTTTACTAAATTAACCTATATTTTCGACTTACCAGTAGCCTTTTTCGTCTTATTTCTTAACCTTTAACTTTTGCGCTGAGCTGTTACTGTGTGAGCTTCGCAACAACAGCTGGGGGGAAGCGGGGGGGAAGCAGGGAGGTAGGGAAGCTGGGTGTGAACGAAGGGTCTAGAGCAGCTTACCTGTCTGGCTATACTTTAGGGATGAAATTCATAGACATGCGTTGTGCTCTTGCCGTTTAGGCGCTGTAGTATGCAAAATTTGATCATATGTGTTAAATGTCATGTATGATGGCATATTGAAAATCGCACGATTACAGGATGTGAAGGCTGGATAATTGGGCACCTTTTGAGGAACATCAAAGCCCTTGTATATGTTGGAAGTATGTGTGACTTTTGAGGACCTCTGAGACAAAGAGTTTTATTGCAGGCCATAAAACTAGGAGGTTTGCTTGAGAGGACCCGGGACTATAAAACCATAAAACTCAGGATGGACTCACAGGCCAGACCTCGGATCTTTTGATGTAGGAGCAGGACAATGGTCTATAAACTAACCAGCTTTTGTTTAGGACTGTGTCAATAAAGCCTGGGAGAATGAACTTTTGACCTGGACCCAGGAAATGGCAGTTGTAAAAGCAAAGAGGAGGACACTCCCAGCTCATGAATGCATAATTCTTGACTGACCAGTCGGTGTCGAGACACTTTTTAAAAACGTTCTGATTGGAGCAGATTCCGAGGGAGAAGAGACGCCCAGATCCTGGGAAGTTTTGGATGTCTATAAAAGTTATGGCATGAAAACCATTCGTTGTCAGATGTCTTTAATCTGGGCATGTTTCTCTGTAAACTGCATATCTTAATCTGTTTAAAATAAAACAGAGAACTGGAAATTGGCCCCTTTGTCTCTGCTTGAACATGCACTGAATTATTTAAAAAAAAAAAAAATTAATTCTACAGCGCGTACAAGCTGCTGAGAGAGAGAGAGAGAGAGGGAGGGAGGGGTGGGGCCACCCCCTGATGGCCCCATTGTCCAAACTTTCTGACATCATGAATAAGATTGCACCATTTAAGGTTAAAACTATCTTGAGTAGAAAGAAATGTATGTGGAGAAACAGTCCAATGGTATGCAGTTAAAAAAGGCAATGTTAACAAGCGAAGAGAAAATGGCGGAAAACTCGACTCCTGGTTTACTATGAGATATACAAAGAGAGACTGAACAAATATCAATTAACCTTGAAAGGTGAAAGGGAATAATTATTTTCTTAAATTATTTACAGAAAGTACAGTAATGCAAGGACATTATTTGCGACAGTGGAAAGATTGACTACTCCACCAGTAACAGTAGCCACCAAACTAATCTCCATCAGGGCCTGCAATTAATCTTTACTGAAAAAAACTTGAACATCAGAAAATTAATTAGTACATCAGTTTCAACCCTAATACCAATGATATGCCCTGTCAACACCCACGCTGAGAAAATGACTGATTTCCAAACAACATACCAATCGATATCTTTTACAACTGGTTGTCTTAAAAAAGTCCTCCCAGTCATCAGGGCGGATCTGATCCAAATAGTCAACTCATCCCTCCAATTAGGTGTTTTCACACAAGTTTTAAAAATAGCAGTTATCAAACTAATATTAAAAAAGAAAAAACATAGACTGCACGTTAACGCAAAACTACAGATCAATCTCTAATTTCATATTTATCGGTAAAATTATTGAAAAAGCTGTGTTCCAACAGTCAAACAGCTTCCTAACAATGAACAAAGACTTTGATATTCATCAGTCTGGTTTCTGTAAGCACCACAGCAAGACAGCCCTTGTCAAAGTCTTCAATGACATCCGTATAAATACTAACTGAGGTAAAACCACAGTACCCTAGGATGGAAGTTTCTTGTCTTAGGCCACCAGCAGGTTTTTTGTTTGAGATGTTGTTCGAGTTCAGATAACGGCATTAAGATGGATGCTTAGATTAGATTATTCTGTTAGAGATGATTTAATGTGACATGTAATGATTGAGAACATTTGAACCGTTTTATCGTCTTTCTTTTTGAATACTGGCTGTCTCCTAGGTTAGTTACTGATTGTTATTGATTATTGTTTCTCCTTTGTATTTTGATTTATCTTTGAAATTAGATAAAAGGGGAAGAGACTGTGGTGGAAATATTTATCGTTTTGATTTATCTGCACTTTGTAATCAACTGTGACGCCTGTTTACTTAATGTTGTAGTATTAGTTTGAATGTTTAGTCTTATTGAGTGACGCCTTTACACAAGTCATGGTCAGAGAGTTTTGATAATGATAGTCCGGATCCTGTGTTACCATGCAGATGGCTCTTCGACCGGGCATCCTTAAAGATCTACAAAATTCACAGCTTCCTAATCAAAGAGAAAGGCGCCACGAAGTCTCTGATTTTCACCTTGAGAGTTGTTCTTTATCGAGTAGAATAGATAGACCAAGGTTGCTAGAAATAATACAGCTTGTTGTTTTAAGACCGAGACAGGTCAGTATTTTGCATTCTACTGTGAGGTGTTACTGTCCTCTTGTATGATCCATTGAAATCATAATAAAACATCCAAAACGTTTGAAGGAATCTCTCTCATTTTATTAAGAGTCAAAAATCTGACCACAGCCACATTAACCTTTGTGAATTAGGATAAATGCCGACTTTGGTGAGTGGGAAGTTGAGCCTTCCTGAGTTCAAATTTAGCCTTGGGCTTTAATGAATTGATCAGATCCTTAAGTTTAAAACACAGTTGCAGCCTGAATACATTTAGCAGATGCTAGTTAGCTTAGCAGCAGGCTGCAAGCCTCCCTCTTATGTTGAGCTGAGCCATAGTTTTTGGGTTGAAGAATGATTACACAAGCTTCAGTTAATGGTGCTTAATTAATGATTACTCGCAGACCGTCGAGTAGACGGTGATGAATAGTGAGAAAGACACTATGGTTTTCCTTTTTAGCTTTGTGTCCTGTTCAGCAGCACACATATCTCTTTCTTGGCTTCCAACAGTGTGCTTGAAGCTACTTCCTTTTCTAGAAAGGAATTTTTTCAGATTAAGAGTTTCTCGGGCTCACTATGAGATTGGATTTGTTTGGTCTTTAAAAAATATTTGTTTATATTACAGCTCGGACCATTCAACATTTTTTTAACCCCGGCAGATAGTATTCCCCAGTACTGTTTTTTTATGTAGGCTGAAGGTTTTATTTTTTGTTGAAATTTTAGATTAGATCTATCCGTTTCTTTTTGTTTTTGTTGTTTAGTTTTTTTCAATTAAGGGCAAGGCAGTTTTATTTGTCTAATGCACTTTCACATTGTTTTGCATGATTTGGAGGTGATAAAAAGGAAGACATGACAGATGTGAAAATGTGTGGTTAGAGAACCTTTTCCTAGATACATTTTTAGTGTACAAATTGCAGTGCTATAATTGAGTAATGCCAGAACGTCTTCTAGAGACAAATCTAGCAAATATTACACCATTTATAAAGGTTTTTCTTATTCATATAATTTAAGTGAGTGCAGTTTAAACAATTATCAACAGTACTAAACTTACATCAGTGAATTCATTACTGAAATTATTATACCAATGTTTAGTTAACACTCAAAAGGAAGTCATGTTCGTAATTCTACCAAAATTTCCTTACCAGTTTCCTGACTGACAGGAGGCAGCAGGTGAAACTGGGTAACTTCACATCCAGCACCCGGTCCCTCAGCATCGGCGCCCCCCAGGGATGTGTTCTCTCCCCACTGCTTTTCTCCCTTTACACCACTGATTGCACGTCAAGAGACCCTTCTGTGAAACTCCTGAAGTTTGCAGATGACACCACCGTCATTGGACTCATCCGTGACGGCGACGAGTCTGCATACAGAAGGGAGGTGGAACAGCTGGTCCTCTGGTGCAGTCAGAACCACCTGGAGCTAAACCCGCTCAAAACTGTGGAGATGACAGTCGACTTCAGGAAGAGACCCCCTGCAACATCTCCTCTCATAATCACCAACAGGCCAGTCCCCACAGTAGAGTCTTTCAGGTTCCTAGGATCCACCATCACACGGGACCTGAAGTGGACCTCCCACATTGACTCTATAAGGAAGAAGGCCCAGCAAAGGCTGTACTTTCTGCGTCAGCTCAGAAAGTTCAACCTGCCTCAGGAACTGCTGACCATATTCTACACAGCAATAGTCCAGTCTGTCCTGACCTCATCCATCTCTGTCTGGTTCGGATCCGCCACCAGGCAAGACAGGGACAGACTGCAGAGAACAGTCAGGTCCTCAGAGAGGATCATAGGTTCTGATCTTCCCTCCATTGAGGACCTTTTCCGGGCCAGGGTCAGGAAGCGGGCCAGAAAAATCACCACTGACCCCTCACACCCTGGCCACAATCTGTTTAGGCTCCTCCCCTCAGGCCGGCGTTACAGAGCGCTGTACGCCAAAACCACCCGACACAAGAACAGTTTCTTCCCCCAGGCTGTCGCTCTGATGAACTCTGAATAGTCACAGAGTGTGTGTCCACTCACATGAACAATAAACTAAAACTCTGCACTGCTGTATATACTTACTGTATATACTTACTGTACAATAACCCTGGTTTGGTGTATATATTATCCTTTATTTTTATTTTTATTTATTTTTTTTCCGTTTTTTAATTTCACTTATTTAAGTTCTGTACTGGAGAGAAAAGTTGCCGGAGTCAAATTCCTTGTATGTGTCATACTTGGCCATTAAAGCTGATTCTGATTCTGATTCTGAAAATAATTCAGTCATTGTGAAACAAAGTAATAAAAAACATTTTTGTGAGGGCGCTGTTGGACACCATGGGGTGAAGACGTGTTTCCCGGAGCTCCGCTAAGTAGCGATAAAACATTTACTCTGAGCATTTTTAATTCTTTTTTTTCTATGTAAGTCGACAAGTCCATTTATGTCTTTCTCCCACTGATTACTGACCTTTGGGCAAGCTACAATAGTTGCTTACTCCGCACTGATGATCATCGAGATGGGCCGCTGCCGAAGCCTCGGTGTGTCCTGACCATCTAGCACTGTTAGCGGCTAAAGCAACGTGTACTCCGGTTTCCATTGTTAATGGTACTTGACTCTCACTCTACTTAAGGAGAGGACGTGCACTACATCGCACCTGGGAAATATTTTTTTTGCTGGACACGTGAGAGCATATTAAGGTCTTTTTTTAATTTATTTTTTCACACTATTTCACCCCGAGCCGCGGCCTAGCTTAGCGTAGCTATACAGCTAGTGCTACGGTGACATAGCGTGCTTTTTCCTGGCTGCGTGTTTTTGTGTCTCTGCTTGACTTTGACGGTGTGCAACCATCGCTACAATGGGACATAAATCTCGGCCACGGAGGAACCTTAACCAAGGGGCAACCGGTTCCAACATGAAACCAGCCAGCCCTAAAGGTTTGGAGCTACCGCCGGAGACTCAAACAACTGCAGAGAGCATGACCGAGCCGGCGGCTGTGCCACTCAGCGAAACTGTCTTCACAAAAGCACTCCAATGTTTGAGGTAGGACATTTATGACAAACTTGATTCCAACATTGACACTGTCACACAAACATTGAGATCCGAAATGTCCCAGGTGAAAACTGAACTTAAAACTACGCTGTCCGCACTCCAGACCGTCAGTGCCCAGGGAGATATCATAAACGATCTGGAGGAATCCGCTACCACTTGCTCTGCTGACATAGCTTCTCTCCACTCTACGGTAACGGTCCTAAGGAATGAAGTTGATGTCCTCAAAGCTAAATGTGAAGACCTTGAGGGCAGATCGAGGCGCAACAATATTTGGCTCATAGGGGTTCCTTAGGGGCTGGAAAAACCTCATCCTAGGGAGTTTGTGTCACAGCTTTTAAAAGAGATTTTGAAGCTGGGTGAAGCACCTCTTTTGGATAGAGTACACAGATCTCTCAGAGAGAAGCCAAAAACGGGAGACCCACCACGTCCACTAATTATCAGAGTGGACTATTTCCATGTCAAGGAGGAAGTATTGCGTTGTGCAGGGACTGCTGTTCCTCTTCTTTATCAAGGCAAGAAGCTGTCCATTTTCCCTGATTTTTCTCCAGCAATAGCCAAAAAACGCTCCCAATTTACCAGAGTCAAACGCCTTCTCCACACCTGCTCTGGGATAAAATTCGGCCTGTTCTACCCTGCTGAACTGAGGATCACACTTCCTGGTGGAACTGTCCACAAGTTTACTAACCCAGCGGCTGCTACTGTCTTTGTCACCAGGGATTTGGGTGCTGACTCCCAAGTTCCATAACCTAATCTTTATCAGTAGCTTTGATATTTGATGTTTATTTTTTATTTTTTATTATTATTTCTCTCTTCCTCTTTTCTATGTTATTATTATCTAATTATTTTTAGTAATGTGTTTTTATTTTTTATTGTATTATTATTATTATTATTATCTTTTTTTATTATCACTCTACAATACATAACCTATTATTATTATCATTTTATAATTATTACTTACTTACTTGTCGATTTCATTATTATTACTATGCTTATTTTATTTATTATCCTTTACTTGTCGCTGCCTGAATAGTGGGAGCCGACGACCGCTAGGACTTCTGATGCGTGCTAAGGAGTGTTTGGTGGTTTGTATTGTGAGGGGTGCGCACATCTTGATTGGGAAGATGCTTCAGCAGTTCGGGGTGAGTTCAAGTGTTCTTTGTTTTTCCTTTTATATCTTGTTTGTGATTTGGTCTCCTGATGTAAAGGTTTGCATTTTTCTGTTTATTTTTTGTAATATCTAATGGCATCACAAATAAATAGTAATCAGCCAGCTGATACTTTTAAGTTTTGTAGCTGTAACTGTAAAGGGCTAAACCAACCTATTAAAAGGAGCAAAATACTTCGCCATTTACAACAATTGGGTGCTCAGATTGTATTTTTACAGGAGACCCACTTTAAAGTAACAGATCATTTTAGATTGCGCAAGGGCTGGGTGGGTCAAAGCTATCATTCTACTTTTCAGAGTAAGGCCAGAGGTGCTACAATTTTAATACACAAATCTGTGCCATTTGTTTCATCCAATATTATTTCAGATCCAAATGGTAGGTTTATTATAGTTAGCGGGAACATCTTTAACACAAAACTGATCTTGGCCAATATCTACGCTCCAAATTGGGATGACCAAAATTTTTTTATTAATTTTTTCAACAAGATTCCTGACATGTCCTCTTATAATCTTGTTCTTGGAGGGGACTTTAACTGCTGGCTGGGCCCGCTGGATCGGTCTTCCAGTAGACCCGCCAGACAATCCAACTCTTCTAAAATTATTAACTAATTTTCTCAGGAATTTTCAATTATAGATGCCTGGCGCTTTCTCAACCCGACACGTAGAGAATACACTTTTTTTTCTCTAGTCCACCACACTTATACTCGGATTGATTACTTTTTTTTGGATAAAAGGCTTACTTCACACATCCGTTCCTGCTCCCATGGTGCCACTGTCATTTCAGATCATGCTCCAGTCCTTTTGGATTTAGCTCTTATACTCCTAAATTGTGGCGGTTCAATTCTCGTCTGTTGTCAGACGACAAATTTGTCACTTATGTATTGTCCAAGATCGACCTTTTTGTAGCAACTAATAACACACCATCTATATCTCCTTCTCTTCTGTGGGAAACGTTTAAGGCCTTTATTAGAGAGCATATTATATCTTACACTAGTTTTGAAAAGAGATGTAGGGAAAAGAAAATGTCTGAACTTTTGACCCGAATAAAGCAACTAGATGAGCTGTATGCTGTTTCGCCTTCTCCAGCAGTGTACAATGACAGATTGTCTTTGCAATCTGAGTTTGATCGCCTGTCTTCGGTAGAGGTTGAGGAAATGTTACTCAGGACACAGCATGCTCAATATGAATATGGTGAAAAGGCCACTAAGCTATTTGCTCATCAGCTTCACAGTACAGCTGTGGCCCATCTTATTCCTCAGATTCAAACCTCTAGTGGAGTTTCTACGGACCCTCAAACAATTAATCATCAATTTAAAACCTTTTATTTATCACTATATACGTCTGAATGTCCATTGGACACTCCATCCCTTGATTCTTTCTTTATAAATTTGAATGTTCCTGTTATTGATCAATTAAGTACCCATCAATTGGAGAAACCGATAACAGCTGAAGAAATTACACAAGCTGCTGGTGCAATGCAATGTTCAAGGTGTCCTGGCCCGGACGGATTTCCGGTTGAATTTTATCGAAAGTTTATCAATAAATTAGCTCCCCTCATGATAAAAATTTTCACACACTCATTTGAGACTGGATCATTTCCTCCCTCTCTTTTACAGGCCTCTATATCTATGATCCTTAAAAAGGATAAAGACCCGCTCTCTTGTGGTTCTTATCGCCCTATTTCGCTATTAAACGTTGATTATAAAATCTTGGCCAAACTTCTAGCTACTCGATTGGATATTGTTTTGCCGTCAATAATTCATTTAGATCAGACAGGGTTCATTAGGGGGAGGTATGCCTTTTCTAATCTTAGGCGCTTGTTTAATGTTATGTACAGTTCCACAGACTCAAGAAAGCTGGAGCTGGTGATAGGTATGGATGCTGAGAAGGCTTTTGAGTCGAGTGGGGATATCTTTTTTATGTGTTGGAGAAGTTTGGTTTAGGCAGAGACTTCATTTCTTGGATTAGGCTTTTATACACTTCCCCGCTCGCCTCTGTCAAAACAAACAATATGCAATCAGATTATTTTCCACTTCTTAGAGGCACAGAGCAGGGATGTCCCATGTCTCCCTTACTGTTTGCCATTGCAATAGAACCTCTCGCCATTGCATTTAGATCCAATACGCAGATTGCTGGAGTTGTCAGAAATGGTATTGAGCAGAGAGTTTCACGTTTCCAAGCCAGACGCTTCAGTTCCTATTGTGTTATCTATTTTACATCAATTTGGTGGTATTTCTGGTTATAAGTTAAATCTTGCCAAAAGTGAGCTTTTCCCCTAAACTGTGCCGCTCGTAGACATCCACTTACTGCATTTCCATTTAGAGCAAATTTGATGATCTGTTTAAATTTAATCTTACTCCTCTTTTAGAGAAGGTTAGCCATGATCTGGACAGATGGTCGTTGCTTGGTTTGTCTGTTGCAGGACGTATTAACACGGTCAAAATAAATGTGCTCCCGAAATTCTCTTTTCTTTTTCAGTGCATTCCTATATTCATTCCTTTTTCTTTCTTTCGCAAACTAGATGGGATCATTTCTGGATTTATTTGGAGTAACAAAACACCTAGAATCCGCAAGGTATATCTTCAGAGATCTTAATGTACAGGTGGCATGGCCTTACCAAACTTCATGTTTTACTATTGGGCATGCAATATCCGTATTTTTCGCTATTGGTTGCAGGCAAGTCGTCCGGGTGCCCACCCGGTTTGGTTGAAGTTGGAGGCATCTTCATGTGTCCGCTCGACTCTTTCAACGTTAATATATGCAACTAAACAGTTGCCAAGCAAAGACTTTTATAACAATAATACAATCATAAAATCAACCCTTAAAATTTGGTACCAATTTAGGCACTATTTCAAGCTGCCTTCATTCTCTGTGCAGGCTGCTATTCTCAAAAAACCCTCATTTCCGCCTGCTATTGTGGACAGTGCTTTCAGTCTCTGGGCAACACTTGGTATAAAATCATTCAGTGACCTTTACATTGATGAAACGTTTTCCTCTTTCCAGCAACTTTCATCCAAGTTCAATCTCCCAGGAAGTAATTTTTTTCGTTATTTACAGGTCCCAAGTTATGTTAAAGAAAAATCTTCACAATTTCCATCTAAACCATCCAGCCATGGTTTTGATACAGTTTTACAGTCACTTCCTTTATCGAAAAGCCCAATCTCTTTCTTATATGAAAGAATCTCTTCTCTACCGACTCGGAGGTAAGAAGCCCAACAACACTCGCCCGCGACCAATTGTTGCAAAATTTGAAAATTTTAAACAAAAAGAACATGTCAAAGGACGCGGGAGAGAGCTACGGGGGATGAATTACAGCGTTAATGATCAGTTTCCGAAAGAAATCCTGGACAGAAGACGCGTGTTATTTCCAATTAGAAAAAAACATATTAGTGAGGACAGTAGGGCTACGGTTAGTGTGGATAAACTGTATGTTAACGGTCAGCTGTTTAGGGACCCTCAGGTTACTCCTTGGCTTTATTAGTCATATTTAACAGAACCAAGACAGAATTAGCTTTATCAGACAACTATAGTTTAAAAAAAAAGCACAGCTCAGCAGGCTGTTTTTGTTTGTTAATGTGGGTAGGGGCAGGGCTGTGCACTAGATTGCTTTTTCTTTTTTTTTCTTTCATTTTTTCTTTTTCACTATTATCTTTCTCACATTTGTACCACCAAATCTCTTTATCACCTTTTTTCCTTTTTCTCTCTCACACACACACAGACTTTTATCATGGCATATTCATGTTTTTCCATCATACTTTCATTCTGTACACACCTGTATGGTGCATTATTTACCCGCTTTATCTCTGCTTCTGTTTTTTTTTCAATCTGGCAACCCCATGGACAAACCAAAATTACACCTATATTCATCCTTGGCGATAGTACATGTCTAAGGTTTATCTTAGCTCTATGAATCCTGTAAAATTTATAACATGGAATATTCGCGGCGCTAGCTGCAGAGATAAAACCATTAAGATTTTCAACCATCTTACAAGACTGAAGGCAGATGTCGTCTTACTACAGGAGACTCATAAATCAAGTTCAACAGCTAATGATTTAAAAACACCAGAGTATCCTAATATATTTTCTTCATGCTATAACTCTAGACAACGAGGAGTAGCAATATTAATAAATAGAAATACTAATTTTAAAGTAATAGACACAGCTACAGATCCAGAAGGTAGATTTATAATATTAAAACTATTTATAAATAACCAAAAGTTATGTATAGTTAGTATATATGGTCCAAATGTTGACGACCCCTCATTCTTTCATACTTTCTTCTCGGTTCTGGCTAATCACATGGATTGCTCACTTGTTCTTGGGGGAGATTTCAACTTTGGACTAAATGAAGAAATAGACAGGCTCAGTACAGCAGGGACTCAGCGCAGATGGCAATCCATAGATATAGTTAAACAGTACATGAGCGATTATGGACTCTGCGATGCATGGCGATCGCTTCATCCCAACGACAGAAAATACACTTTTTACTCAAACGTACATCATTCTTATTCTAGATTGGACTATTTGTTAGTCAGCAGCTCACTGTTGAATGACATTTCAGACACTGAGATACATCCTATAGTGATCAGCGATCACGCTCCTGTTTCTTTAAATTTAGCAAATAAAATTGCAACCCTTCAATATAAAAATTGGAGATTTAATACATCATTACTTAAGGATAAAGAATTTATTAAATATATTGAAAAAGAATGGGCTTCATACATGGAATTTAATGATCTCCCTGGTATGTCGCCATCCACTCTATGGGAAGCAGGGAAAGCTGTGATTAGAGGTAAAATAATTTCATTCTCATCAAATAAAAAGAGAACAGAAAATAAACATGTTCAGGAATTAGAAGAAACTATTAAATCATTAGAACCTTCCCTGGATAAAGAGAGCTTAAGTAAAATAAGGAAAGCAAAATTAGAGTTAAATGAAATTATTAATAAAAGGACGCAGTTCTTAATCCAAAGACTTAGAATAGAAAACTTTGAACATAGTAATAAATCAGGTAGCTTCTTGGCTAATCAGTTAAAAATAAATAAAGAAAAAACAACTATATCTGCAATCAAAGACAAATCTGGGAATATAATATATGACCCTGAAAAAATAAACAACACTTTCAAAGAATTTTATGAGACGTTATACACACCAGAGATAAACCCTTCAAATAATGATATTGTACAATTTCTGGATAAAATAACTCTTCCTAAACTTTCAGACAGTCAAGCAAAGGCCCTGGATTCACCGCTAACAGTGTCTGAACTCCAGGAGGCCCTCCAATCTATGCCTAATAATAAAGCTCCAGGTCCAGATGGATTTCCAGCAGAGTTCTATAAAGAATTCTGGAATATTCTGGCACCAACATTTTACAAAATGTTACAGGAAACAAAGGAAAATGGTCGAATACCACCAAACATGAATTCTGCCTACATCAATCTTCTATTAAAACCAGGAAAAGACCCTATGTCTCCTACCAGTTATCGTCCCATTTCTCTTATCAATGTGGATCTGAAAATAATTTGCAAAGCTCTTGCAAGAAGGATAGAGAAAATAACACCTCTAATAATCCACCCGGATCAAACAGGTTTTATAAAAGGTAGGCTCTCTTCCACAAATTCACGTAGATTAATAGATTTAATAGATTATTCCCACTGTAAAAACGTCCAAACCAATATATTATCTTTAGATGCAGAAAAAGCATTTGATAGAGTTAACTGGAAATTTTTATTTGCAGCCTTAAATAAATTCGGATTCAGTAATTCTTTTGTAAACTGGTTAAAAATATTATACAGCTCACCAACAGCATGTATTAGGACCAATAATCAAACATCATCAAGGTTCTTTCTTCAGAGAGGTACCAGGCAGGGATGTCCACTTTCTCCCTCCCTCTTTGCTATTTTTATTGAACCATTAGCAGCAGCAATCAGGCAAAATAATAATGTTAAAGGTATACAATGCAACAAAATAGAACATAAAATCAGTTTATACGCAGATGATGTACTACTTTTTCTACAGCATTCACAAACTTCCTTGTATCAGGTAATTGAGTTAATAAAATCTTACTCAAGAGTTTCAGACTATTCCATAAATTGGTTAAAATCTACAGTCCTTCCAATCAACTGTTCTTACCAGAGTCCTGTTGCTTTACAGCTTCGGTCGGGAAATATTACATATCTAGGTATCCATATCTCACCAAGACTGGCAGACTTATCTAAGCAAAACTACGTCCCACTTTTAAAAAAAGTGGAAGATGATCTGGCAAGATGGAAATCCCTTCCAATATCACTTATTGGAAGGGTAGCTACAATAAAAATGATGGTTTTGCCTAGAATCAATTATTTTTTCTCAATGATCCCAAGCAAACCATCACCTGATTGGTTTAGATCTCTGGACTCTTCTGTTTCTAAATTCCTTTGGAAAGATAAACCCTCACGTATCAGCTTAAAAACACTACAGAAGTCCAAAGATAAAGGAGGTCTAGACCTACCAAACTTTCGTCATTATTTCTTAGCCAACAGACTCCAATACACATCAAGATGGGTGGGGCACGGTTGTATCGATGGGTGCTGGGTGGATGTAGAGCAGACACTGTGCAATGGGATAAAACTTTCAGATCTACCTTTTGTTAGCTCAAATATAAAACAAAATGAATGTTTCAAAAGTATAAATATCAGCTCCTCTCTGACAGCTTGGTGGGAATTTCTTAAAATGACAAAGACCTCACTAGTCCCATGCAGGCGTACACCCATCTGGAATAACCCGGATATCTTACAAAAAAAATGCATGATTAACTTTCCAGGCTGGAGTTGTAAAGGAATTGAATACCTGGAGCATATATTTGATGGAACAGACTTTATCCCCTTTAATACATTGGTTACACAATTCGGAATTAACAAGAATAAATTCTTAGAATACCAACAAATTAAATCAATTATAAAAAATAAATTTAGGCTCAATACAGTTGATTTACAAATTCCAGGAAAAGTTTTAGACTTCCTTAATCTTAACCCTCCCAAACTGCTATCTAAAATATACAAAACATTAAATAGAATAGATGAATCAATAGCCCTTCCTATTTCAAAATGGGAGATGGACTTGTCCATCTCAATAGACCAAAACCTCTGGTCTCAAATTTCATTAAGAACCTTTAAATTTCTTAAGAATCCTAATCTACGATTAATACAATATAAAATCCTTCATAGAGTGCATTATACAGGGCAACGGATGTTCAAGATGGGTTATACGCCGTCTGATACCTGTTTACAATGTACAAGCAATCTACCAGACAATTATATTCATGCTCTTTGGTTCTGCCCACCTGTTAAGAAATATTGGTACCAGATATGTGAAGATCTATCAAAGTGTCTGAAATGTAATATCACACCTGCTCCCAGAGTTTGCTTGCTGGGAAATATAGATGAAGTTACCATGGATACAAAGTCTATGCAATTATTTGACATCGCCTTATGCATCGCTAAGAAAAATATCCTCTTGAACTGGAAAAATAAAAATACTGGTCTAATATTGGTCTAGAAACGGAATCTGCCTCCACATCTGATCAATCTTTCTGGTCACCCTTGATCAGTTACATCACCTAGTGGGGTCGGGCCCTTGATTCCGTTCTGTGGACACGGTTGCCGATGTGGAGCTTAAGGGTTGGTGGTGACTGCGGGGAGGTCCTTGGGGGTGGGTCCGCTTGCGGTTCGGCGATAGGTGCCGAGACCCTCGGCTGGGGTGGGACTTTGGGGTCTTTGTGTGGTGACTCCTAGTGGCTGCATGCGGCGCCTTAGAGGGGTCGTGCTGGCGGACACGGGTTACTGGCCTGGTGCTGTGCTGCTCTGGGGGGGTCTGGGCTGGACCTGGGGCTCGGGGTTCTGGGGCGGCGCGCCCCCCGGCTGGGGCCCTAGCGGGGCTTGGCCGGGGGGGGGCGCTGCCGTCGGTGCCGGCTGGGGGGGAGCTGTGGTCGGCCGGTGGTTGGCGGGCGCTGCTGCCCTTTCCATCTCCCCGGGCTGGTTCCTGTCGCTTGCTCCCCGGTGGCCGCTTGCCTCGTCCGGGCGTCGGCGAGAGGCCGTGGCGGGTGGCCGGCGTCTCCGGGCCCGATCGGCTATATTGACACTGGACATGGCTCCTGGGTCTTGGTCTTAGCCCTCGCGGGGGTGCTGGGGTGGGGGGCTCTGGCCGGTGTTGGTCGGCCTCCACGGTGACTGACCAGTTGGTGGGGTGTGGGCTGGTGGGTGGACGTGCTGGGTTCTGTTGCCACCCGGCCATCGGGCGGTAGTAGCAAGGCTGGAGGATGTCGGCCTGGGGATTGGCCGCCCGGGACTTCGGTCTGCTCACGGGCCTGGCGCGGCATGTCCGGGGTACCCGAGTCGGTGGTGCGCCGGGTTCCGGCCTCGGCCCAGGGGTCCTCGGACGCTGGCGGTGCCTGGGGCGTCTCTTATTGGCGGGGAGGCTTTTTACCATCTAGCACAGGCGCTCTTTTTAACGGGGTGCGCTTGGGACGGGAGGGGGGAGGGCGTTGAGGGTGAGGGGGGGCTAAACTCAACCTGGGTGTCTAGTGACATGTGTTTTGTTAGCAGTGTGAATGTTGGGGAGGATTTAGGTATGCCCCTGGCATGGGGGCTGGTGGATTGCCGGGGCCCCCATGGGGCTCGGCGGTACCGCTGCCGTGGGCCCCGACTGGACGTGCTGGGGCCTCCCACCCCTGGTGGATCGGGCCGAACGGGGGTGCCTATTGGAGTCAGCAGGGGAGCTGGCTCCCTGGGGTTGGCAATGGTCACCCCAGTTATTTTCTCCCCATCCCCATGCCTCTGTCCACCTGCTCCTTCATTCTACCATTCACAAGGCCTTGGGACGTGGGCACGTCACTGGGGTGCGGGATGGAGCTTCCGTCTTCGCTACCCGGTGGCGGCCTGGGTCCCGATTTTATTGAGCAATTTAGACACTACACTTGCAACATTTACAGGGAACGCACATGTAGGGACCTGGCGGTGTGGCGCCACAGGCGAGGCCCCCCCGTTGTGGGGGCCTCGCCTGTGGTGCCGGCACCCACTGGTTAAACGCATCTAGACACTGAGGGCCCAGGGGGGGAGATGGGAGCCGACTATGACTTACCCTACATGTTCAACAGCAGCCAGTGGAAATTAGTTGAAAATATGATTTCGCTACTCGCCCCATTTGAAGAGCTCACGCAACAGATCAGCTCATCAACTGCATCGGCTGCAGATGTAATACCATCCATCAGAGCTTTAACTCGTCTTCTGGAGAAGACAGCAGAGACTGACCACGGTGTAAAAACTTCAAAAGCCACGTTGTTGGAAGCGGTCCAGAAAAGATTCCGTGACATTGAATCTGAGCGCCTGTACAGCATTGCTACAATCCTCGATCCGAGGTAAGAAAACTAAGTTTACACATTCACATTTCATGTGTGTGTGTGTGTGTGTGTGTGCGCGCACACGCGTGTGTGCTGTGTGGCTGTCAGAGCGAATTAAAGAGCATGCAAATTACATGAGTATTTAAAAGTTTGCGTCCAGAATTGATATTAAATTGTCTTTTCTAGCAGGCTACTTAAATCATATTGCAAGAATAGGTATCTGTGCCCTAAATTACTGAGGTAACAAGAGCCAATCATATCTTAACCTCTTCAAAATTAAACTTCTCAATATAGATTTTATATATCTGATTTTTATAGTGCTGTTTACATATTTCTTTTCTAACGTGGAGCTAATGTAACCCAATTATTAAAGTGTTGCTGAATCATATTTTTTTACAAATTCATATTCAATTCAAATAAATTAATGATTGTTTTGTTTTCTTGTTGTTAATAAAAGGTACAAAGACCGATATTTCTCTGATGCAGTCAAGCGCCAGATACGTGGACTGCTTTCTGATGTCCTGGCCACTGGAGTGGAGCAGCAGGATGGTGAGGCGAGTTTGGCTGCAAGTGGGTCTGGACCCCCAGAGAAAGTATCACGAACTGGCTCCTTGCATGCTATGTATGCTGAGTTGTTGGGTGGAGATCGGGAATGTGGTGGCAGTGACATCAGCAGCTCGGCATCATTGCAGTTGAATCTCTACTTGTCAGAGCCAGTTATCCCACAAAGCGGACAGCCACTTTTTTATTGGCAGAACAATAAAAGCCACTTTCCGGCTCTCGCACAACCAGCACGAACCTACCTCTGTGCACCGTGCACAAGTGTTGATAGCGAGCGACTTTTTAGCACAGCAGGGAATGTTATAGATGCGAAGAGGAATAGTCTGTCTGCCAAAAATGCTGAGATGCTTATATTTATAAAGAAAAATCTGCCATTGATGCTTAAGAAGTAAGCTTTGGGAGATCTAATAATCTCTATCTCCCTTCTCTCTTTCTCTACCTCACTCTCCCTCTCTCTACCTCTTTAACTGCCACAAAAAAAGCAAAGTTATAGATAGATACAACTGTCTTTGGAAGTTGTTGATGTGCACCTGTGGTCCTTTAAGTGCTAGAAAAACTGATGGCTGTCAAAACAATAGTTTGGCTATAGCCTTTTTTGTTGCAGTTTTTAGTTTAAAGTCCAAAGCTAAATTTAAAGATGTTTAAATGTTCTGATGGCTGACTGACTCAAAAAAATAGTTTGGCTATAGCTTTTTTTTGTTGCAGTTTTTAGTTTAAAGTCCAAAGCTAAATTTAAAGACGTTTAAATGTTCTGTCTTTTATCTTTATTTTATTTTATATTCTACAGAAAAGTTGTATTATTCAAGCCCTAAGCTGTTCCCAATTACCAAGCACATGCTGCCAAGTTAATACACTGAACATGTTGCTTGCAAATAAATACACAGTTGTCAATTCATAAGTTGTCTTCTCTTAATTGTAATGTGTAATACTTAAATGTACATTGTTGTTAAATAATGTTTAATAAATATAATCCTAAATCATAAATAGAAGGCTTAAAAAAGACCCTGCAATCAGTGATCGGTATCGGTATCGGGTAATACAGTTTTCAGTAATCGGTATCGGTGATCGGTCCCAAAAATCCTGATCGGAGCACCCCTACTACACACTACTACATTGAAAAAAATATATAATACCACACAGTACTAAAGGCTAGAATACAATACTACACAGTACTATATGGTACAATACAGTACGTAAGATGTCCTACATGTTAATATACAGTACTACACGGTACAATACAGTACAACATGGTAAAATACAGTACTACACAGTACTAGATGGTACACTACAGTACTACACAGTACTACATAGTCAAATACAGTACTACATGGTACAATACAGTACTACACGGTACACTACAGTACCACACAGTACTACATGACACAAAATACTACACAGCACTATATGCTCAAATACAATACTACACAGTATGACATGGTGAAACACAGTACTACACATTACTACATAGTACAATACAGTACTACACGGTACAATACATTACTACACAGTACATGGCACACTAAAGTACTACAGAGTACTACAATGTATGATACAATACCACACAGTACTGGTAGAATACAGTACTACACAGTACTACTTGTTAATATACAATACTACACTATAAAATAAAGTACTACATGGTACAATACAGTACTACACAGTACTACATGGCACACTAAAGTACTATACTGTACTACATTGTAAAATACTGTACTACAGATTACTACAATGTTTGACAATACTACACAGTACCACATCATACAAAACAGTACTATACAGTACTAAATTGTACAATACAGTACTAGACAGTACAACATGGTATACTACAGTACTTACACAGTACTACATGGTAAAATGTATGATACAAGTACCATAGCAATACGAGTACCACATGCTACAATACAGTAGCAGTACAGTTTTAATATACAGTACTACACTACACTATAAAGTACTACACAGTACATTACAGCACTACACAGTACTACATGTTACAATACAGTACAACATGGTATAATACATCACTACACAGTACTACATGGGTACAATATAGTACTACACAGTACAATACAGTACTACACAGTACTACATGGTAAAATACTGTTCTAAACAGTACAGCATGGCATATTACAGTAGTACACATCTACATGGTACAATGCAGTACTACACAGTATTACATGATAAAATACAGTAATACACAGTCCTATATGGTAAAACCCTTGCTGAATTTGTCAACAGAAGCTCTTTTTGGGGTTGATAGTGACCACGCACACCGTGGCAGGCCCCTTTTAAATTTTTTAAAAAATCCATCCATCCATCATCTTCCGCTTATCCGGGGTCGGGTCGCGGGGGCAGTAGCCTAAGCAAAGAGACCCAGACCTCCCTCTCCCCGGCCACTTGGGCTAGCTCCTCGGGAGGAATCCCGAGGCGTTCCCAGGCCAGCTGGGAGACATAATCCCCCCAGCGAGCCCAGGGTCTTCCCCTGGGTCTCCTCCCGGTGGGATGTGCCCAGAACACCTCACCAGGGAGGCTTCCAGGAGGCATCCTGACCAGATGCCCGAGCCACCTCAACTGGCTCCTCTGAATGTGGAGGAGCAGCGGCTCTACTCTAAGCCCCCTCCGGCTGACCAAGCTTCTCACCCTATATCTAAGGGAGAGCCCAGCCACCCTACAGAGGAAACTAATTTCAGCCGCCAGTTTCCGCAATCTCGTTCTTTCGGTCACCACCCAGTGTTTGTTACCATAGATGAGGGTAGGAACGTAGATCGACCGGTAAATTGAGAGCTTTGCCTTTCGGCTCAGCTCTCACTTCACCACGACAGACCGGTACAGCACCCGCATAGCTGCAGACGCCTTACCAATTCGTCCATCGATCTCCCGCTCTATTTTTCCCTCATTCGTGAACAAGACCCCCAGATACCTAAACTCCTCCACTTGAGGAAGGACCTCATCCCCGACCCGGAGAAGGTACTCTACCCTTTTCCGGCTCAAGACCATGGTTTCGGATTTGGAGGTGCTGATCCTCATCCCAGCCGCTTCACACTCGGCTGCGAACCGCTCCAACGAGAGCTGTAGATCACGTTCAGATGAAGCCAACAAGACCACAATATCTGCGAAAAGCAGAGACCCGATCCTGAGGTCACCAAAACGGATCCCCTCCACACCTTGGCTGCGTCTAGAAATCCTGTCCATAAACATTATGAACAGGACCGGTGACAAAGGGCAACCTTGGCGGAGTCCAACTCTCACTGGAAACGAGTCCGACTTACTGCCGGCTATGCGAACCAGACTCTGACACCGTTCATACAGGGACCTAACAGCCCGTATCAAAGGGCCTGGTACCCCATGCACCCGGAGTACCCCCCACAGGAAACCCCGAGGGACACACTCGAACGCCTTCTCCAAGTCCACAAAGCATATGTAGACTGGTTGGGCGAACTCCCACGCACCCTCCAGGACCCTGCCGAGGGTGTAGAGCTGGTCCAGTGTTCCACGGCCAGGACGAAAACCGCATTGTTCCTCCTGAATCCGAGGTTCGACTATCTGTCGGACCCTCCTCTCCAGAACCCCCGAATAGACCTTACCAGGGAGGCTCAGAAGTGTGATCCCCCTATAGTTGGAACACACTCTGTGGTCCCCCTTTTTAAAGAGGGGGACCACCACCCCGGTCTGCCAATCCAAGGGAACTGCCCCCGATGTCCACGCAATATTGCAGAGGCGCGTCAACCAACACAGCCCTACAACATCCAGAGCCTTGAGGAACTCCGGGCGGATCTCATCCACCCTCGGAGCCCTGCCACCGAGGAGCTTTTTAACAACCTCTGTGACTTCAGCACGAGAGATTGGAGAGCCCGTCCGAGAGTCCCCAGACTCTGCTTCCAAACAGGAAGGCGTGTCGGTGGGATTGAGGAGGTCTTCGAAGTATTCCATCCACCGACCCAAAACGTCCCGCGTTGAGGTCAGTAGCACACCGCCCCCACTCTAAACAGTAAACACCACAGCTTTTGAAATGTTCTAGTTTATTCTCAATCTTCATTTGGGGCATTTTTGAGACTCTCCTTTCAGAAAAGGGGGGATTATGGTTATAACTTTGTTTTTGGATATTTTTTTATTTATTTTCAAAATTCATCTTTACCTTGGAGGGAAATTGTATTTAGTTTAAGCTTAGCATTGATTTTCTTAGTTTTTTTTTTTTTTGGCAATCTCAGGTTTGACCCCATTTGTTTTTGTTGTCCTAGTAATTTTATTCAAGGCTTCCCTTAGCCTGTGTTTTGGGTTTTTATTTTTATAATTTCTTTTCTAACACTAGACAATAATTTCATCTTTGTTGATTTATTTTATTTTTATTTCTGTACCCTTCCCTAAAATTAAAATACTCCTTCACTTTACACCGGATCTCAGGAATATGGTGTACCAAATTTAATTCTTAGATCACCCGGGAGTGTAAAATGCTTGCATGATTTTGACATTTTTAGTCATGAATTAATTTTTAAGCTTTTGGGACGCTTTGAGCTTCCCAAAATATCGATCAACTATGTGAGACGAATTGTGCGAATATCCAGCAAAACTCCACAGAGCCTCATGGCGAAAAAGGCTTTAAATTCTACATCTGTTCCTATGTAACCAACTTTGAAGGTAAGTTTAATGCAACTCTTGCTAACTAGCTTCGGAACTTGACTGAAATAGTAAACTCGTTTTCACAACGATCCCTCTCTAGCGAGCTCATGTTATTAACTTTAATGCAGACTGCTGTTTTCACATGTGTTTATAATTTTCAGTGTCAGGTAAAAATTGTCTGACAGGTGACGTGACAGTTAGGGCTTAGTGTTACCGCTCCATGAAGAAGTACGAAGCTCCTCACCAACTGAGAGTAGGAGTAGCAGTCACGTCCACCGTTCAATCGGACTTTATGTTCTCTGGTCCGGTTGGACTTGTACTGTTGTTCTATAGTCCGGTTGGACTTGTACTGTTGTTCTGTAGTCTGGTTGGACTTGTACTGTTCTATGTTTTGTAGAACATGTTCAAAGATTCATGACACGACGTTTTATCTTGTGCTTATTACAATAGAGAAAGCCAGGCTGAAAACGTTGGAAGGCAGCTGAGTAGGGCATGATTTGATCTGGCAGCACTGATGCATTTACATTTCTTATAAAACCCTATTTTAAAAAAGTATGAACCTGGTAAAAGTTCAAACCTTCGATTTAGTATTCCAATGAAGTGATACATATATCTTCAACCTACTTGGCTGCCTTTTATACTTCATTTAACTTTATGATTTTTCTAAAACCTTTGAAAAGTATTAATATTGTTGCAGATTATGCTACGTGATTCAGCCCCAGTTGTGCTGGCAAGTTTTTGCTATTGTTTGGCTGGCCGAGCACTGTGCAATCATATAGTTGCTCTGCTATTTCAAACTGCACATTACTCGGAGAGTGGGAGGTCAGTGGTGCCACCTGTCCTCTCCTGCACTGAAACAGAGCAAAAGTGGCATAAACGTCGAACCATGGTTGGTAATATTTAATGTAATTTAATTGATTGTACTCAAGTTTATTTGATAATGAATTCTAACCCCACTCTATAGGGTGTGAAGCCGGGACCAGTGGATGCTATGGTCGTTATAAAGGCCAAACCAGAAGCTTCGGCAGCCAGTGGAATAAGGTTGTTTTATTTTTTTATTAGTGATTATGCATAATGGACATCAGTAAAACATGTCAGATTAGAGAAAATATTGTCATTTCTATCTGTTGCCTCCATACAAGTAACACAAGAGACTACTCTACAACCAATGATAAGAATAGTTGGCTTTAAATCTGTACAGACTATGCCGCACAGCACAAGAGGCAACAACAAATGGAATGCTTGTTTTCTTGTTGACCGAAAAATTGTTTTATTATTCCTAATGTACTGGCTATGATTTATATAAATTACCAATAATTTTTGTTTTTTAGATCCACACTCTACAAAGCCTACAGGGGTGAGCTGCCAGTAGCCTCAACACTCAACCCTTCAGCTCCCTATGCAGCCTTTGAGCCAGACATGCTTCCACTGATCTGCAAGATTAACATCTCTGCTGACAAGCCACTGTTAGATTCAGCTTTTGGTATAGTGCAAGCTGGCAGTATCCTGTCATACCACCACCTTCCACCTTCAGCTCAGGGTGTAGTGATACATCAGGATGCACCACCTTTTCCAAAACTCCCCCTAGACGACTACCACATACCACCAACTAACTAGTTTTGTGACGACTTGTCAACAGAAGCTTCATCTGCACTCACTGCAGGTGACCTTGTCCCAGTGTCGCCACATTGAAGCCTCAACCAAAAGTTCAGTACCTCAATGGCATCTTCTCAGAAGGGAAAGGGTGACCGCGTCTCATTTCAGAGAAGTCCGCCACGTTAGTGGACAAAAATCTGCAGAGAATTTGGCTGAGAGGATCTTGCGGGGCACAAAACAAAGTGCACTCATGAGAAGAGGGCTTGACATGGAAACAGCAGCTTTAAAAGATTATGCGACCATGAAGAACCTCAACCTGTCTCAGTGTGGACTGGTCATACACCCTGATGCACCATGGCTTGGAGCTTCTCCTGATGGGCTGGTGTATGATCCTCTGGAGAGACCAACATGTGGCTTGGTGGAGATGAAATGCCCGTACGTGCAGTGCTACATTGACTGTACATACCTCACGGTGCAGCAGGGCCAGCACAAACTTAAGGAGAGCCATGCCTAGTACTGGCAGGTCCAGGGACAGCTGCTGATCACTGCCATGAAATGGTGTGATTTTGTTGTTTGTGCAAATGATGACATGTTTGTGCAGCGCATTTACAGGGATGAGGCAGTGTTGTCTAGTGTTGAGAGGTGTGATTTGTTTTTCTTTTATACCTTCCTCTCAAAATATTTATCCTCAAATATACCACCCCCTCTAAAACAAATACATGCTTTATAATTTTTTCAACTTCTTTCCAATACAGTATTAATTTTGGACATGTGAAAAAACTACGTGTACAATTTAGCTCCTGTTCCCCACATCCTCTCCAACATTGCACATCTGTTCTGGGGTAGTATTTCATAAGTTTGTCTGGTGTCAGAAAATATCTCATGCTCACTTTCCATGCATACTCTTTCCAAAATGAAGACTGTGTGATCTTATAATTTTCAGATTGGGAATCTTCCCAATCTTCTTGAGAAATCCACTTTAAGGTCTTTCTCCCATTTTTGCCTGAGCTTATCATCTGTAGTGTTAAAGCTCTGCTTTATTTTATAAAAGTTTGAAAGGCTTCCCTTATCTTTCCTTTTTTGTTGTGCAATGTATTGCATCAATTCATTCTTTGATGTCTCATTATCTAAATTCATGCCAATGTAGCTACTCACTTGTATTTTAAAAATCATTCGAGGCTTATTCATATTTATTTGAAACACTTTCATATGGAATAATTGAGTTGTTTAAAAGCAATTGTGAATAATTTGCCAAGCCTTTTTTTGCCCAACATTTTCATATTTTTAATCGGGTGGTGTGCAGTCCGGTTCGGATTACATTCAGGATCCACTCTGCCATTTTCTCTAAACAAACATATGCAACATTTAACCAAACGATTAAGTTTCTTCTACGGCTTTAGGTGACTCTATTAAGCGGTTTTATCTGGGTTAATTGAACGTTGTTTTTTAGGAGTAAGGTAAACGGGACCGCTTGGGTAGCTGAGCTTTAGCGGCTAGCATGGGCTTCGGCTGCTCTTCTCTCGTGTCCCGCCCATCTCTCTCTACGACCGCCTCCTCTTGATCCTGCTCTCTCATGTCCATAATGGTAATAGTTACTCCTCCGCCTCATGTGTAAGTGAAGTATGGTAGGTGGTAATAAGTTCAGCAGTTTTTTGTAGTCTTGGAGCGATGGTGTTTCTGAGCTAGAGAGGCCCGGCTCCGCGCTAGTGTAGAACAGCCCAGGCCCAGCAGTAGCTTAGCGCGGGTTTAGTCAACTACAGTCAGGACCTGAGCCGCGTCCTCACAATACAGCTCCCGTGCAGTCGCGGACCTCAGGCGAGCTGGGTGACTGTGTCGTATGAAAGATTTAGCGCAAACAGTCCGCGGCAAAACCTCCAGCCCCTTGTCTCTGAAACATTTTGGTTCGCGCGTCCGCCGACTGCACCCGCCTGAGCAGGAGAGGTCCGATTCTTGTAATTTGGCAGCTCCATTGTGTTAGGAATGGTAGAGGCTCTCCCAGAGACTCGAATAGACCACCGTCAAATTGATGCCGTTCCAGGAGCCAGGGCTGCGCCGATTAAGGTCCCAATCTGAAGGCTTTTGGCCTTGGACAAACGGGCGGGTATAGCAGGATCGTTATCCATGCTGGTGGCAATGACACCCGTTTCGCACGGCAGTCGGAAGGTCACTAAAATTAATGTCGTATCTATGCGGTTGTGTAGGGCTGCAGGATGACGGTACTCTGTAATTTTGTTTCTGGTCCCCCTGCCTGAGTCTGTACTAGCGAATGTCATTACAAAGCCGTATGCTTTCCGTTCCACCTTTGGTATGTCAAGGTGGTTTTTGCCAGAAAAACCGATGTGGAGCTATACATTGAAGAACTGAGCCTTCTGGGAATACCTGGACTGTTTCACGTAGAGACGTCATCCATCCCACCGAGACGGAGCTTCCGCATTCTTTCCAGGCACATTGATAGGGTTTATCTTCTAGTTCCCCAAAGCCGTGACCAACCCAGAGTGCCAGCTCAGGGAACCCAGAGTCCGTCAAGGTAAGCGTGAACTGCCACCCTACCCACTACCCTATAGAGATAGTTCCCGTCCTCTACCCAGAACTAATGAATATTTAAAAATGTTAATGCTACTAGGAGCAAAGTGTAATACATCTCATAAAATAAATAAAACGTCGGACTGAACTTAAAAACAAATCAATTAACATTGTGTTTACTAAACAGAAAGATCTCTCCCCCTCAATAAACACTCCTTGGTATATGACTTAATTTGTGAAAGATAATAGTGATTTGGTTTTTGTCTTGCAGAGACATGGTTGCAGGAAGAGACCATGTCCACAATAAATGAGTCAACTCCACTAGCTATCTTAAACTTTAGTGTCCCTTACGGAAGTATCTGGAGTCGAGGAGGTGGAGTAAGCAACTATCTTTCACTCGGGCGAGTTTACTAAATTAATCTCCAAAAAAATAATAGTTACAGTGTTCCTTTGAGAGACAGTCTAGTAGCGTTATGCCTCATACACATAAGCAAAGCAGTAAAGCCGACGTATAGTTTGTAGTCTTATATCGTCCAACGGAGGAACCTATTCTCAAATTCTTTAGATCAGATTTCAGTATTTTCTAGACTGGACCTTATAGTTTTAAACACTGATAATAGTCATTTATAGTCGGAGACTTCAAATGATTCATGAGTTGGATAATGGAAAAGTGAGTAGTCTAAATACGAGCTTTTCACACATCTATCTAGACTCAATAGGCGTTTACTCAAAATGTGCAGGGACCAACACATTATCTTGTCACCACTCTTTTAGATCTTGCTGACTTATGGCAGTGACTGTGAAGAAATGAACAGTCCTTCCACATAAACCCTATCCTGTCCTGATCGATTTCCCTATCACTTTTAAACTTAGACTCCATGGATCATATCAACCTTGAAATTGAAAAACTTCATTCTACCAGAACGTTATCAGACAATAGCTGTAGCAAATTTTAAAGATGCTCTTCCAACTTTAATTTTCCTCAGTTTATAAATGCAGAACAGAAAAACAGTGAGTTAACTCGTGTCACCCCTCATCAACTTGACATTTTAGTATTTCATAGCGGTAATTCCTGCCCATGCGTCGGGCACTAGACATAAGTTTGCCTCGCTTTGAAAAAGGTAAGGTGCGGCGAGCCTTAAGGAAGTCTATGAACTCCTACTGTGTTAGATTTAGTAGCTTACTGTACCCATAAAAGCAGAATGTATAAGTGAAAACTAAGAGGAAAATGGCTGCGTCTCACGCATTTACATGATTCCTTTTTTAATAATGGAAAAATAGTTTATTGCTTATATAGACAAAAGAGCCTTCGACACATGCTAGAACGAGCATTTTATTCATCTTGTAATCGAGGAGAATAGTTAAAATAATCCATGGTTTTCTTTTTAAGAACAGTGTGCACAACTTCACTACAGGATCCATAGCTCGTAATCTGCGCCAACCATTCCCCAGCTCTAAGCAGTGACCGACTTCCATGCCAGTCTGTATATATAAAACTAGTACTCCATAAAAAGAATAAGAATGAATTGGGAACCTTCCCAGATATGCTTGCTTTCCTCCTTATGTTAATGGAGTGCAAGCGTCAAAAAATGGTGGAACCTAAATAGTATGCTTAAAGTGCTATAAATGCAGCCTGAACTTTTGTGATGTACTAAAATTACTAGTTGTCTTCATCCTAAACCTTCAACTTGCAGTTTTGCAGTACCCAATCCCAAGCTAAGACTCTTAAAAGAAGTTGTTTTCCCTGCTGGATCGCGGCTCCAATTTTAAAATAGAATGCAGAATATATCGCTTAGTCAATGGATATGTACCCCAGGAGTTATAAGATTGCTGTAATTAAACCTCTACGTCAAGAAACCCTCTCTGGATCAAAACGACTTAAATTAAACTATAGACCGATTTGCTAATCTTGCCCTTCTTATCTAATTCTTGAAGAAAATAAGTTGCACACCAGATATTCGTGAGCATGATAAACAATAATGGAGCTTGTTTGAGAAGTTCCAGGTCAGGCTTTAGGAGCTCATCACAAAGTCACTGAGATAACAGCTGCTGGTGAAGTTACTAATGATATTCTCAAAGCACTCAAGACAATGGACCTGTGTGACGCATTATCTGGTCCTGTGCTAGATCTCAGTGCTGGCCTTTGACACTGTTGACCACAATAATTCCTCATAGAAAAGGCCTTCTAAAAGCGGTCGTGTATAAAAAAGGAACATAGCACTAGGTTGTGTTTGGCTCCTTCGTTTCTCCATGCGGATCTGGTACACTTCGCTATCCGGAGAGTGTAGGGGCCGCCAACACATAGCGAGCGGGGAGTTTTATTCACAAATAAATATCGAGGCAGAGAAAGACGAGAGAGGTGGAAGAGATGCATCAGACACAGCAATTTTTCCTGTTTTTCACAACTCATACACACCACTGCAGGTGAAACTTGTGTCCGAAACGGGGAGTTTGAACTGAACTGAAACTGTCGTATACAGGGGTGAACCATTTGTAATTAATTTAAAGAATGAACAAAAGAAACGTAGGCACATGTCTATTCTTCCTGCTAGAGTTTTATTACCCCAAACGTTTTTATTCTCAAGGTTTCCTGAGTTTATCGGGTAACCCGTCGGTCTGCGTTTTAGACTGTCTACGTCCCCTACTGCTGTTTCTTATCTCCGCATCCCACTTAGTACAACGTGCAAGAAACTGTAGCCTAGAGTGTTACGACATAAAACTACCCCCATTTATAACACATACTTGACAAAGACATTTCTTTACTATCATGCGAAGCTAATAAAAACAGACTTTTCGAACTGTCTGAATACACTAACTAAAGATTTATAGCTAGAACATATTCAATACTGGACTGTGTATATAAGGTCGCCCTAAGAAAATATGAATCACGTACAGTTGTGTTTTAAATCTTATTTGTCTTATCACGAACAGATTTATTTCAGTTTGTTCAGTGTAAAACAATAGATCTTTCCTCATACCTCAATAGTTACTTGGCGGAGTATCCACCAGGGTCGGTGCTTTGGCCCGATTCTCTTTACTAGATATATGTCTTCCTATTGGTCAAATAAATAAATTAGGCAAGCATGGGATAAAGATTTCCATAGTTACTCAGATGATACACAGACTATATCATATCCATAAAATCCTGTATGAAGTCAAGATCACGTAGAGGATAGACCTACAAGGACATTGTCTGGAAGGACATAAAAACTTGGAATGACTCTAAACATCTTGCTTCTAAATTCTGATAAAAACAGAAGTTGTCGTCTTTGGACCATGGAGCTCTGAAAATAGACAAACTACTAAGTCAGCCCCTTCACCTGCGACGGCAATTAAATTCAGCCTCCAGTAATATAAGCAAAAAACCTCGGTGCATTTTTGACCGCAAGATATGTCGTTTAGAACGTACAGTTAAGAAGTCTGTCTAGGGATTTTCCCTTTTTTCACCATTAGGAGTATGCAAAAATTAGTAAACCATCCTGTCCAGGAATGATGCTGAAGAAACTAGTCCCTGCCTGTGATTACTTCAAGGCTGGATTACTGTAACTTGCTATGATCAGGTAGTCCACAGATATTTCAATTAAAAGTCCTTCCAGTTAGTTGTCATAAATGCTGTCTGCTAGATTCTGAGTGAATATTAAAAGAAGAATCACATTTCCCCTGTTTTAAGCGTCTCTTCACTGGCTCCAGTAAAATTCTAGAAATAGAATTCAATGATCCTTCGCTATCATTGACCAGATAAGGCGTTCTTAATACTCTAGCTCCGATCATTACATAATGAGACCTGATTGTCTCCATATGATTCCTAACAGATGACCTTCGCTCTCAAGCAGACTGCAGGTTTAGCTGGTATGTTCCTTGAGATGTTCTAAAAGTAGAATGGGTGTGGCAGATCTTTTCAGCTATCAGGCTCCCCTCGCTATGGAACCGCTCCCAGGGTTGGGTTCGTGAAGCAGATCAATTTGTCTATCTTTAAAAACTAGGTCTACGTAAAAACTTTTCCTCTTTGACAAAGCTTACAGTTAAGAGATATGTTTTATAGGGTAGTTAGAGTCAGGGATCCAGACAGGTAGATAGGAAGAGATGACTGGTTATATGTTAGTAGTCAGGCAGAGTGTCCAAAAGTTAGTGGAGAGATAGGAAGAGGTAAGAGTAGCTAGGTAGAGATAGATTAATGTAGTAAGCGCTCAGTGGTAAAGATATCCGTAGCCGGTCGCGGCTTACGCTCCGCCTGCCGGAAGGTAAATGTGCACACACAGGGGCCAGCCAGCGCCGTAGAGGAGGTCCCCTCAAGAATCTCCCGTCACAGTGGCGGCCGCGCCCAGTTACCTGCCTGGGTTGAATCTGGGCAGACAGTGACGGTACGACCACAGTTTACTCTCTTTGAAAACGTTTTCTCGCGCTCGCTCAACTGCTGCGTACTCTCAAGTTCCTGTCTATTTTCCTGTAAGTTAGTAGTCGACTATCGGATCTCCGTGCCGTGTATTCTAGCCTTAGATGGAGGTGTTACCCACCCACTTTGGGCTGGCAATTCCTCAAACAACCCTGACATCCGATAAGACTGGCAATGACGGCCGTTACACGGGCCCTAACAAACACGCAGTCCCAGCGCGTCAGGAGGACCTAAAGACAGGTGTGTTGGTAGCCAGGTCTCCTAGTAGCTAGGAGACAGGTTACTGGTAGTATGCTATGCTTGCTTTAAGGGCATAGGCTGTGTGGAGGTCAAATTTATTAAGTCTGTTTGACTACTTTCTCTCCTACTTCTCGCCCAACTGCATGATGTTGGCTTGTCAATTCAAGCACTATACCTGTGTTTTCTATTATAGTAGTGCTCCGGATTAGCATGCTTGACGACCCCGTGGACTAATGAAGGCCATTGCAGGTAGTACGGAAAATTTCTCCACGTCCTTGCAACAAACTTGTGCATCGGTTGCTGCTCTTGATCTCTCTTCTGTGTCTCTGTTGTGTGTTACTCCAAGCCACATACGGTTCGCGCCGGCAGGATAACTCCGCTTGTGCTGAGCTGGTTTCTGCCGGAGGTTATCTTGCCGGTTAGAAAGGGGAGTTTTTTCCTTCCCACTGTCGGCTGACAGCTGCTTGCTCGAGTATGAAGGGATGCTGAGAATTCCCACGAACGCAAATCTTCTGTGGTTCTGTAGTATTATCTACACCACTAAACATTGTATATGTAATAACTCGTGGTAAAGTGCCTTGGAGTAAATGACATCTGTTTGTGCAAATGGCGCCTATATAAATAAACTTGAATTGAAAATATGATTTGAATTATGTAAAATTGATCTTTACAATTTTTAAACGATCTTTACACAATCTGGTCTCCAATTATTTAGGCCATCTACGTGAGAACTTTTTTTTAAAGTTTGAAAATTAAAAAGAAAACTAAACTGTATTACAATAATACTTGTATAGTATGTACATGTACTGAGTTTAGTTTTTTAACAGACCCCTCTGCTAGAATGTGCACCCCACTTGGAAAATCTGCTCATGAAGGTCCCAGCATTTTAAACCTTAAAGTGTAACATGCACATACCATTCAAGTATCATTGTGAGATAATTAAATTTAATTTTATTCTTTAAATCATAACTGTTATATAAATTTGAAAATACATTTTTTAAAGTTGCATATAGATGCATGATTTTGTCTTAATAGGGAAAAGATTAACTTTGCTTATATGTCAGATTTTCAATATAAAATTTATATAAAAGATAACTAAAACCATAAATAGTTTTAAAAAAAATGTCATTATTATTATGTATTATTGTTATTGCCAGTGTTTTGATATGAATTTCTGTTATTATTATTGATGTTCTGTCATAATCTTTTGAATAACAAACATTCAATATTTCATTAGTAAAATCTGAAGCCATTTTTTTTCTCTCTCAATCACAATAAATACATTAAATTTGATTCAATTGTGTAAATTTGTATTTACTATTCATCCATTTGATTGTATACATTGACCAAATATACAGCTTAGCTTTCATTCTGTTGCAGACATGACAAAACATTTAATCTAACATTGATTATATACTGCTGGTGACACATACACAAGCAAAGAAACATATTTTGATAAGTAACCCTTTAACTGGCCCAGGCTTTCACCAGAGGTCCATTCTCGTAGTTTACCAAAAGCCAGGCCACGGCAAAAAGCTGATTGACATTGCCAGTTAAAGACATGGGGATCACTGTGCTGAAGAGTTTGTGTTCTTTCACCGTCCTTATTACACACTCAACGTGGACTCTAAGTCTTGCAATGGACTAGGTCTTCCTGACTGCTGCTCCAGATAGCTGCTGCTTCTTCTTTAGGAAGGCAGGTATGTAGACCTTGCAGGGGACCAGATCTTCTACAAGAAAACCCTTGTCCACCATACTGGCCATTTAGGGCTTCAGGAGAGGCACCAGGCCTGACTGCTTCAGAATCTCCCTGTCACTGACACAGCCTTCATAAAGAGGGGAGATAAATTTGACCGAACCATGAGGAGCAATCCCAATCAGTCCCTTAAATGTGCTGTGCGATTTGTAGCTGGAGTACATCTCGCTCCGGAGCAGGAGGGAATCAGGAGTTTGACAGCGTAGCTCTGTGCAGTCCAGGATTATGTGTGTGTCGTCATAGGTGGAGAATACCTCTGGCATGTGCTGCCTTATGGACTCCTCATCCAGCCAGATACCAATGGCTCCAAGCACTTGGTACAGAAAGTTGGCCCAAGTGGTGATTATCCGGCTCACAGTGGACTGGTGAACCTTAAATCTGTTGGTCAGATCTTTCTGCACTAGGTCCAAAGACAAGTAATTTATGAAAAGAAAAAACTCATTAATTGGCTGAAGAGACAAAAAAAAAGAGAGAGAAAATCATTATACCTTGGATAGCACCTTTGACTCCAAATAACAAAACTTCACATAACATTACAGAGTAATATAAGAATAACAAATGTGTTTACCGTTTGAAAACCATGGTGAATATCCTGTCCAGGAGTTGCTGTCTGCATGCTTGTCACACGCACCATATCCACTAAGCCTGGTTGTATATGGCTCCAGAAAGACATCAGGTGGGCATAACTTGAAAGCCTGAGCATGGGGCACACAGTCAAATATCTTTTGTAAATAATGTCCAAACTACTTATGTTGATATATATCAAAGTGCTATATATAGGACAACACAAAGGAGAATTATATTATTTTAAATGTGGTAAGTACAAAATCGCAAAACAAAATGAGCTGTATTTTGACAATACAACTCAAAAGGGGTTTACTGTATATGTCAGTCTTATGGTGAAAATGCCAACAAAAAATGAACAACTAGTAATAACATGAGCTATCTTGGACTTGCATTTTATTAAAATAACTAAGTACTATAAGAAAAAAGTCCCATTGTCTTGTGTAGCCTACAGACATAAAAGTCTACGCATTATTTATATTTAGGTGTTGTGGTACTAATAATTATTAAATTTTCAATCATTCAAAGCTGTGTAGCTTACCTTGTGTACAACCTTATGTCTTCAGACCCAGCAAATCACTACAAGCCACACTTACAGCCAAGTGCCATCTCCTCAATTTGTCTCCGGAGAGCCGCAGTCTGAGATTGGAGCTCCACAACCTCGTTGAGGGCTAAATCCAGCGCAGCCGGCTCGGCAGCGGTGGAGCAGTAGTCGTGGTCGGACGAGGAACCCTTCATCCTTACATCCTCCTCAACGCTAAAGGGGGAGGATTTGGCCACTCTCTCTGCTCCCAAACACCTGGTCATGGAGCAGGAATGGAGTAGTTGTTCCAATCAAAAAGCATAGGGACGGCTCCTCTTCTTAGCATACGGCACCCTTGCGGGGTTGAGGGCTGGATCACATCCACTGACTCAAAATGATGGGAACAGACTCTAGTATTCTCTGTCACGACAAACTGATCTCTTCTAATATTAACTCACACAAAATCCACAAAAACTTAAAGCGGAGTTACACCGTGCTGAAGACGAACATATTGGAACAGTGGTAGCTAGATGTGCTGTCTTGTCTCCGTTGGAATGTAAACTTAGATTTTTTGGATGTCATATTGTACACACGCAACCGTACAAAGGAAAACAAATAGATGAATAAAAAAGAAATACTGATTTAAAATCAAACACACAATAATCTGAGTCAATCACTTATTAGAAACCGAAGTCAAAACAATAGCGTCCGTCACTACCGGAAGTTCCAGTGCAATCTGATATTTTACTGGAAATACGTCACGGCGCTTCGTGCATGTAGCCCATTTTATTATTTTTTATCTTTAATTTATTCATTTTTTTTTTTCTCTTTGTCATTCTATTGGGGGCATTTTTACAAGGTCTTTAACCCTCTAGGCGCTGGGTTTTTTTCTATAAAATATTCAATTTTGATATCACTAGTTCAAAATGTTGTAGCTTTAATATGATTATAGATAAAGGTACACTGTAAATTAGAAAAATCTTCAGTATGATCCAAAGTTTGTGAAGTGAGCTAAATCATACATCTAATTTGCATATTATGACGTCATCAGGCTTTGGCACTATTGGATTGCATGACTGTCAAGTTTTTTAAAGGTCTCTTCAGCTCCTGCCTAAACTTGAAAAAGGCCTGACTTCATACAAAAGGACGCCGGGAAAACTCAACTCCATTTGCAACATTTGTCTTTATTCTTTTCTTTTGTTTCTTAGATGTGTTTCATTTTGAACAGTTTGACAAAGGCAGAGTAGGTTGATAACCTACACCAGAAAATAATACATGCATTAGACATTAAAGATTACTTTTACCTTTAAAACTTATGTTAGAATTGTTTTTAAATCACATTGACCATACAATTTTACATGTATTTTAAACATATACGGAAGTTATGTAATGAATTAAATCAAGACTTAATATATAAACATATTTTAAACAATGTTCAACAAATGTTTTAAATTAAATTTAACTTAGTTGAACCAAAATTTTAATGAATGATTAATCTAAAGTAAATCAAACAATACTTTTAACTAACTCCTTTAACTTATATTCAGTTAAACTAAGAGACTAAACAAACCATGCAAATAAAGCATAATTATACCTTTAACCAAACGACTGAATCATCAACCAAACATTCAATCTGAAGAATGATGCAGATGAATCATCTATGAATGAGGTAATATGGTCCATAAATGTCTAAAGTTTGATTTACCAGTAGTGTCTTCAGAAGTGTTGGGCTGAAGATCCTTCTTTGGAATGAACACTGGGAGTGCAGAGGTGAGGGGAATTAAAGGAATAAGAAGGAAAAGGAGCAGGAGCGCCTGGTTTATTGCCAGCTGCATCCTAGCCGGGTGGGCAATACACCTTCAGTGATGTTAGTAAATATTTCACTTTCCTGAATTCCTGGTTGAATATTACACCTCCCACTTGAGCTCCTGGTTCTTGAACCCAAGGAGGTCACACTTTACTATCTCCATCACCATGACCATTATTGCTTCCTTTGTTCTTCTGTTGGTAATAGCACAACGATACGCCTTACGTCTTTGTGAAGGACCATGGAAGGTACTCTGGAAGAAGTTTATTTCACCTTTTTATTCCTTCGAGTGTCCTTCAGGCTTCTCTGTAGACACATTATAACTTGGATAGGACATGACATGCACATCTCGCACAATCCCATTTTTGTCACTATTCACGCTGACCACCCTTGCGAGTCTGTACTGACCCCTCAAAGCATTTTGGTCTGCAAGCCAAACAATGTCTCCGATGGCCACATTCCTCTCTCTTGTATGCCACTTGTTCCTGACAAACAAATTTGGGCCAGCCAGCTGACTCCACTTTCTCCAAAATCTGTTTACTTCTGTTTAGATAAGTCTTAGTCTTTTAAGTGAATATTCTTCAAAATCAAAACTACAGTTATCACCCCTTGGACGGAAGGTGTGATTTGAGTCTCATTGCTCTTCCAAGCAGCAGAGAGTTAGCAGTTACATAACTAATGCAATCTTCATGGCTTTGAGTTCTTGCGTCTATAGGCCTTTCGTTAGCTAGGTTAGCTGACATGAACAGGAATGTTTGAAATTCTCCCCAAGTAAAAACTCCATCACCTCCTAGGTTGTGCAGTGCTCGTTTGTCAATTTTTACAGCTGCTTCTGCTGCTCCGTTTCTGTGTGGAGAATCTGCTGGGTGTATTTTCCAGCTCCACTCTGTGCCATGTTTGATGGTTTTGTTTTGGATTTGTGCCTTGTCAAGATTGTCCAAATACACGTGCAAGTTAGTGAGGGTAGATTTGGCTCCGATAAAGTTTTTTCCAGCATCTCACCACACCTTTTTTGGATGCCCCCTCAGTGCTGTGAACCTTTGGTAAGCAAGTAAAAACCCTTCTGTTGATTGGTCACTTACAAGATGGATTTGTATAGCTAGGGATGACATCAGCAGAAGACAACACCCCATACTTTGAGTCTTACTCTTTTGTGAGTCTCATCCCTTACTTCATAAGGTCCAAACAGATCAATGGCTGTATACTCAAATGGTCAAAGGTTGTCCTCGCTCTGGTGGAAGATCATCCATTATTTGCTGGCATGTTCTTACTCTATTTTTCCCTACATTTTAAACAGCTGTCCACAATTTTCTTCACCAGTTTCCGCCCTCTCACCACCCAGGCTTTTGCTCTTACTCGCAACAGTGTTCCAGCAATATCTTCGTGATTTTCTTCATGGGCTTAACGGGCAACGAGTGTGGACATCCAAGAGTTATGTGGTAAGATGGGAACTGCCTTTTTATCCTAAGAAAAGGTTTGAATGCGTCCACCACACACTTGAAGTCCAGTGTCTTTATCCTTTAACACGACTAGTCTGTCCAGAGTGGTATCATTAAATACAGCGCCCTCTTGTGCCGCTTGGAAAGTATCTCTCAGTGCCTCTTCATACTCTCCAGCACTTAGCACAGCTTGGCTGGCTGCCTGTTGGGCTTCCTTTTTGGAAATCTTTACTTTAACTTTGTGTTTACTGTGACTAGGTTTTCTTAGTGTGAGCATCCATGTTACAGCAGCTCTTCTCACCCATGCAGTGACTCTGACCAGCTGTGTTAGACTGCTGCACCTTCTTTCTTGAATTAGTTGCTTAGCAATCATTGCAAGTGAAAGGGTTTGTACTTGACTAACCTGGTCTTTCGGCACATCACTTTCTCCTGATGGATCTTTTGTTTCACCCTTTTTGTTCATTCTCCCATCTTTCGTTTGTTTGTATCGAGCTCTTGTCATCACTGATGAGAACACTTTCCTTAGGAGCTTAGCAATGCCTTCTTTTGAAAACAGAGCGATGTCTCTAGCAGATTTTATTGGCCATGTATCAATGGGTTGCCATAGTAATTTTGGTCCATTTTGCCAATCTGAGTCCTCCTTGAGGTCCTCAGGAGATGCTCCCCTTGTTATGCTATCTGCAATATTTAGTTCACCTGGAATCCACCACCAGTCTTTTAACCAACTCTTAACTTATATTCAGTGAAACTAAGAGACTAAACAAACCATGCAAATAAAGCATAATTATACCATTAGTACCATTAAACATTCAACCTGAAGAATGATGCAGATGAATCATCTATGCATGAGGTAATATTGTCCATAAATGTCTAAAGTTTGATTTACCAGTAGTGTCTTCAGAAGTGTCGAGCTCAAGATCCTTCTTTGGAATGAACACTGGGAGTGCACAGGTGAGGGGAATTAAAGGAATGAGCAGGAGAAGGAGCAGGACCGCTTATTTTATTGCCAGCTGCATTCTAGCCGGGTGGGCAGTACACTCTCAGTGATGTTATTAAATATTTCACTTTCCTGAATTCCAAGTTGAACATTACAATGACTTTTACAAATTTTTAGCTTTTTTAAAACTTTTGTTTAATCAATAATTTACATATATGTATTTTCTACATCTATATGTTTCATTTTTTGGGCTTTTTTTCAAGAATGGGTGGATATATCTGTTTATGTCCTTAACTGAATAAGCGAAAGATGGAAAAGGTCAGCTGGGGTCTGAATGCTATTGATAAAATCTACTTGGATTTATGTGGATCGAGTTACTGCTGATTGGAATGGGCATGTACTGGATCTGCTGCAAAATGGAGCATCAACTACCGAAATTGGAGACAGTTCCGGAAGCGATTGGAAGGCTGAAAGAGCAGTCTGAAGCACAGATTTGTGCTGATGGAAATCAGAACCTCACGCTTGGTGAGCTCGAGCACAGGCTAGACACTGCAATACTGTGACCGCAGCAGCTGTACCTTGCGTCCCCCGCTCGCGGCGCTGACTTACAGGCCGATTTACTCCAAATGCTTCCATGGTCACACCCAAGAAGGTGTCCAAGATTAAATGTACACATGTCCGCTATCTCCTGGTGTAAAGTAGTAATTAAATTAGTGGCCCTATCTCCAGCTGTGGCTCGTTAAAGTCAGCAATGTTGCTTGTCGCAATATTGCGACTTTGGCGCCTAGAGGGTTAATCCGATCTAACAAATGTTGACACCTTGCATGGATTGGACTTGGACAATTTTAAGATTAACTGATGTATTTCCGTTGATGCTGATCTGCTCTCTCAATTTATGAGGGTGGACTCATTGGCCAAGTTGTGTGGGTCGGCTGAGGTTGACCTTGCATGCTGTGGTGTGAAAGGGGTGTGAACCCACTCTCCTGGTCTCCTGTTCCTTCTAAGGATTGCAGTAGAGGTTCTCTGGAGGGAGCCTTCCAAGGTGTGATGGATCGACGGCCATGAGACACTGGACTCTGTCTGTGGTTGACGTATCAACACCTCTAGAAGGCCTGATGGTCATGAAAGACGGGATTGCTGTTGTGTCATTCCTTGCATTTGGGAAATAATGGTCAGAGTGTCTGGTAGAACTTTTGCACACCAGGTGATGGAGAAATATCTACCTGAGCCTACAGGTGACGACATATCTCACGTGGACGTCGAGGAGGAGATGAAAGAGAAGGATGTGGCAAGGACACTCTCGTGCTGGATGGCTGATTGGACTACAGGTGTATGACGAACTGCCTTTAATTCATTGATGATTAACTTTAATTCACTTTGTGAATTTGGTTTTTCTGATGTGTTTTTTTCCTGTGACTAATCCCCTCTGTTCCTTTATGTGAGCCTGGCTGTTCACTGAAATTCAGCAGGGTCTCCCATCAAGGTGGAGCACGGAGCTAAGGGTTCCCATTTTATTTTTTATGTTTGTTTTATTTCATTTTGTTGTTTTTTATAATTAAATTTTTCAGTATTTATTTATTTTTATTTATTTATTTTATTATTATTTTTGCACCAGTTCACTCGTTTGCTCAATTCATTGGCACATAAGCACTTCTGGCTCTCAGTGAGGACGCACACTTTTTCTCTCCCTTTTCCTCCTGTGTCTTCTCCCACTGCTCTGTGTCCTGTGCCTCTGTTTGGAGTGTCTTTTTGCATTTTTCTCCGAACCAAAACTGAATAAGCGAAAGATGGAAAAGGTCAGCTGGTCTCTGAATGCTATTGATAAAATCTACTCAACTCTAGAAGCACCGGAAAAGGGCATTCTGGTTGTATGGAAGATATCTGGCCATTTTGATTTATGTGGATCGCGTTCCTGTTGATTGGAATGGACATGTACTGGATTTGTCGCAAAATGGAGCAACAAATACCGGAATTGGAGACAGTTCTGGAAGCGATTGAAAGGCTGAAGGAGCAGTCTGAAGCATGGAACATACACACACACCATCTCGCTGATGGAACTCAGAACCTCACGCTTGGTGAGCTCGAGCACAGGCTAGATGCTGCAAGAGGTTATCTAGCTTGCGCTTTGGGACTCACTCGCAAATTGTTATCGGACTTGGAGAAACTGTCAGTGCGGATTGGTGCAACTGGAAATTAATGGAGTAATTTGAACTTTAATTTGGTAAAATTAGACCATGAAAGAAACTGCTGACATACTGAAGGGTAGAGATACATTTTGCTCTCACTGCTATCCAAATAAGTATTATTTTGGCTCCCATGATGACCTTCAACTTGGTCCACAATCAAATGCCTGTGGGAGGAATGTAAACAGAGTATCCTCCTCCCCGTCCACCTGCATCTACTGATGTACACATTGACATAAAATTCAGACACACACACTAACATACACACACACCATCTCGCTGTATCCTACTGCTCTCTCCTGCACCGGGAAGCTGGATGACACCGGGAAGCTGGATAACATGTGGACTGGAGCCCACACCTCCTGATATGTCATTGCTAATGTCTGAATATGTGCTTAGATGTTTAGGTGTTTTTTTTTTCTAATACCTGTTTTTTGACTCTTGACTACGGATCAAAACACATATGAACGCTTTTTTGCCCTACCATGGACCCCCTCCCCCCCCAACGTGTATCTGCTTTTATCTTTTTATCAAGGGAGTGTCATCCTTATTGGCTGCAAGCCCTGCAGTGACCTGGATCTGTTTGTATTGCTTGTTGTTTGTTTGTCATGATCTTGGACAGGTTTTACTGTAGACTGAATTTCCCCTTGTGGGACAATAAAGTATTATTCAATTCAATTCAATTCTGGTTGAGTTCATTTTAGTTAGCCTTGTTCTTCTATTTTATTTTTTCATATTTCTTTATGAAAAGGGGGGAGATTATAAAATGTTTTATTTTTTGTGTGATTTGTTTTCATAGCATAATTTTACCTGATTATGACTGAGGTTGGAATTTTATTATGTTAATTTTTTATTTTCTAAGTTCTGTTGTGATAAATATTATTATTGTTGTTGATTACCACTGATCTGTTTTTTTAGTGTAGCATCTTTAAAGGGTCACTGTGGGGTTCGCACTGTGGATGCAAGCCTCATTTAAAGGGACTCTAAGGAAGTTTGAAATGTTGTGCTCGCGATTGCCCCATCAGGCCAAACGCGTAACTGCAGTCTTAACGGTAAGCTCGTGCATGAGTCGTGCATGTTGTACGTGCACTCGCAAGCGATCATAAACAACTTAGTCAGCTCTATACTGGACAATTTACAGCTTTGCACGCATAACTTCGACTAAGGTAATAAATGTGATGGAAGATATTTAGACCAAATCAATTTTAGTGTATTTCTAGGATATGATACGCGGGAAAATTTGTAGCAAAGTGAATCAAATACGAAGCCAAATAATAAAGCTAAATTAATAAATCATGTTGATTAATAAATCACCTGAGTTAATTTTTTGAAGAAAAAAATAACAAAAAAAAAATAATGTTAATGTATTTTTTATTCTTTTTATTTATTTATATATTACTTGAGTAATATAATGAAGCATTGCTAATCCCACTTGAGTAAAATTTTGATGCTTCACAGAATGAAAACTAAACATTTTTTAACCCAACATAAACCAGACACGGATCTACACTCTGTTACAGGAAAGCTCCTGTTTCTACATATAATTTTTAATGTAATCTGAACGATGAGCTTTTTGTTTCGATTTGAGGTCAAGTGAATATACAGTAAACGCTGTATGGTCACTGGAAGTACATTTTACCTTGTAAGATATATTAATACCTACTGTATTATTTTTAAAATAAAATCAAAAAATTACGTCGAGAAGGGTTTCCGCTGCTCGAAACTATTTTTTTGTAATCATTTTATTTTGTTTTATTTTACTCTATATGAAATACCTGAATTTACCAAGAATTTCGTGCTTAGGTGTCTGATATTTTAAAAGCAGATTTTACACAGTAGGCAAGCAACTTTTTTACCAAAACCTTTTTCACTGAGTAGCATTTTTGACAGCTACTTTTACTCAAGTAAAGGTACTGCTATTATTACTTGAGTACAACTTTTGTGTACTCTACCCACATTTGTTTGTATTTTGCATCAAGGTAAAGTATTAGCAACATTGTTTTTTTCATTGTAAACGCAAAACCCTGACCAAAACACCTTATGCCTTGTTTCAGTTAAGTTTAAATGAAACATGCATTTCATCACATTAACCTGTAAACCTTCTTATGTTTCTTTTGAGGAATCCAGTCCAACTGATTATTCACAAATTTCTGAGGAGAGCAAGGAGAGGAGCAGGTAGAGGGACACCAGGGTCAGCGAGCTCGGTGCACCTGCTGCATTTGCCGACTGATGCCCTCAGACCTAGAAAATAAGTACTGTAGACAGGATCCAGAAGGGTGTCTGAGCAGACGTGGTCCTTTTAACATGTTATTCTTGGATGGAGGAATCTTGCGTTTGGCTCGGCCGACGTAGAGTGAAATGGTGGCTTTGCGTGACAGCCAAGAATCTGCATCTGGTAACCAGGAGTATCGTTACTCTGCCTACAGAGTATTTAGCAACATGGACGTCTTGGCGCAGACAATCAGCTTGTGATTGTCATGCTGTGTATGGAGGATCAGGGACAAAACCCCCAACCCATTTGTGGTTTACGTTGGTTTTAAAGAAGTCCCGTTCTACAGAAACCAACATGAAACTCATGACCAACTCAGAAATACTATTTACTTTTATTGTTATTGTAGCAAAATATTCTTGCATATTTGTGTTTGTCATAATTACATACATAAATTTGCTGTGTTCAGCTTAGAATGTTATCTGCTTTTGCTAGGGGATCACTTAACAAGTCCTGGAAAAGGATAAAATAAAGAAATTAGAATTATGTCATTTTCTTCCACCAAAATGGAGAAGACATTTGGTTATCATCATTATCTCTCCTCTGCATTGCGGTGTCAGCACCAATTCAGCTGTAGGAAGAGGGATGATCCTGGAGACAGGACACAGGGCCCTGGGGTCATCTGGCTGAAGGCTTCTTTTTGGGAGTCCCCCGGCAGAGCTGAGAGCCGTTCACATGCACTGGAAGGTGGTTATGGTGTTTGTAGTCCAATGAAGCAAGGAATGTCTTGGCTTTATAGACGCCATATGAGAATGTAAAGTGTTTCCCCGCGTACATCAAGATGTTTTTTCTGGGAAGACTCAAGCTTAGAAGTGGTCCTGCAAAGAGACAAACAAAGTAAAAACTCCAATGTCTATAGAGTAAATAAAATCCACCATAGAGATATATAATTTTGTGGAAGGGATCATGCAACGATACAGATGCTAGTATTGGGGCGACATTGTTCTAATTTCAGCCAGCGCAAAAACTACAAACTGTCTTGGTGTTCATTCTCTTTTTTTTTGTGGTAGAAGTATCCAGTAAATTATTTTAGGAAAATTACAAGAAAAAAAATCCTAATCATAAAACATATGAGATTGGAGATAAATAATCTTAAATCATGTAGGTCTAAAGCTCCTTTTACATCAAACTCAATTCTGCTCCTAAAAACAGCAGAATATAATAATATAGGAGCAAAATATGACAATACATACTGACATATACACATAGAATTTCAGAGAGAATAATTTGTTACTTATACACTTGTTTTCAAAACTATTGGATCATCTAAAGCGTCATCCTGTTGATCCATTGAGTGTATGCTACACAGAAAAAAAAGCCTATAGCCTACATAAATTACAAAAACAGGGTAACTGTTCATCAAACAGGAACCTATTTTTTTTTTGTGATGAGGAGAACAATAACCAGGAACAGGAGTTGCATTTTGTTTACTTTATAAATACCTATCAGACTCCCCTGCAGTGACTGAACTGTGGTATAGGTCCCTCCAAACGCTGCTGTAAATGGCTGTGGAGCCTTGATGAACTGACCTTCCCAAAACTAAAACAACAGAGACACTTTTACCGCTCCAATCGTAATGTGCACACGTTTATAACTGACAGTCAATAATATATACACGTTTTCAGATTAGCGACATAGTTCTACAAAGTTTAGATACTCCGGTAAAGTTGGAACTTTTTTTTTCTCATAATCCCAACAAATTAGCTAAACAATGCTCAGCTGTGAGCACGACAGTCAGGCAGCCTAAAACATGTTCCTACTGCGGACGAAGTACACAAACCCCCGCATTGAACGCATCTACTCTTTATCCCCCACGTATTTAGTAAAGATTTCTTACCTTTCAAGCAAACATGACGCCAGCTGCAGGTCTTTTCTATTACCGAGAGATTCAGCGTTCTCCTCTCAAACGCCGCCTGCAACGATGTTTACTCTGGCTCTTTGCCTACATCGATCCGACTCGTGTTTCTCCCTCTTTGTAGCGCTGGAATAAACTCTTGGTTTTCTTTGGCTGGAGTGTTGGTGGTGCTTGAAGCAGCTCTCTTCTTGTTCTCGGCAGAATTATAGGGCAGAATCCATGCTTCCAACGCTATCCCTCCTACAGTTTTAGCTGCAGGAAGCGATAGAACGTGAACGTGCATTTCGTCGTCACACATTAGGAAGCGCAGAGGGAGCACTACTTTTTCGACCCGAACAGTAACAAAAAATAATTAATAAAGTTATTTTACAGGCATATAGAAGCAACCACGATGAAAAGCCCAGGGCTCTTTTTACTGACCAGTCCATTGCTGGATTATGCATTAGGAAGAAATTTTGCAGCTCTATACATTTATTTGCTGTTAAACTTCCTTAGAGTCCCTTTAAGGGAAGAGTACACTTTTGAACTTGTGCAAATATTTTTTTACTTTTTATGTTGTACTTGACTGCTACTGCATAACATTGTGCCCTCTATCTGTTTTGCAGTTATTTTTAGGCATCCTGACCAATGAGGAGCCATACAAAAGTGCCACCTAGGGGGCATAGGGGCCGCTACATTCTTTTGTCTCATGCGGTCGTGAGAGATGCAAACACGACCATAGGCTCGGAAGTTGTTTGTCTTACGCCCCTTGGGTTTTTGAATGTGGTTCTGTATCGGATTAGAAGAATCAAGAAGAATGTATTGATTAGACCATTTTGTTCAAAACATGTACTATTACTTGTAATGCAAAAGTTCATTGGTTTCTTGATTAATTATTTTGTTTTTTTCTGCTGCCTGCCTTCCCAATAGTGGTAGTTTCTAAATGTGTCATTCTTAATTATTTGTTTTTTAGTTTGTTTGTTTATCACTGTGTTATGATAAAAAGGGGGGGGGGGGACTGTTATAGCAAAATTTATATTGAGAAGTTTATATTGAGACATTTATATTAAGAATGATGTGTATTGTTACATACTGAAATAACTGTGTGCTATTTCTTGATGATATAATGATAGTCTGATTGTGTGACACTGTATAATATTAGGTTAGGTGAAACTAACTAATATTAGGATCCCTGCTCTTGTATTGCCATGGAAATGACCCTCGGAGCACTGAAAACTTCTGACGTTACTCAAGATTGAGCGTGTTCTATCAAGACAAAGATGCCTGGAGTCTGGAAACAACACCATGGAGAAATGTTTACTAATAGGGTAGAGACAATAGCAAGGTTGTCTAAATCTATAAAAAGGCTCTGTTAGTTTTTGGGAGCAGCTCAGCTGTTACACGGATCCTGGCAATACTGTGAGATGCTGTTCCTCCTTGCTCATACAAACAAGTTCAAATTAAACTGCCAAGAACTGAAGGAATCTTTCTCACCTCTTTATTTAAAATGATTTTTCCTACTACATTTTTTTTTGTAGAGACAATGTATGTTGTGAATCAACGCTGTATTAATAAATTGAATGGAATACAAGAATATACTGATCATACAGTATGCATCTCTAAAAGATTAATGTGCACACTGAACATACACAATGTAAAATGAACATAAAGCTTTAATTACTGTTCTCTTGATCTAAATAAAAATATAGCTGTCTTAGAGATTATAGTTTTTTTTCAATTCTTCAAAGCAAAATTAAGAACAACAGACTATCTGTTTATAGGACACCATGCATTTGGTTCTGCAGATGCTTTGTAAAAAATGAGAGCTGTCTTGATTCAGTGCTGTGAAATAAGGAAAAAAATATGTTAGATTATTCTAAAAGATTACTGTGACAAGATCCACCCAATACAACTATTGATCTATCTTGGACAACAATAACAATAATACAAATAATACTAATTATCCTATTACTATTAACAATTATTATTACTAAAATAGAAAAAAAAATGTTTTAATAAATCCACATTAATTATTATAATGTTTGTAAATACTCATCCTTAGCGTAAAATTGCTCTACTTTTTTATTATTTCATTTTTGGAAATGACTCAGTATTAATAAAGTATTAAATTAAGGGAGACTGGTACATGGTGGATGGTGAATGTTTACAAATACTGTATTAAAACAAAACTGACATTTATATTTTTATACAATCTTGCTGACCCAACTGCATTAAATACATAGTTGGCATTTTACCTTAAAATCCCAGATCACCATGGCTCCATCCAGACCAACACTACTGTACTTTTCCACTTTGGCTTTCTCCCCTGACACAACACACAGTTGCCTGCAGGTCAAAGCATATTACAGTTGTGAGAAATTCTTTCAAAGAGAGCTGGGTTTGCCTCCCTAACAGGAGGCATAAAATTAGCTTGTTGAGTTTAAAATTAGGGAAAAACCTAGATGCAAAAAACTAGTCCCTGCATATGTTACTTTAATGCTGGACTACTATATTACTTTATTTTCACAATGTCCACAAAATGCATTTAAAAGCTTTTAATTCATCCAGAATGCTATAGCAAAAGTCTTGATGACTACTAAATACAGGCAAAGAAAAATAAATAACCACATTTTTCCCATTATAGCTTCCCTGCATTGTTCTCTACGGAGCCCCTCTTGTGACATTGGAGAAAGAAAGAAAAAATAACTTGTTGCCACGCATTACTAATATACTAATGCGTGGCCCCGACTTATTAATACGTGGGAACGAGATACTTAATGCGTGGCCACGAAATAATAACGTGTGGGAACAAGACAATTAACACAGTCATCTCCATGCTGAGACAAGACTGTTTGTACAAGCTTGTAATGCCAAAATCCTTGCATATCGTTTTTGTAAATATAAAGAGCACCCTGCAAACAATATTGTTTTATAGCTGCTGCTAAAGCATGTAGTTATCTCTAGTTAATTTTTCACGTATTCATGCTTTCTTCTTGCTGTGCGCAACCAAGCAAGACGAATCAAACTGTGAATTGTGCTGATGTTCCAAATCACTACATAACCTTAACATTCTCTGTTAACTAATAACTTGTGGCCACGCATTAAGTATCTCGTTCCCACGCATTAATAAGTCGTGGCAACGAATTATTTTTCCCTCCAATGTCACCAGAGGGGCTCCGTAGTTCCCTGTTAAATCCAGAATAGTATTTAAATCTGTCATTCTCACATATAAAGCTCTTAAAGATTAAGAATCATCATACATCAAAAATCGGATTGTTTCATATATTCCTAACAGAACCCTCTGCTCTTAGACTTCAGTTTTACTGGTGGTTCCTAGAGTTTGTCAAAGTAGAATGGCAGACATATCTTTTAGTTTTTAAGTTCCTGTCCAATGGAAACAACTCACAGGTTTAGTTTGTGAAGCAGGCTCCATGTGTACTTTTAGGACTAGGTTAAAACATTTTTTTGATAAAGCTTAAAGTTAGAGTGGAGCCAATGTCGCTAGATATGTGAGTGCGAATGGGTGACTGTGGCACCAGTCTAAAGCACTTGGAGTGGTCAGCACGAGTAAAAAAGCATTATATAAGTTCAGTCCATTTACCATTTACAGCTGGATAGGTATTCTGAGCTGTCTCTGCAGTTAAGCTGCTACAGGATTAGGCTGTTGACCAAGCACTCCAATTGGCTATTGACTAAGTTTACTGTCTCTGCTTCATTCTCTTCCTTTTCTCCTTATTTGCTATTATTAAAACGTTTAACCTGATTATTTTATTTTTCCATTCCCCCCCATAGAAGCTATATCTGGTCTGGCATTCTAGTAAACCGTAACCGACTAGAGGGTAAGAGCTCAAGTTTATTTACTGCTGCCAACAACTTCAATTTCTGCTTGATTAGGTGATACATTGTTAACCCAGATTTTGATACCACTTATAAAAATTGAGTTCATATTTTTCACATTTGCCTAATTTGTCAACATTACTTATTATTTCTGATTAAACAAAGCTTTTTCATGATCTTTTAAATTGTAATGGTATTTTTAATAAGTACCCTTTACTGAAACAAATTAAGTTTCATATTACTTAAACATCTGTCATTTCTATATGTCAACAATGAACTCTGAATAAAGTGTATGTAAATGGCATGTTTTAAGTACTGCATTTATTAAAGTGGGTTTCTGCTATTCCATTTCTGGTGTCATTATTTATTCCGAACTCACAGTAATTGCAATATTTTGGAGTTGAAATGTTCCTTTTCAGAAGCCTACCACTATTAGCTGTACTTCCTTCTTAGTATATTTATTGTCTTAAGGAAACTGAAGATTGAGTGGAAGTGTAAATACTGTGGTTTTATTTGTGGAAAGAGGGCACAGCTATTTAAACATTACCGGTTAAAGCATGGAAGCTATACACAAACAGTACGAGTTCCTTGTTTGTGCACTCTCTTATTAGTACAATCAACTTAAAACTTCCATTCCATTTTATTAGGGCCACAAGTTAATTGAACAAAGTCCATTGCACTTAATCTACTGCTTCATGAATAAAAAAAAAAATTATGAGTTACCGGGATTTTTTAAACTATATTCTGCCAGCCAGTTTTTCTGTTTACTTTTGGCCCTGGTCTTCATTGTTTAACTCTATATTTTGTGAGACAAAACCGTTGGCTGAGCTTTTGCCATGACCTAATGTGCCCTCTTTAATCATCTGTTTAGCTGATTTAGCTGTTTTATCTCCCAGATAAAACCAATTCAAGAGCTATTGTTGCAATTACCTGTTTACTACCTAGTGCTTTTGTAGATTTTAGTTTAACATAGAAAGGACTTTTGGATCAGTGATTCGTATTTTCTTTTTTTTCTGTGCTGCTGTATGTTTCTTCCTGTTAAAAGGAAGTTTTACTTTCTACTAGGATGCACCAATACCAATACTGGTGTCGGGGCCGATACCGTGCTAATGTACTCGTATCGGCTAGTTAACAGATACCATGAACTGATTCTTAAAATGTGGAAACTCTGCAACAAAATCACAGAAAATCTTTATGTTTCTCTCAAAATTTTAATTTTATGGTCATTTTGATTTTTTAAAAAAATTAATTCACCATCGTTTGTCGTAACAAGCAGGGACGAAAATGAAACCTGTCTTCCAATTCATTGCATTTTTTGCCTGTGTGTTAGAAGTTTCAGAACTGGTATTTGACACTGGTAAGTACTCAGATCCAAGTATCGGTACTGTATCGATATGAAAAAAGTGGTATTGCTGCATCCCTACATTCTACTGTTAATACCTGCGGGTCCGAGAGGAGTCAATGGTTCAAGTCATTGACTTGATAGCTTTCTTTAGTTTACTGAACTTGACAGCATTGTTTGATTGTTGGTATTAAATGGAAAAGTACGTATTCAAATGTATTGAATTGATGCTTGATAAATAAACTAAATTCAACCCATTTCTTTAAATAAAATGGGTATAAATACAGTTTTATGATGATTATGCAAAGAGACAGACAGACAGACAGAGAAAACTGTAACCCCTACATGATGCTGTTCTGATGAAGAGTTTCTAACTCGTTGTTGTCCTCCTCAGTGGCCTTTTTGTCAAGGTTACGGAAGTGTTGCATGGCTGACAAGCTGCCCTTGGATGTCTGCTTTGGGATGTCGAGTTTCTTCACAAACTCCAGGGCTTGTGGACCTTTATAGGAGAACTGGAAGGGGCAACAATCATGGCCCTAAAATGGACAGAAGATATAAACTAGGTCAATGACAGTCACCTGTGAAGATATATTTGTGTACTCAATGCTATTTTCATATGTTTGCTGATCTGGAAGAAATGACCGGAAATGGGTTTGTCAATAATTTTCTAACAAAAGTCCTGCATCCATATCAAATACCAAAAGAGAAGGCGTTCGACTTTGTCCCTACTCTGGGAGCATGGGGTACCAGGCCCTTTGATACATGCTATTAGGTCCCTGTACGACTGGTGTCAGAGCTTGGTTCACATGGCTGGCAGTTAGTCAGGCTTGACAGGATTTTTAGGTGTAGCCAACATGTTGAGGGCATCAGTTTCAGTGGCCTCAGAATCGGGTCTCTGCTTTTCGCAGATGATGTGTTCCTGTTGGCTATATGATCTACAACTTTTGATGGAGCGATGGAGCCAAGTGTAAAACGGCTGGGATGAAGATCAGCACCTCCAAGTCTGAGATCATGGTCTTGAGTCAGTAAAGGTTAGTGCCTTCTCTGGGTCAGGGATGAGGTCTTTCCTCAAGTGGAGGAGTTCAAGTATCTGGAGGTCTTGTTTACGAATGAGGGAAAAATGGGGCGGCAGATCAATAAGTAAGGCCTCTGCAGTTATGTGGTCTTCATCTGGGAGGAGACCCAGAGGAAGACCCAGGACACACTGTAGGCATTATTTTTCTTGGCTTGCCTGGGAACGCCTTGGGATTCTTCCTGAGTAGCTGGCCCAAGTGGCTGGGGAGAGGGAAGTCTGGGTCTCTCTGCTTAAGCTGCTACCCTTGCGACCCGACCCCGGATTAGCGAAAGAACACAGAGGGATGGACAGAATGGTTATCGAGAAGCAGCATTAGTGCATTACAATTAGATGCAAATAAAAATGTTTTAGAATTATAGGTAGTAATAAACGTACAATGGACATATTAGCAGGTTAAATCAATCAGATTTTGGGTTGTATTTGACACCCCATTCAGACAGTTTCAATTATATAATGTGTGACAACTGTAGATGACAAAATCAGTAAATTTAATTACATGGGTTTGTTATTTACATGGCTTTGTTGTGTTTGTTTTGCATGAATGGACACCCACAGTTCAGTACAGGTCAGAAAAACCTGCAGGTCACCTGCCATAAAACAAAAGTCGGGCAATTTAGCCTTAAGAGGATTCCAGAAAAAAACACTGATTTATTAAATGGACTTAGCTTATATAGCGCTTTTCTAGTCTTACTGACCACTCAAAGCGCTTTACATTGAAGCCACATTCTCCCATTCACACTCGCATTCATACACCGACACCCAACATGGCTCGGTAGGACAATGTAGAATTTGGAGGTTAAGTGCCTTGCCCAGGGGCACATCGACATGTGACTGGAGGAAGCTGGAATCGAACCTATGACCAAGCCAATTACTCTACCACTGAGCCACAGATGCCCTCATTTAACAGGTAGACAAAGTGCCTTTTTGGATCTGTTTTCCCCCACCAATGATAGGGGCAGCAAATTCTCAGCTTTCACACTTCGGGGTTTGAGTTACTGGAATGTTAGTGCGAGTGACCATATTGTATAAAACTGAATCGGAAGACTGAATGATTCAGACACAGGAAAGGATTACATTCTTGGTCTCTCCTTGGTGTAGCAAGTAATAAAACGGAGAACTTAATAGAACTGTCTCAACCATTTTGTTTAAAATAAGCTTTTTTTTAAGCTGCCATTGCACAACCTTATAAAGCTTATAGTTAGAGTGACTTAGGTTATCCTGAGCTTTCTCTGTAGTTATGCTGCTTTTGGCTTAAACCTAGTTTATAGTTCTCCATCTGTGGAGGTGCAGAGACATGCAGCACCATTATCCATCAACGCAAGGGCTCACGGACTGGCAAGCAATCACTAACGGAGTAGAACCCAATTTTTTAAAACTATTTGTCGAATGCAACAGAGAGTACATGTCATTGATTGGTCAGCCTAAAATTAGCCCAAGATCATTTCACCAGAACAGTGCTCTATAGTTAATGAAATTAGTAATCAATGCAGCTTTTGGGAACTAGATGCTTCATACTGCAAGGCCAGTTTATCTAATATAGTCTTTTAAAACACCGAGAGGTGTAGAGAATAACAAAACAGATTATTTGTTTTTAGTTTTGTTTATTTATTTATTGATTATTGTTTTTAGAATATTCAGTAAGTTGCACTTCTAGTAAAAAGCTTTCCAGCTCAATCAAAACTCGCTCTCTGTTGGCCATTTCTCCTTGAGTGGATGTGTGATTACAAGCTTAATTATAGCTGCAAGCAGCCTCAAACTGCCCTCACAGCTTAACTTTGCTACAGCCTGTGCTACGACTGCTGGACTCACACACCGCCGCCTCAACTCCATCTCAACACTTCCACCGAGTGTGAAGATAACATCTGCATGAAAAAGTGTTTAAAAGGCAAGAATGGCAGCTTTGACCCAGAATAGCTGACCTCATGAGGGAAAAGGGCCCTGGTATCAAATCTCTTTTGAGGAGTCTTGAAAACCATGTTTGTTCTGAATTTCACAATACTAGTTGAAAGAATTTCTTGACAAGGATTTTAAAAAAAAATTCTAGGAGGTGCTATGCAGGTATTTCCATACATATTTCCATACATATGTGTTTAGGGCCAGATTAATATCCATGTTGTTGAATTTGCAGCAGATCAGATGATGGATGTGGAAACTAGAGCCAAACATATTTCCATGGCATGATATGAGGATTCGTCATGCTGTTACAGACACACCCTTTCTTTAAACCTCTCAGTTCTGGACACCGAATTAACCCAGCTTCTTTTCAGTCACTATCCATAGCCAGATGATGATTAGGTAAAAGAAGCCTAATACGACCTTTGTTACTAAAACATTGCACTTTATGTTGTCAAGGGGCGGGGCAACGACGACACGGAAATTACTTCAATATGGTGTTCAGTGGCTGTATGTGATGACAGCCCTGAACTATCGTAGAGCTGTGACCTTTAATATGGAAGACAAAATCCTTCCAAAAATCGTCAATGCTTAAGACTGTGCTCAGTCATTTGCAGACGTGTAAGCAATGAGCTGTAAGAGAAGTTTGTTCATATGTGATGTGTATACATGGCACAAAATGGCAGCTTTGATGCAAAATGGCTGACTTTCTGTGAGGTATGAACCTGGATTTTTGTTGAAGTTCATCACAAACTCCACATATCTACTGAATTTTATGTTTTCATAGGATATCTATGCTTTTATTTTAATGCTCCTAGGGGGCACTGTGAAGGAATTAAGCCCCTACTACCAAATATCCATCCATCCATCCATCTTCTTAACCGCTTATCCAATTCAGGGTCACGGGGCAGCTGGAGCCTATCCCAGCAATTATCAGGCGTTAGGCAGGGTACACTCTGAACAGGACGCCAGTCTGTTGCAGGGCCAACACAGAGAGACAGACAACCATTCACACTCACATTCATTCCTAGGGACAATTTAGAGTGATCAATTCACCTATCATGCATGTTTTTGGACTGTGGGAGGAAGCCGGAGTACCCGGAGAGAACCCACGCATACACGGGGAGAACATGCAAACTCCATGCAGAAAGACCCTGGGCCGGGATACGAACCCACGACCTTCTTGCTGCAAGGCAACAGCGCTAACCACTGTGCCACCGTGCAGCCCTTACTACCAAATATTTGCATATATATTGGTTTGAGGTTGGAATAATATCCATATCCTTGAATTTGGTATAGATCAGACAATGTATCTGGAAATTGGAGCCAAATGTAGTCCCATGGCGTACCACCAAGGTTCGCCATGCCGTCACTGGCACACGCTCTTTCGAAAACTCTCATCAGCCAGAAAAACATCGACCTTTCACAGTAAAACACTGCACTTCCTGTTGTAACGGTGCTTACATATTGAACACGATAGACGTGACCAAAAAGCATGTCGCCTGCAAATTTGCACCTTGAAGTGTGTCCAAAGCGAACTGGTCTCACTTAAAAATATGCCATTTTTACGCGCGTGAAGTGGAAATGTGAAATGATCCTGACCGGGACCACTCTGGTCTCCACTCTGGTCTCCACGCTGGCCTCCTTCTCCCGAACCTCCAGGAGCTCCCAGTGGACTCTGGTCTATGAGCTGACCACATTAAATGCTGGGACTTCTCCTGCAGGGGTAGACCCAGTCGAGCAACGGGCTCACTCCAGTTCCTGCTGCTGCAGTTCAGTTTCGTCCTGTGCAGCCACAATTCCTGTCATTCCTGTTCAGCTGCTGCAGCTGTTCTTTGCTTCTTCTGCCACCTCCCAACGTTCATCCTCAATAGGCTTTCAGCTTCCTGAACCAGAACCACCAGAATTGGAGCCCAGTCCTGCCAGCTCCAAACCAGAACTCCAGAATCAGAGTCTTCAGGTTCCTAAATCTGCTCATCATCAATGGGTTCCTAAACCTGCTCCTCATTCTTCAGGTTCCTAAACCTGCTCCTCGACCTTCAGGTTCCTAAACCTGCTCCTCGTCCTTCAGGTTCCTAAACCTGCTCCTCGACCTTCAGGTCCCTAAACCTGCTCCTCGACCTTCAGGTCCCTGGACCTGCTCCTCGACTTCAGGTCACTGCTCCTCGTCTCCAGGTTCCTGATCCTCCTCCTCATCTCCGGGCCGCTGTGCCTGCATCCTGCCCGACTGTTCAGGTCCCGACGGCGCAGTGTGGCCTCCAGGTTTCTGAACCTGAACCGGACCTTCATCCAGCCACAAGGGGATATCTTTCCATTCGTCCTCCTGATCATAGTCCTAAATTCGGGAAATCCTTCCGGTCGTCCTCCTAATCATCGTCCATGAGGGGACATCGACCTGGTCGTCCTCCTGAACATTGTTTCATGAGGGGACATTGACCTGGTTGTCCTTCTAATCATCATTCCATGAAGTGACATCGACCTGGTCGTCCTCAAGACTGTCATCCTACCAGGGGACATAGACATGGGCATACCTCTGACCTCCTAGTCCTCATGGGTCAACCTCCAGGGACGTATCTAAAGGGATTCGGGCCCACCTTCCATGGGCCCCCTTGACCCACCCAGTGTGGGAATTTTTGTTTTTTCTTCTTTCTTTCGGCCGACCACCTTTTGTTCCTCCTTCCACAATTTAAGAGCCAGTGTGTCTTCTAGTCCTGGCTGGATCATTGATGTCCCCAGTTGCTTTGTCTTTGTTTGTCGCCTCAAGATTAAAGTCTACACCTTTTATTCCACGTCTGCATGTGGATCCTTTCCATATTGAGTGGCAGTTCCTGACATATCCTAAGGTGTTTACAGTCACTGTGGGCTGTTTCATGGTGATTAGCTCAAGGTTGTAAATTGTAGCCCTTTCACAGGAAACAATGCATTTCCTGTTTTGTTTTTTTGTTTTTTGGGGGGGGGTGTAAAAGTTTAAAAGGATGTCTCTGTCAATATGTGTGCGTGTGAGTGCAGACTTCCTGATTGAGTATTACCTAGACTTTAGACTGCTGGAAGATATTTTGTTTCTATTACTTCAACTTTTGCCTTTTTAAAATGTCAGTCTTTCTATAGAATCTAAACCTGGTCTGGCATTCTGTTTAGCAGTGAAAGCTTCCTGGAGAAGGCAATTAGCTTAACTACTGCTACAAACACCTAAGCAGTTTCCCTCACCTGCTGTAACACACAAGTCTTCATCTGTTATTTTTTGTGTGCATGCTCTGACTTATTCAACCCCCATTTAGTAATGGCAGATGGCTGCTTGCCCTGAGCTAGGTTCTGCTGAAGGTTTCCTCCAATTAAAGGAGAGTTTTCCCCTGTCCACTGTTGCTACAAGCTTGCTGAGTACGAAGGATTTCTGAAACGTTAATGGCATGACCCAAGCAATTGTCTACTGTCTCTACATGTTCGTTCAGGGGGAGTGAACGCTCCAAGTCAATGACTTGATGCAATCTGCTTTTTCTTTAGATAGAAAACCTTTCAAACTAATTGGAATAATGAACTAAACTTGATTGCACTGTTTGATAATTAAGGTAAACTGGAATGTATGTATCACAGAATTTAAATACTTTATTTGTAAAGTGCTTTGAAATGACGTGTTGTGAATTAGCGCTAATTTTGAAATCAAATACATTATGGCACCTTTGGCTCAACACAGTATATGAATATTCTAATCTGACTCTGAAAGATTGCTTGCTGACCGGTGAAACTAACACCTTATATTTGTAAATCTTAGAGAGACTCTTAAGGCTCTTAATCAATCTACATGGATTTTATTTTCCTCCTTGTCCTTTCAATTATCTTCTTGCTTTTAAGGGGCTTTGACAGACACTCTGGACCTGTCTGTATTTTTGGGTTTCTATAAGTAGAGTGTTGATGTACATTCAAATCCATTCAATTCAGTTTATTCATAAAGCACTGGTTTACAACAGATGTTATTTCAAGACAGTTTATAAGTCTAAAGGATTTCCAGCAGATTTCATTGAGTTATTGACTCACAACTGCCAGTCCCCTTGAAGCAGACTCCAACCACAATAATCCCTCATGCTGAGCAAGCATATAGCAACACTGGAGAGTGAAAAACTCCCTTTTAACAGGAAGAAACCGCTAGGAGAAAATGACTAAGTAAAAACAGCTATCTGTTAAAAGAGGGAGGAGATGGAGCAGAAACAAAAATATCAACAAAAAATTATGTAAGAGTACTTTCTATATTAAAGAAAGTAAAAAGCTGATAACAGGACATGGAGGCAAACAGTTACTTGGAGCTTAATCCCAGTCGATGGCACCACCTTTAACAAGGCATTGCAGCCAAGCAGGACACCAGACTAAATGTAGTTTCTGTTGAGAGGAAAAAGATAACATTCGAAATGACAGCAAATACTACAACTTTTGAATAGTAGAAGAGAAAAGTAGCAGATTGAAGAAAAGTAGTTAGTCTGTCCTCCAACAGCTTAAGTATATAGCAGCATAACTACAGAGATATCATGATAACCTAAGCAACTCTAACATTAAGCAAAATTAAAGTTTTAACCCCAGTGTTTAAATTATTTTATCGCAAAACACATTTCTGACTCAAATACTAAGCACACACACAAACAGTGAACAGGTAGGATTTACCGCAGCAACAATCTCTGTAGGGCTGACGAAAAGAACGCTCAGCAGTGGCAGAAGGTCTGTGGTCAGCTGAGTTACCCTGAGCAGAAGAAATGGATATGATGTAATGCTAAGATGCAACAATGACACAGGATAAAAACTGTATAATTTAACTCTTATTTGTCGCTCACTCAAAGACATAAGTGTGTACTTACTCCTTCGCTTCTGCAGCATCAGCCATGGTGATGCTGCTGTTGTGGGCCACCCAGGCTAACTGGTCCCCATTAGGGGAGAAGGAGACACTGTGCACCCACCCACCACAGTCTTTATGGTCCAGCAGCAACTCCCCAAAAGGCATCTTGGCCCCCCAGGCTGTTGGGCCAGGCTTGTCCTCAATATCCTTGATGTAAGTCGAAAAAACCCTGGGAAGTACAGAGAGACATAATTTGGACTACCCATTAAGGTTTTTTTGTTGTGGTTTGTTTTTTTGCAGCAGCTCTTCCCGCTGTAATTACTGGACTGATACAAATTATTTGAAGGAGCTACATTGCCTGCCTGATAAGTAACCCTAGGCTTGGAAAAATAATCAAAGGTTTTACATTGTCACACAAAACCAATAGTCTTTTGATTCCTAACTTATACATACAAAACAGGTATAAGTTTGGTTTTACCTGCAGTGAAGATCAGCAGACCCAGCTGCCAGCAGAATGTTGTTGGGATGCCAGTTGAGACTCAGAACAGTTGAACAGATGGACTTCTTAATGTGCTTGCTCAGCCACCTGAGACAGACAAAACTCTGTCTGATTTGTAAGAAATTCCCATGCAGCCAAAATCCAGGTTATGGTCAGGTTAAAGTCACTATTCAGTTTTCTGAAGCATTCAGAATAACCCGTTTACATGCATGAGCAGAGAGAGTTACTCCTGTATATATAGAAGTTGTACTGTATGCCAGATGGCACATACAAGAAGTTCCTCTACTCAAGAGACCAAGATTCCTTGGGAATAGAACATATACACACAAGACACAAGACACAAATCAATATTCCTTTTGATGGGGATATGCCAATATGCATTTAAATGACCAAATATTCGGGTTGACTTACATTGGTTTATACTAAGCTAAAGCTAACATGGGATGGAGTTGCCCTTTAAAGCTATCTTATAGTGAAGAATGGATAAAAATGTAATTTTGTGAAATTCAAAGCTGGTTGAAATATAGTTGAAAAGGAATTCCCGGAACAGCAGAGTAAAGTGACTCTACAGACCATAGACTGAAGCGAACAAGATCAAAAAAATGCTTTCCACACTATTAAGGACTGTAAATAAATTGAAACCTTTTTCACCTCTCCCACAAACTAAAGTTTGTGGTTGTAACTTTACAAAATATAGACATATTCAAAACACAGGACACTTTTTATGGCACTAAAAACTAAAAGAACTGACTTAGTAATGATTTCATCCAAGTGAACAATCTAAGCGGTTCAAGTTTGATGTCCGTTAGTATAAAACAGGTAGAAAAACAACTTGATGGAGTCTTAATGTTCTACCACTTCTGGACTTAAAAACTCTTTAATCAAAGCTGGCTACATTTGGTACCTTCTGAGGTGCTGTGGCGGCGCCTGGGAGGGTTTTGGGGTCTCAAAACCCTCCCAAAAAAGCCTTGATACCCCCCACCCCTGGATGTAACGGCCGTAGGGTACGCGTGGGACGTGTCCCCTGAACTGTGTTCCTCTCCCTCATGTATCTGTGTGTACGTGTATCACCCCCAGGGTTTTACCCCAGTGCTTTATAAGCCTGGCAGCTTGCCGGGCTTTCCTTGGCCCCCTGCCAGACTAAGTGTCACTCGTTTATTTATTTATTTTACTTTTTAATGCACCAAATCAACATAAAAATGTTAAAATGAAGAGTGTTCTTTACCTGCACGTCTGACTTTAACCGTACAGTGATAGGTCGCTATTGCAACACTTTGTTATTGATACATGAACAGAGATGTCAGAGGCCGCACAGAACATCTAACCGTTCACGACGCACTAGCAGGTTTTAGCCAACCTGACATGTAATTGCAAAGAGGTCAAAAAATGCTAGACACTTTCTTCTTCCGAAGTAGGAAGACCCCTGGAGAAGAGGAGTCCACGCATTCATTCCCAGGTCAAGGAGGGGGCATCTCCAGCGAGCCGCAGCTTGATTATGAGGCTGAGCAAATGTGAGTCACCACACGGATTTAATGAGAAATGGACAGCTGACCCTAAATTTATCGAATGGCTCTACAAGAAGTAAGAAGAAGTAAGCATGACTTGTATTTATATCAAATATTAACAATATTATGACTACTAATTCATGTCAGTTCAGGTACGGGTACATTCCAGTCATTCTCAGAGCCCGGAGTTTCTGACCTGGAAATCCCGTAATAAGCTCGTTTTGTGTTCCAGCGCAACCAACACAGGAAAAAACATACAACTGTGGAACAAACAACCAGAAATACATAAAAAAATCAAATAACATAACTGCGAAAAAAATTTAAATCCACAAACACTGGTTAATTTTGGCACCAACGTTCTAAAGTTTTTATATTTGCTACCACGTGACCATTCATAATAATAAAAGCATTACTGCCTGTCTTTGCATCAAATAACCCCCTCTGTAGCTGAGTTAGTTTACAAAAAGGCCCTGGAAGAGTTTTTCAAAAAACCCAGATGGATTGCTTGCAGTGATCCAACCTGCTCCATGTGCAGCAAAAGGTATAGATCACACAGCAAAGCACACCTCTTGGCCATGTTTGCAATTTTTTGTTTATCTTAACATTTGTTACTTTTAAATATGACCAGCAATGGCACATTTTAAGATGAGGATTTAATTTAGGTGAAAACAATTAAAATTGTTTATTTTAATTTTATTTCTTTGTTTGGTAAAACCATATTTCAAGATTGTGCCTTTTTGTAAAACAAACACATACTGTTAATAAATGGCTTATAACACCTCGTACTAATCATAATTTTAAACTTCCTGAAGTTGCTCTATCTTTTTATCTTATGAAAATATGGGACACAAAGTTTTCTCTACCACCGGACTTAGCAAATTTTCTGGGGGAAACCATGTCCCCCGAAGTATAATACGGACTTAATCTCTCTGAATTTTCATATACCATTCTTATGAGCTACATGCTTGCTCAGTATGAGGGATTGCTGAGGAATAGCTGTGGTTGGAGTCTGCATGATCTGGTCACACCTCACATTGATGACTCATCATAATCTGCTGGGATTCCTTACATAGAAAACTTAAATGATTGGAATGTTTGTATAATTGTGTTGAAATGACTTTTGTTGTAAAGTGCCTTGAGATTACATTTGTTGTGAATGGGCGGTATATAAATAAAAGTAAATTGAATAGAATTGTTAGCGTCCTTATTATGGGTGATTTTAACATTCATGTTTGTTACCCTGAGAAGCCACTTGTGAGGGACTTTATAAATCTTATAGATTCCTTTGGACTGCATCAATTAGTGAATGTTCCCACAGATAACTGCTCTCATACTCTTGACGTGGTTCTCTCACATTGACTCAAGATATGTGACTTGCATTTGGATGATGTGTTGATACCGGACTATTTTCTGATTTTGTTTAGTCTTGAGGCTCCTTTGATGCCATCAATATTTCCAGTGCTTTCATGTCCAAAGCAATTAATCTAATTTTTAACTGTTACACAATTTTCTACGCCGTTTGTCGACCCCTGTACCAATCTTGATTTGTCTTCTGATGATTTACTCTGGTCCAATCATCCTGTCTTGCAATTCTTGATCAGATAGGCCCTTTGAAAACTAAATCTGTAAACTTTACTTATGCTTCTTGGCTCAGTCTACTAAAGCCATGTGAATGCAAGAAAGCTGAAAAAATGGAAGGAAGATAAACTACAAGTCCCCTACTTATGCCTGAAAGACTGTTTGGCTTATTACCAGTAATAATGCAGTACGACATGCTAGAAATGTATACTATTCAGATATTATTTAGAATGCCAAAGTAATCCACAAGCCATATTCAAGACACTTAATGAGGTCCTGTCGGTGAATAAACCATTGTTCCTGACAGTCTCTGATGGAATATGTTTGCAATTAAAAACATTTTTGTGGAAAAACTTTCAAACATTAGGGCTAAACGCTCTCCTCCCTCATCTTCTAGTAAAAAATCTGCCCAAGAGAGTTTGATTAAAACCTTCCCCTGTTTTAATCTTTTGTCGCTGACTTGTACTCAAAACGTACTTTTATTCCTTAGCATTTCCTACGACTTAATTTCATTTTATTCATTTTATATCTGTATCATTTTTAAAGTGGTATTTTTATTCCTTCTATATATTGATTATTTTACTTGTGTATGTTTCTTCTTGAATGTACAGCATCTTGGTTGGCTGTCAAGCTGTCATAAACTGCGCTCTATAAATAAACTTGCTATGGTATGGTATCAATGAGAAATTGTTTTGATCCAAATAGACTACCCACCAGTCATTCTCCTTCTCAAAGTAGCAGACAGAGATTAGCCGAGCTCCACTGCCCAAAGCAAACTTGTTCTCCAGAGGGGACCATTTCACACAGGTGGCAGCACGGTTAATGCGCACAAGGACCAGGGTGGGCTTCCAAACACCATCTTTTAGAGTCCAGACATAGGCATTGCGATCAGAAGCACAGGTCACAATACGATTGGATACTGGGGCCCAATCAATACCTGTGGACAGCAGATCCTCCTGTTAGCAAAAACATGACTTTAAGTCATAAATGGTCAGTTACTTTGGGGAAAATAAGTTCTGTCCACCATACTTTTCATTGGCACAGGTTCTATATACATGTTTTATATACATACACAGAAGGGTTCATATTGTCAATTGGGAAATTGTTAAATTTGTTAAATGCAGTCCTATTCAGCTGTAGCAACAGTACCTGTGATGCGTCCACTGTGCTCAGTCAGCTCATGGATCTTAACCCAGTCTTTGCCTTTCTTCTCATAAATATACACCACATTGTTGTTAGGACTTACAGCAATTTCTGCAAGGAAAGATATGACACGTGATGATAAAAAAGACACAAAAAACAGTCCATGAAATGTATAAAAGAAAAACCCGAAGTCATTTGTGTTGAAATTACAGTTTTCTTCAAATCAACTCACTGCAGTATGTAGTGAGTTGATTTTTTTGGGATGATATTGGATTTTTTTTTTCTTTTACCATTTCTAGTTGGTAGATGTGTGCTTTTAGAATTTTTACCTCCATCTCACTATGTTTTGACACTCTTTGTTTGCTGATATTTTCATTTCAATCTCTTCATGCATTGTGGCTTACTCTTGTTAGATCTGGTTAAAACTATACATGACTTGTTCACTAACATGAGTAACTAGGGACTGTGATGGATCTCTTTTTTTCATTCTGGTACAAGTAATAAACAAACACAATAACATATGTTTGCACAAAATATAGCATAAAACATAAACATCGACAGGAGCCAGTCGACCTCGGATAAAGCGGAAGAAGATGGATGGATGAAAACATAAACATACAGACGTGGACAAAATTGTTGGTACCCTTCATTAAATAAAAGAAAAACTCATAATGGTCACAGAAATAACTTTAATCTGACAAAAGTAATAATAAATAAAAATTATATAAATGTTAACCAATGAAAGTCAGACATTGCTTTTCATCCATGCTTCAACGGAATTATTTAAAAAATAAATGCATGAAACAGGCCTGGACAAAAATGATGGTACCCCTAGAAAAGAATGAAAAGAATGTGCAGCAAAGGGACATGTTAATCCAAGGTATGTCCACTAATCAGCATCCTAGGTGTCTACAATCCTGTAATCACTCAGTGGGCCTATATATAGGACTCCAGGTAGTCACTGTGTTGTTTGGTGACGTGGTGTGTACCACACTCAATATAAACCAGAGGAAGCAAAGGAAAGAGTTGTCTCAGGAGATGAGAAAGAAAATCATAGACAAGCATGTTAACTGTAAAGGCTATAAGACCATCTCCAAGCAGCTAGATGTTTCTGTGACTACAGCTGCACATGTCATTCAGTAATGTACGATCCATGGGACTGTAGCCAACCTCCCTGGACGTGGCTGCAGGAGGAAAATTGATGACAGATCAAAGAGACGGATAATCCAAATGGTAACAAAAGAGCCTAGAAAGACTTCAAAATAGATCCAAGCTGAACTTTATGCTGAAGGAACATCAGTGTCAGATCGGAACATCCTTCGCTGTTTGAGCCAGAGGACAAATCATTAAAAAAAACAGACTGGAGTTTGCCAAACTACATGCTGACGAGCCAAAAAGCTTCTGGGAGAATGTCCTGTGGACAGATGAGAAAAAAATTTAACTTTTTGCCAAGGCACATCAGCTCTATGTTCACAGACGGAAAAATGAAGCATATCTAGAAAAGAACACGGTCCCTACTGTGAAACATGGGGGAGGCTCGGTTATGTTCTGGGGCTGATTTGCTGCATCTGACACAGGGTGTCTTGAATCTGTGCAGGGTACAATGAAATCTCAAGACTATCAGGGGATTCTAGAGAGAAATGTGCTGGCCAGTGTCAGAAAGCATGGTCTCAGTCGCAGGTCACGGGTCTTACAACAGGAAAATGACCCAAAAACACAGCTAAAAACACCCAAGAAGGGCTAAGAGGAAAACACTGGCCTTCTATGAGCCCTGATCTCAATCCTATTGAGCATCTTTGGAAGGAGCTGAAACGTGCTGTCTGGAAAAGGCGCCCTTCAAACCGGAAACAACTAGAACAGTTTGCTCATGAGGAGTGGGCCAAAATACCTGCTGAGAGGTGCAGAAGTCTCATTGACAGTTACAGGAATCATTTGATTGCAGTGATTGCCTCAAAAGGTTGTGCAACCAAATATTAAGTTGTGGGTACCATCATTTTTGTCCAGGCCTGTTTCATGCATTTATTTTTTAAATAATTCCGTTGAAGCATGGATGAAAAGCAATGTCTGACTTTCATTGGTCAACATTTATATAATTTTTATTTATTATTACTTTTGTCAACTTAAAGTTATTTCTGTGACCATTATGAGTTTTTCTTTTATTTAATGAAGGGTACCAACAATTTTGTCCACGTCTGTAACATAGGCTGCCCATTGGCAAAGTTGGCAGCACTGTCGCTTTGCAACAAGAAGGTCCTGGATTCAAATCCCAACCCATTTTTTCTGCATGGAGTTTGCATGTACTCCCTGTGAACCCATGGGTTCCCTCTGGGTACTCCGGCTTCCTCCCACAGTCCAAAAACATTGCTGTTAGGTTTAATTGATCTTTCTAAATTGTCCTTAGGTGTGAGTGTGTGTGAGTGCATGGTTGTTTGTCCTTCCTGTCTCTATGTTGCCCTGCAATGCACTGTCCAGGTTGTACCCCGCCTCTCGTCCATTGACTGCTGGAGATAGCCCCCACCACGACCCCCTGGGGATAAAAGGTACAGAAAATGTATGGAACATATGTTTGCCAGTTTAATGTCAATTTTGGTTAAAGGGAACACAAGATATTTGCCGTTTCTTGTGGACTCCTGGTGTACCCCTTCTGGAGTTAGCCGCTCTGGAGTCAGAATTGGTTACTTTGGTGGCTTCTGAGGTGTCTTAAAGTGGTTCTTGTACGAGGTTACTGTATGTAATGATGCTAATTTGCTTTACTTCTAATTTTCAATGTATTGAAGTAAAAATCCTAGGGAGTCGGTGTTAAGGAGTGCTTCATGCTTTACAGCATATTCAATACATTCAGTTTACCTTGGAAGTTGAGGCGGGAGGTAACTACTTAAACTTTACACACACACACACACACACACCCCACACACATACACATTTAAAATAGGCCTGTTAGGAAGGAACATGCATTCTTGATTTTGAAGTTACATAAAACTCTGTTTATTTATTTGTTGTAATGGTTACAGATCTCCCTCCCCCCTCCCCAAACAAAAGTGGTTTGACTGCAGAGAAATCAACAGACTTTCACTTTGTTTTTTCTGTTTTTTACACTGCTCCAAATCTGAAGTCTGAAGAAAATGCTCAGTCTGCTACCAATTTTCAGAAAAAAATTAAGGGTACTTCAGTTGGGCCCTCCGCTCTGATTTAATCCGTCTCCATCAGTGGTACCACCAGAAATTTTTCATAGGGGTGGCCAGATGGGGCCGCTTAAAATTTTGGGGTGGCACACCAAAACAATAAACTATAATTTCAGAATTTTTTTATTCTACTATTGTAGTAAACCAGCCTGTAAACCAGCCTGTAGAGTACAATCATAAAGAAACTCCTGATATACTTTGGTCTATTGAGTTATATTTAATGTTGCTAATGATATAATGTGCATAGATTAATAACACAGTACAGTTAACATTTATAGCTGTACAACAATTCTGTTTTATTTTACTATTATATTTGGCATAAGGTCAGAGCTGGCCAAAGGCAAAGGGAACTAAGCGCTTCCTTAGGCCCCCCTAAACCCCCAAAAATTGAATAGACTAAAGATGTTACAATTTATGAAAATATTAATATTACTCCATTCGATTTAGCTTTGTTTCAGTGTAGATTATTTTTAAAAAAAGTAAGTTTAAATGTGCAGTAACTAGGCAAGTTTTTTTGTAACTAATTGTATTATTTTTTTAATGAATATTCTATTTATATTTTAAAAATAGCGCAAAAATATTTTAATTAAATAAATTTAAAACAATAAAAATATACAGTATATACTGTACCAATTAATTTAGAAAAACTTTTTAATAATATTAAAATATTTTACTTAAATTAAAACAAAATTTAAAATATAGATAGCGAGATGCACAGTGTCCAAGTTTAAGATTATGCTCAGATGCTCTCATTGGAATCTTCTTTTGATTGATTTAGTTAACTACATGCTGTATGTAAAGTTCAAAGTGTCTGCACCAAGTGCTCAGAGGGTTGAATCCTAATCTGTCAGAATGACCGATGGCCTTCAAATTTTTTTCCACAGTTATTAAAAAAAAATAATCAAGGACAGAAAATATTCAGCTGACACAGCCCTTAAGATGACCTGTATATTTTTGTAAAGTGACTGTTATGGAACAATTTATATTGAGAGGTTTATGTTGAAAAATTTATATTAAGAATGATCTTTTCTGTGTATTCTTACATACTGAAAGAACTGTGTGCTATTTTTTCATGATATAATGATAGTCTGATTGTGTGACACGTACATTTAAAGCAATAAAAATGTATATACTGTACCAATTAATTTAAAAAAACGTTTTAATTATATTAAAATATTTGAATTAAATTAAAACATTTAAAATAACGTTTTATATTTGTTGTGTGATTGTTCTGTTAACATTGTAACAATCTGATGCTTTCCTTTCACCTTTCTATTTTGTTTGAGCTTCAGATTGTCCAGCTAATATGAACAATTATCACTAATTGATTTTAATGATCAGCCAAATAAACTCTGCCTCCTTTCCCAGATTAGACCAAATTCTGATTGAAACACTGCTATTGTGGGTAGGGGTCTTAACAGAAAGGGGGATCCTATGAGTCAAAATCTGCTCAAGGCCCTGTGAGACTTTGGGCCGGCCCTACATAAGGTGTACATTTATTGTAAACAAAACAGTTACTGGGGAAAAGCAGATACCTACAACTTTAATGAATTCTCTGTTCACTAATTTATTGTAATCAGAATTTAAGGAGGCTGAGAGAGGCAAAATCAGTTATTCTGATGGAATAATAATAATAAGCCTTTCATAATTATTGATTATAGCTGTAATAATGGCTTATAGTTATCTCTATTCAGACTAATAAAACTCAGCTATTAATAAACATGTATCACAAAGCTTTAAGTGATTATGTTATGATTAGTAATTCAATGCTCTGTCTGTTTCTCTCCTCCATCCTCCTTCTCCTCACTAAGCATTTGTTGCTCTCCTGTCATCTAATTTCACTCTTCTTAAAATAAGAAGATATGTCTATGGACTTTCTCTACATTGTCTGAAAATTGACCTGATGCCTCAACTAACGAAGTTAGTTAGTGTTGGGGAGTTATCAATTAAAAGTAATTAATTAATTGATAATTGTTATGATATATCTGGTGATGCTGAGAATATTAACTAATAATTGTAGATTAGTAGTTAATCATCCTTTAAATAATTTAATTGGGGCACCATCTAGCCTCTGGGCTAGAAACAAGATAATATATATATTCAAAAGGGGATTATCAACCAATAATCTCACTTATAATGATTAATTATTAGGGATTACACCAGAAAGATCCTATCTGAAGGAAGTGAATTCTTGCTTTAATTCACACACACTCAGAATAAAAGAAACCAGGGGTTTGATTCAATTTAACCAATTTATTCTAATAACACAACTAAAATAAAAACACTACTTATACTAAACGGTTCTGTTCTGAATACCGGTGCCTGAGCAATATGGCGACGAGCGATGACGTCCTTTAGGGCCGTCACGGGGCGCCTCCTACTGTCGTCGTACGCAGCCCCTCGGGTGTACGCGAGGAGGCGGTGTATGACGCGAACGCGCAGCTAGTCGGTGTTGAAGAAAAAGTCGGGAAGCAAAAAAAAAAAAAAAAAAAAAAAGAAAAAGTCGGGAAGCTAGCTGCTTTGCTCGTCAGCCGCGCGGAGGATATTCAAAAAGAGGGGAATTCAGCGGATCGGGGAATTCAGCGAATCAAAAAAGGGTAGTTTGGGGGCCAGCCAAACTATTGGGAAAACTGGGTTGCAGGGAGCGAGGACAAAATCCAGAACACGTGTTAAGAAAAACGAGTCTGTCCTTACAGTTCGAAGAACTGCCAACACCACCAGGGCGAGTTTGGAAGAGGGAGAGGGGATGGCAATTCCTTGAGATTTAAACCCACCGGGTGGGCACCTTTCGTCCCTCCCATCAGTGCAGTCTCCATTCAAGCCGCAGAGAACTGCAGTGAGTTTGATGGATTGGCGCTTCTGACCAACCAGCGCGACAGATTCTTCCAGCGATCAGCTGGGGAGGGAGAAGAGAAGTGCGCACGGCCCATTTGAAATGCAGGCGTAATATTTCTAGGCCATTTGATTAATATTTATGCCATGTATCAGACCCCAACATTAGGTATCTTGTCAAAACGCGTCAGCAACACATCCAAAAGCTGCTGTAACATTTCCAAATCTTCTTTTACCAAATTAGCCTATATTTTTGACATAACTACTTACCTGTGTGTGTGTTTGAGGGGGGATCAGATACCAATGCCAAAGTGGTACTTTTGAAATTGTGACTTAGCCTGAATGTTGTAGCTTCAAAACTGGAAAAAATACTTACTCCGTCCCAAAACACTCTTTTTTAGTTTTTTTTGTAGGGCTGTAAACAATAAAAAAAATGTGGTCACAGGGTAGCTGTAATCACCATTCCTAAATATGACCAAAAAAACTCCAGTTTTCCATGTAAATAAAATGACAAATATAGATGCATTTGCTCTTTAAAAAAATTCAGTTCCATCACGGTCCCCAGTTACTCATGTTAAGGAACAAGTCATGTATAGTTTCAACCAGATCTGACAAGAGTAAACCACAATGCATAATGAGATTGAAATGAAAATATCAGCGAACAAAGAGTTTTAAGAATTGGTTCATGGTATCACTTAACTAACAAATACCGATACAGTACACAAGAACAGTATCGGCACCAATACCAGTATCAGTATAGGTGCATCCCTAGTTGAGACTGACATTAATCTTATTTGTCCCTGCTGACAAAGGGGAGCTCATCACTATTAATAACTGTATGAACCATAATTAATATTGCTGATAACTAAGCCACCTATTGTGCATCGGTGATTTAAATGGTTCTTTTGTCATTGAGGAAAGGTGCCATTGTACGTAAGAGGATGATCAATCACAGACCCTGTTTGAATTAACCCTCCAGTCAAAATTGTCTGCAGCCACCACTGAGTATAATATTATTGGCGTATTGGCTTTGCGGTGATATGATAAGTTCATAAGTTGTCTGTGAGAATTAGAAAGAAAAATAGGTGAAACTTGAACAATTTTAATATCATGCAAAAGTTCCTTTGTTTCATTAATTCAACTTAAAAGGTAAAACTAAAAGATGATAAAGACTCATCACATGCAAAGTGAGATATTTCAAGCATTTATTCGTTATAATTATGTCTTACAGCTTATGAAAACCTTAAAATTCTACATTTTAGAAAATGTGAATATTGTGAAAAGGTAAAATATTTTAGGTTTAAAGTGTCATGCTCTATTCAGCTAATACCAGTGCAAACGATAATTTTACCTGCACAAATCTGCACAAAGGGAGCTCTAACCGCTCCACATATTTGCCTTTACTTTTCAAGTGGGTGGGGGGGGGGGGGCTTCATTGAGGTCTGCCACCTGTATCAGGAATGAAATGCACAGCTGATGCTACTAAAAATTATCATGGCCATCCCCTGATGGCGCCATTGGTCTACATCAGTTTCTTATAAAGAAACAGCACAGCAACTTCCACCTGAGGAACACACTCAAAGAGTGGGTACAGCCTATCTTTGGTTCGCAGGTGTGCACTAGAGATGGGCTTGAGGTGTGTAGCCGGGAATGAAATAAAGTTACCGCTCTAGACCCTCAACCAGAAAGTTTCGGCCCATAGCCTTTGTAGCTCGAATTTTAAAGTGTGACATAAATGGTAGCAGAAAAAAAACACCTTTGCAAACAATTCGTACCACAGCCGGTATAGAAAGTCAGACTTTAAATGCATTTTTCAAATAAATGTATCTATTCTTAGATACCATGAATTTATTCTATTTCTTCATTTAAAAATATCTAAATCTCTCTGAGATACTAACAAACTACTAAAAAAAAAGTAGAATTAGCCACTCTGAGCTGTTTTGATCTTTAAAGCTGTTTACGCTGATCAGCTGTGGTGGTTAACCAGTCAAATATTATGGTTTATTCAGCAAGACACTAGCAAGTTAAATTATTCCATAATGTTCTTTATGACGCTTGCCTATTCAGCTACCAGCTCTCCTATGGTCTTTTCAATGTTTATGGGCTTTGATCAACACAGTCCAGCAGTAGCATCAACAGTAAAATTGTACCCCACTAGATAAAAAACAGGCTACTTTTACTTTGCTTGGTTCCCATCTGATGATTTTAAAGTATTCTGTTAAAAAATCTTATTTAATATTGTTTTTTGAAGAACATGAGTTATTGTTAATCAGAATGGTAAAGTATTGTTAGGTCCTGTGACTGTGTGTTTATTGTGTTAAGTGAGACATCTCCTACAGAGAAGATCTTTGCTGAAGACCGTGAGTGGGCTGACCATAGACTGTAAAAAAGAATAGACAGCGCCTCCTCACTCCTCCCCATTTACCAGAATGACACACTTTCATGGGGGAATTCATGGCGGATTCACAGACTCCTCCTCCCCAGCTCTGACGAAGCATGTTCCTAAAAAGGACATAGGGGCGAGATCTTCACTGTAGACTCTGCCCTCGCGGGCGTGTAGTTCGGTCGTAATCACGCCCATTCTGCTCCCGCATCGTTAGCTCTGATGCTAAACTTGGCTCGGCCCCCTCATTAATTATGCAAGATTTCAAAAAATTATCTTACGAAAACCAGCATGGTACCCAGGCTTTTTATGAGCCCAGCGTTATCTCAGGAAGAATATGTAGCCATAGAAAGTTTTTAAAAAATGGGCACCAGGCTTTAAAGTTGTTTTTAACGTGTCTAAAGTCCAATGCTTTTCAATGGGGGCCTAGCGGCCAAATGGAGGTACTACAGCAAGGGAGGAACAATGGCGGCCTCCATGGCATGCGGTCAAAAAGCAGAGCAGCCAGCGGCCATTGGGGCTGACTAGCATATAGTTTTTATGTTTTTTGGCTTTTTTTCAAGAACAGGAGTTGATGTCCTTTTTTACGTGGCTCCGTTACCCTTTTCACATTATAAAATCAACAGAAAGAAAATCATTGGGCACAGAATTTTACAGATCCGTCCCAAAAATAACTAACAGGCTCATCAAATAGTCCGATCCACTGTTGATACTACTCTTCCTCATCTGTCCAGCAAAACTCGCCAAAATCATCATCATAGTCATCATCATCATCCTCACTTGCAGCGGGACAAAGGACTTTACTTCTGTTTACTAGCTTATTAGCGGTCTTTTTTCTCTGTTTTCCATCGCATCTACTATTATTTCCATGGTTTTTTACATCCCTTCCCCCTAGGTCACGATTAGCGTTGTTATGACCACCTTTCTACCCGATCACATACCTTTCTGCCACTTGGAGAATGTGACACAGAGCTTCGGAGCTGGAATGTTGCTGCTTGAGGAGCATCATGATGAAACAGGACTGGCTATTTCTGTGCGCCATTTTAGTTTTCACTTTCTTTCTCCCGGGACAACTTAACTTCTTGATCAGAGGAAAATATTTCTCTTCAGATTCTGAATAAGGGGAACTAAAAACTAAAAAGTCGATTTACTCAAAAAGTTTCCATGGTAACACACCCAAAAATGTGTTTTAGATTAAAGATACAGATGTCTGCCATCTCCTGGTGTAGTGTAGTAATTGATTAGCGGCCCTATCTCCAGCTGTGGCTCGTTAAAGTCAGCAATATTGCTTGTCGCAATATTGCGACTGTGCGTAGAGACACTAATTCAATAATGCAAGAATTAAATGCAAAGATTTTTCCAACTCCACAGCCTCCTCCTGCTGAACCAACAACGGGTATTTCCACCTTCTGTTCCCTGAGTTTGTGATATTGCTCTTCCTACCCCCGATTATTACAACGGTGACATTGGTAAATGTAGTGGCCTAACATCTCTCTCCAACCTACAGATCTCAGTTCCTCCCAGAGTCGCAGAATCCCTGTCTGAATATTTATTGTCGTTTCATCACCTCTTGTCTGCTTCGGCAAAAAGGGAGAGCCCGCCGGTAGTTAGGGGAGTACTGGGGGGCTGCTCTAATCAATCCAGTTGACACTTTTGGTGACTCTGTTATTTAACCGGGGACTTTTTTCAAACTCTGGCTTCACTTGATTCAGATTGTGAACAAAATCTTATCGATGCAGATCTTGCAAAACAGCTCAATCTACCATTTAGATCACTGCCAATACCAGTCCGTGTCTCAGCCCTCGAATGAAAAATCCTGTCCCCATCGCAAAAAAAATATAGAAATGGAACTCATTGCTTCTGTAATCATCGAGAGCCCATTTCATTTTTAGGTTTTCCTTCTCCTCAGTCTCTCATTGTGTTAGGACACCCTTGGTTAAACAACCCGCATTTCGACTAGAAAAAAGGACAAATCGAGTCTTGGAGTCTATTTTGTCTATCCAGCTCCCTAAACTCAGCCTTAGCCAGCACATCCGCTGCTAAAAAACCTCTCTCAGAAGAACCTCCTGACCTGTCCCACTTCCTCCCAAGTACCATGATCTTCAGGTTTTCAGTAAATCTTAAGCTCTATCTTTTCAATTCAGTCTATTTATATAGCGCCATTTCACAACAGATGTCATCTCAAGGCACTTTACAAAAAGAGTTATTACAATACAATGTTTAGTGTAGAAATTACAGAACCACAGAAGATTGCGTCGTGGAATTCTCAGCAATCCCTCATACTGAGCAAGCATGCAGCGACAGTGGGAAGGAAAAACTCCCTTTTAACAGGAAGAAACCTCCGGCAGAACCAGGCTCAGCACAAGCGGTTATCTGCCGCGACCGTCTGTGGCTTGGAGAATACATAACAGAGACACAGAAAGAGCAATAGAACTGATGCACAAGTTTGTTGCAGGACGTGGAGAATTTTCCGTCACTGCAATGCCATCTTAGTCAGGGTCGTCAAGCAGGGCTAATCCGGAGCACCTACTATAATAGAAAACAGGTTAGTGCTTGAATTGACAGCACATCATGCAGTTGGGGAGAAGTAGGAGAGAAAGTAGGAACAGACCCTAATAATGTCCTCCAACAGCCTAGCCTAAAGCAGCATAGCTACTAACATTAACCTGTCTCCTAGCTACTAGGAGACCTGGCTACCAACACTCTGTCTGAGTCCTCCTGACCCGTGGACGGTGTAGGGCCGGTAACGGCCCCCGTCATGCCGGGGTCTTCTCGGAGTCGGGTTGTTTGAGAATGCAGCCCAAAGTGGGTGGTAAACTCCATCTAAGGCTAAATACCGGCACGAGACCGATAGTCGACAACTATCTTAAGGAAAAATAGACAGAACTGAGAGGACAGAGTTGAAGAGGGCGAGAAACGTTTAAGAGATAAACGGGTGGGGTCCGCACAGTCTGCCCGGGGGATTCAACCCGGCAGGTAATGGGCGGCCGCACTGTGCGGGAGGATCCCCTTGAGGGACCTCTCTCCGGCGCTGGCTGGCCCCTGTGGGGCGCATTTCTTCCGCGGCGGTAAGCCGCGACCGGCTCCGGATCTTTACCTGGCTTACATTAATCTATCTCTACCTAGCTACTCTACCTCTTCCTATCTCTTCCTAACTTTTGACACTCTGCTTGACTACTAACATTAACCTGTCTCTTCCTATCTACCTGTCTGACCTGACTCTAACTACCTATAAACATATCTCTAACTGTAAGCTTTTAAGACATCATTGACTGACTGCTCAATAGAACTGTTTCCCGGCGCTCCTCTCCCTTTGAGTAATGTATTCAGCATCTCCCGACCAGAAAGAGAATGTATGGAGAAGTACATTAAAGAGTAATTTGAGGCTGGAATTATTCACTGATCTAGTTCTCCGCTTGGTGCAGGATTCTTCTTTGTATCTAAAAAGATGGTTCTCTTCGTCGCTGCATTGATTTCAGAGGATTAAACCTGATAACTATCAAGAAGAAATATCCATTGCCCCTTCTATTGTCGGCCTTCGAATCTGTGCTGGGAGCAACCATCTTCTCCAAAGTGGATCTTTGAAACACATACCATTTCCTCAGAATGAATGAAGGTGAAGAATGGACAACGGCATTCAAGACTCCCTTAGGTAATTTTGAATATCTGGTGATGCCCAGGCTCACCAACGCTCCTGCAGTATTCCAAGCCCTCATTAATGATGTTCTCACAGACTTTCTCAATCACTTTGTGTTTGGTTATCTAGATGACATCCTGATCTTCTCCTCATAACTGGAAGAACACAAGATACACATCCACTGCGTCCTCAAAAGACTCCTGGAAAATTGTCAGTTCGTTAAAGCAAAAAAATGTGAATTCCATGTCCAGTCCATTTCCTTCCTGGGATTCATCATTGAGAGCGGGCAGGTGAAGCCAGATACAAAGACAGTAAAATCCATCAACGAGTAGCCCAGTCCTTTGTCCTACAAGCAGCTCCAGTGCTTCCTGGGTTTTGCCAACTTTTACCGTAGTTAATCAAAAACTTCCGCTCTCCAACTTACTGCCCTCACTTCTGTAAAGAAAGCATTTTCATGGACTCTTGAGGCCAAACAAGCATTCCAGAGCCCTCATTTATCAAACATTTGTAGAAACTGTCCCGTAGGGGAATTTATCAATTAAAAATAATTAATTAATTGATAATTGTTATGATCTATCTGGTGATGCTAAGAATATTAACTAATAGTTGAAAATTAGTAGTTTAATCATTTATTCGGGGCACCATCCAGCCTCAGCCTGGAAATAAAATATTATATATAATCAAAGGGGGAATATCAACAAATAATCTCACTTATAATGATATATTATTAGTGATTACACCAGAAAGATCCTATCTGAAGGACATGAATTTGATTTAATTGAACTAATTTATTCTAAAAACACAACTAAAATAAAAACACTACTTATACCAAACGGTTCTGTTAAGACTAAGGGGATGTTTTATGGCAGATCTTTTATGATCTGCCAGAAACCTGGTGGTCTCTTCCGACAAAGAGACCACGTGGCACTTATCTACCGGATTAGCCTTCGGCTACAAAGAAACCTGAAATAGGTTGAGTAAAAAGAGGACGGCAACGACTCTCGGTGTCTACCTGCCACTCAAGAGGAGTGCCATGACGTTGATAAAACCCACGGTTGAGTGACAGTAACATGCAATCAACCCAAACACTGCTTGCCTATTAAACAATAACTATTCTAACACAAATGTACAAAAAGCTCACAGTTTACCCATGAATAGAGATACAAGCACAGCACAGAAACTCGACCACGGAGCGCTCAAGTGACACAGACTCACTTGAAGTTAAGAATCATGCATGCATAAAGTTACAAACAGAATTTTCTAATTCATTCCACCCAGGTTTGAAAATAAAAATAAATGAGAACAGTCTTACTTTAAAGAGGAAGCTTCCAGGTGTAGAAGAAAAAGATACTTCTGATTGCGACGGAAAAACGAGAAGGGGAGAAGGAGCGCAAAAAGGGGATGAAAAATAAAATAAAAAGGGAGAGAGAGATTCAGCAGACTGCGCAAATAGTTTGGGGGCCAGCCAAACTATTGAAGAGGCTTAGTTGCAGAAAGAAAAATTAATTATGCAAGATTTCAAAAAAATGCTGGCTTCATATTTGTAGAGCCCTTTAATATCATATTCATGGACCAGAACCCAACAGTCCTATATTCTATCATATGACTGAAATGTAGAATGTTCGTAAGAACTGTCAAAAGTCTGATGTTTGAAATACGTCGTGGCCACTCGTGCGCACGCACTTTTCCTGTTGTTTGTGTCCTGCAGTGTGCAATTATGATGTTTGTGATCAAAAGCTGCTTGCAGTCAAACTCACCTTCGAGGAGTGGCAAGTTTTACAACCTTGTGTCCAACAACTTCAGCTCCCAATCACAAGGAGCTGGTCTTCCTGTGTAGGTATGGACAGACCATAAAACCTTGCATACCTACAGGAGGTAAAACACCTTGACAATCCAGGGGTCTCTTTTCTTTTCAAGGTCTATATGACATGATGAACTTGACTTTAACGAGCTGTTCAGTTGTCCTGGGAGAAAGAAAAACTAAAATGGCCTGCAGCAACAGCTAGTCCCATTTCGCCATGACGTTCCACAAGCAGCAACATTCCAGCTCTGCATCACGTTCTCCCGGTGAGAGAAAGGTATGTGTTCGGGTTGCAAGGTGGTCATCACAACGCTAACTGTGACCGAGGTGGGAGGGATGTAAAAATCAGTGGAAATAATAGCAGATGCGATTGAAAACAGGAGAGAAAAAAGACCGCTTATAAGCGAGTAAACAGCAGTAAAGTTCTCTGCCCCGCTGCAAGTGAGGAAGATGATTTTGGCGAGGTTTTCTTGACAGATGAGGAAAAGTAGGATCACAAGTAGATCAGACAATTTGATGAGCCTTACTTATTTTTGGGACGGATCTGTAAAATTCTGTGGACATAAACAGATAAATCCACCCGTTCTTGAAAAAAAGCCAAAAAATGAAACATATAGATGTAGAAAATACATATATAGAAAAAAATCTAAATAAAAAAATAAAATTATTGATGAAATAAAAGTTTTAAAAAAGCAAACATTTTTTTTTTCTTTAAAAAAAAAAAAAAAAAAAAAAGCAAAAAATGGTTAAGTCATGCAATCCAATAGTGCCAACGCCTGATGACGTCATAATATGCAAATTAGATATATGATTTGGCTCCTTTAACAAACTTTGGATCATACTGAAGATTTTTCTAATTTACAGTGTACCTTTATCTATAATCATATTAAAGCTACAGCATTTTGAACTAGTGATATCAAAATTAAATATTTTATAGAAAAGAACCCGGCGCCTAGAGGGTTAAACACATCTGGTCCCAGACAGTAGCTGCATTAAACCGCAACTCTCAACAGAATATCCGACTGGCTAACCACAAGCCCCTTCCTGTGCCAGGTTACACCTTTGGGAAAAAGGTCTGGCTTTCCACCTGTGACATACACCTGAAAAATATGCAAAAGAAGCTTTCACCCTGGTTTATCGGTCCCTACGAGATCGAATCCGTGCTCAGCTTGACCTCTGTCCACCTCAACTACCTCGCACCATGAGGAACCATCCTGTTTTCCTTGTCTCTCGGATTAAACCTGTGTTCTCCAGTCCCCTGTGCCCTAAACCTGAGCTCATCAGCCCTGCAGGGCTTCTTAAGGAGCTGTTAGATGATAATTCAATGTTTGATTGCTGACCTACCTGGTAACACAAAGCCTCTCAAGACGTCCTGAACAACAAACCTGTTTTTTCTTGACATTTCCTTTGTGAACTCACTCCCTGTGTTTCTCCCCAGAATTCCTCTGGTACTGAGTCAATCTCCCGAGTTCTCCTGTGATCCCCCTCGACACCTGTATTCACCTACCGCAGTAAGGACATTTGGATTACGTTTCGGCCTGGATCTGCTCAGTAGGTAACTGTTCCTCTGGATCCATGCCAGAACCTAGCACCCTCCTCAAGCTCCAAGAATCATTTCAACCTGTGAGTCATTCATGTTATTCATCAAACCATCCACTTCAGTCTAACAGAACCTAACATCTCTCTGCAACCTACAGATCCCAGTTCATACCCTGCCTGACTATTTATTGTGGCTTCAAATAAATTGTCAATTTTTACTCTGCGTTTTGAGTCTGCATGTGGGTCAGAAAGATTCCGCAAACTTCATGACAACTATACGTTATATTACTGTAGGCTGTTTTAAAAATCTTGCTCTATTTCCCCCTTTTCCATCTTTGATCACCTGCCCCTGTGAAGGTCCCTGCATGGCCCTGAGTAATAATAATAATAATACATTTTATTTATAAGTGCCTTTCAGGTCACTCAAGGTCATGTTACAATAATGATCAACAATTACAATAATAATGATAAACAGAAACAAAACAGAACAGTTATAATAAATAGTGTAATTACATAGAGCATGCTATCCTGAACAAGTGAGTCTAGATTTAAAGACAGACGTGATAAGAAATGAGTGATAGTTCTAAGCCCTTCTACTCTTGCTTGGTTGAAATTTCTGGATCCTTAACCCACCATGAGTAACTTTACTGACTGCTGAGCTCTTAGGACTATTTGATTAAGAAGTAAATAATACAATATACACTATATATTTTCACTTGAAGTACTTCACCCAGTTCTAATAGATAAATAGATCGATAGAATATGGTAAGGTGCACAACGATGGCCCAAGCAGGATTCGATCCCCAGACTTTCGGTTGAGTCATTGGCGCTTACCAGTCAGCCAAAGGGATATTCCCATAGCCAAGTAACCAGGCCACATGATCTAACGGATGCATATTGACAAGACCCCACACTGTCACATATACACATTACATTCTATACATATTAAAGTTTTGTAGCGAAAGCATTTTTTTGTAAAACAGTTTTTTTGGCCTGGATATTTTAATCTTTAATTATTTATTTGTATCGTTTCTTTCTATTTAGTTTTTGAGTTACTCAGTACTTAAGTAGCCTTTTTATGTTATATTTTTTACTCTTGAGTCCTACTACTCTGTACTTGACCAATATATTGAGTGTTCAGGCTTGCAAATGGTGTCGGTGACCAGTTCACAGGAAATCATCTCCAAACATCCATGTCGATAGCAAACATGATAAATATCCTTATAGCTTGCTTATTTTTATACTGCGGTGACTGTGCCTTGTTGGGTAGAGTAGTTGACTTGTAATAAGAGGGTTGTAGGTTCAATTCCACAATTTCACCTGTCATATTAATGTGGCAGTGGGTAGTTGCCTACCGATCTGTGCATCAGTGTACAAATGTTTGTGTGTTTTTGAGTGCATCAATTTACAAGCAAAAACCTAGCATGACAAGTACATGACTGTCAAACAAAAATTGTAATAGATACAGTATTTGTTTTTGCAGCGGGGTCAGGTGTAGAACAAGCCATATATTATAAATTGGAACATTTGTAATAATATCCTGCAAGTTGAATATAGCCATATGCCTGCATTAAAGCTCTTTCACTCCATTTCCTGTATTGATAATTGGATTCCCTGTGGTTCTTCTGGCAAAATTAACACAATAAGGACAGGAAAAATGTATAAGCACACAGCATTTAAAGTTGAATCCTTATGTTTTTAACATAAATAAACAGTGTATGTTGAAAAAAAACATTAGGGATAACAGTAATATTTTTGTGTTAGTATAAATGAAGATTCACATACGAGTCCTATCTTTGTTCCAGGCGTGGCAGGACAGCGGCTCAAGCCCAAAGCTATGAAGTGACATGTCTGAGCAGGACCAGGAGAGGCTGTTGGAATGTGACTTTTTTGCAGATGTACTGTTAAAGAAAAAACTGTTTAGTTTAAGGAAAAAATATTTTTAAAAACACAGTAAAACCTTTTTATTTGCTGAATGTTTGTTGCCTGTAGGTAGAACATTAAACAAGAATATTTTACACATATAGAAGATATATGACATTTTTCAGTGCAACACACTAACACAGTTAACTTTTGATCATCTAATTGGCAGACTGCTGCACCCATATAACAAACTGGGGCATGACTTTAAGATAAGCTTGTCTTTTTCACATACAGTTCACAGTGAAATGTGTTCTAAATTTCTCTGTTGGTCAGTAATAGCAGTACAGTTTTAGCTGTAAAAACTTTGGTGTTAGACAATAGAAACATATATGTCTCCAATAAAGATATGAACTCTGACAGTCTGAGATGTTCTTTGTTCAAAAAGATGCTAAATACAGTACTTTTTACTAGGTCTCTCCTGAGTTAAACAAACAACTCCAGCAAATAGTAGTATACATTATCTTCAATAAAGGTACACCCGTATTAAGTTTCAGATGGAATTATACTTAGATCTAGCTGTTTTTATTAAGTGGAAAGCATAAAACAAACTGGCATCTGGTACACCTGGTAAAAACGATGAAATGTGGAACTTTACCTTTAGTGTGTAAGGTGGTATCTTGAAACGGTGTTAAGAGTGAAAACAAACTGTGTCTTATTCGTGGACTCTGGACAGTCGACACGAATGGAGTTGTGCAGTCTGGCTGCAGTGAAGGAAGTGGCTGTGGTGTAACTGGAAGGAGTGGAAGAAAGATGGGCGTGTTTGCTAATAGCAGTTGAGCAAGCATCTCATTTGGAGCAGTTATGTAACGCATACAGCTCTGTGACCATTATACTAACTAAAACAAACCACTCCAATATACCTTTTAAGTTGATATTTTAAGAATTTTCTTTTGAATCAGTTATGAAGAGTGATCTTTTAGGCTGTCAGCATCTTACCTGAAGTGACTAAAAGTCATTAATTTATGGAATCAAGCGGAAAGTTCTAATGGAGGAATCAAAGAAACAGCTGGTCAGACTAGATATCCTTCCAGCACATATGTTAGCCATCTAAAACTGTATTTACAATGATTTCATTAAAGATCAAGCATAATGATGCAGATAAGAAAGAGTAGGTAAGATTGACATGGTCTTTTTACAGTGCCTTGAAACTGATGGATGGGTGGCAAACATGCAAAAAGTTAATTATGACTGTGAAGTAGGAGGAATAGGAAACAAGGTTTTTTACTTGTTCTTAAAAAAACGTGTAGGATGGATTTAAACTAAACCTCAACTTAATTTAGACAGACAAAATAGAACAGAGATCCACAGCTTATGTTGGAGAATGACAAGTTATAGTCATGCACTCTATGAACCTGACCGACAATGGAAGAATGGCCCAACAAGCTACTGATTAAAGGAAACCAAAGAAAAATCTAATTTAGTATGGAGTTAACAAAGTTGACTGAAGTTCAGGAGCTAGGACACGCCTCTTACCCGCTTCGCACGTCCTAATCAGCCCTAAACTCGTCTCACCTGATACCCCCGGCCTCTCTCACATTGCTATCACGCCGCGATACACATATAAACCCCTTCTGCCTCTTTCTTCCCTTCAGTCTTGTTCGTTTCTGTTACCCCTCCCTTCCCATCCCTCTAGGTTACCCGGTCCCGCCGACCCGCCTCCTCCCTCTCTCTCTGGGTCCCGCCGACCCCCCTTCTCTCTCTGGGTCCTGCCGACCCCCTTCTCTCTCTGGGTCCTGCCGACCCCCTTCTCTCTCTGGGTCCTGCCGACCCCCTTCTCTCTCTGGGTCCTGCCTACCCCTTCTCTCTCGGGTCCTGCCGACCCGCCTCCTCTTTCTCTCTATCTCTGGGTCTTGCCGACCCGCCTCCTCTTTCTCTCTATCTCTGGGTCTTGCCGACCCGCCTCCTCTTTCTCTCCCTATCTCTGGGTCTTGCCGACCCGCCTCCTCTTTCTCTCCCTATCTCTGGGTCTTGCCGACCCGCCTCCTCTTTCTCTCCCTATCTCTGGGTCTTGCCGACCCGCCTCCTCTTTCTCTCTATCTCTGGGTCTTGCCGACCCGCCTCCTCTTTCTCCCTATCTCTGGGTCTTGCCGACCCGCCTCCTCTTTCTCCCTATCTCTGGGTCTTGCCGACCCGCCTCCTCTTTCTCCCTATCTCTGGGTCTTGCCGACCCGCCTCCTCTTTTTCTCTCCGGGTCTCGCTAACCCACCCCTCTTAACCCATCCCCCTTTCGTTCGCAGCATCCACAGTTCGCAGCATCCCTGTTCCACGATCTCGTACACTCCAGTACCACCCTTCTAACATCTCTCTCTTCTAGGTCTTGTCTGGGGGGGTCCTGAGCAGGCTCGGAAAGACGTCCTTTCCCGAAGACTGCACCCCGACACTGAGTCTTCCGCCGGGTCTCCGACGACACCTCACCCAGACCATTCGTTCCTCCACGCCTTCAATAAATGTTTAAATTCTAAACTTGTAGCTTCATTGTTGCCTGCAAACCATTCATCCAAACTGTGGCGTGGCCTAGGCTAGTGAACTTTTTTTTAACTTTAACTGCCACAGCCAAAATCCTGGATTCTGCCTTTATCTGTTCCAGCTAATTCTGCTAAAATTACCAAATGTACCAAAAACATAATATTATATGTGGTTATTAAATACAGTTCTAAATACAGCAAAGTAATGTAATGGTTTTAGATACTCATTTAACCAAAATGCACAAAAGCTCTCGGGAGACCAGTAAAATTAGAAAAGTTTATTGTACAGGAGAACAAATTTGAAAGTGTGTGCAACTTGAACACGCTGGTGAACGGGAAATGGAAATCTTGAAGAGGTAAGAAAAGACGTGAGGAGTGAGTAACTGTAACAGCAGGCAAAGTTGAATTATTCCCTTAGTCCAACTTAAATTTGACTTTTGAAATGCATATGTACACCTTAGTCTGACATAAATCGAACTTAACTGGAGTTGGTGAAATCGGACCAAGGTACCCAGACAAAGCAACAGGAAAATCCAATTTTTCTGCATGTAAATGTCAGTCATGAGAAGCCGATCTATTGGGACTCTGGGAACCACGTTATTAAAAAAAATTATATCAAATATGACATATTTAAAATGGAAAAAAAAGTCTAAGGAAAGTTCATAATAAAATATACAAAAAGAAAGCAAACCAAGAACAAAAAGATGGTCCTCTTCCTAGTTTCATCGGTGGTTAGTTCCCTCCCCCACATAAAAAGAAAGAAACAACAGGATGACGTTCTTTTGAATTAATTTTTTGATTTGGCTCTTCTTTCTTTCCATATCTTATTCCTTCTTGCTCTTAGATTTTTTCACCCACCTTCCTCTGCTTATCTTGGGTTGGGTCGCAGGGGAAGCAGCCTTAAGTGGAGAGACCCAGACTTCCATCTCCCCACTGGCCCATCCCGAAAAGGAGCTGGCCCATCTCACTTGGGCCAGCTCCTCAAGAGGAACCCCAAGGCGCTCCCAGGCCAGCGGATGGACATAGTCCCTCCAGCATATCCTGGGTCTTCCTCTGGGTCTCCTCCCAGTGGGATGTGCCTGTAACATCTCGCCAGGGAGCCGTCCAGGAGGCATCCTGAAAAGATGTCCAAGCCACCTCAACTGGCTACGCTCGATGTGGAGGAGCAATGGCTCTACTCTGAGCCCCCTCCGGATAACTGAGTTTCTCAGCCTATCTCTAAGGGAGAGCCCAACCACCCTACCAAGGATACTAATTTCAGCCGCTTGTATCCGTGATCTCGTTATTGCGGTCACCAACCCACAGAGTTTGTGATGATGTGGGTGATAGATGAGGGTAGGAACGTAGCTCGACCGGTAAATCGAAAGCTTTGACTTATGGTTCAGCTCTCTCTTCAACAGGACAGGCTGGTAGAGCCCCAACAGATGCTCTACCAATCTGCCTATCGATATCCTGCTCCATTTTTCCCTCATTCGTGACCAAAATCCCCAGATACTCGTGCTCCTCCACATGAGGAAGGACCTTATCCCTGACACAGTGAAGGCACTGTTGCGTCACACACAGCTATCAGGTGGCGCTAACCTGCAGTATAAAAGCAGCCTGCTTACTTCAGCTCGCACTCTTTCACGATGGGCATTGGCCAGCTTGTTTTGGACGGAACCAAAAACAACAATCTTCCTTCGCGGGCAGAGAGAGACACCAGTTTCTAGCAGAAACTTGCTCCAAAGGAACCCAAAGACCTCTCCAGGTGAATCTTAAACATTGACAAGCAAAGACATTTGTCCCAGAGCCCGACGCTACCTCTTTGAGTTTCAGGCCGCCAACAGGCTACAAGACTGAACGGTAGAAGCCACATGTGCCAGGTCAGAACCTGTTGAAGCCGCATTCATCCGCTGACACAGGGCCGATAAGAATTGTGGCGCTGGAAAGCTGCCAAAAGCTACTGTAAAAGGTGGATGCCGGGGGCAGATCGCCAAGCAGCCGGAGCCAGATGCAGCTGGACGGAGCTTCAAGCCAGAAGCTTTACTGCTGCTAACCAGATCGGAGCCATTGTTAGCCACTAGGATAAAGTCACCTCACCCGGGCCCAGGGACAATTGCAACACTGGACAGCTTACATTTGAAAACAAATTTAGGAGAATCTGTTCCCTGTTGTCATCTTTAAAGTGATTAACAGTCTTAGATAACAACAGCCCAGTCAAATGACCGCTCTGTGGTAGAGTGGTGTGGATCCAGTCAAATGACCAGTCTCTGGTAGTTTTAGTGTTCTAGCACCATAGTAGTTCTAGCACCCTACCTTTTTCCGGCTCAAGTCCATGGTCTTGGATTTGCTGATCTTCATCCCTACCACTTCAAACTTGGCTGCGAACTGCTCCAGCAAGAGCTTTAGCTCATGTTTTGATGAAGCCAAAAGGACCACATCATCTGTGAAAAGCAGATACTCTTGAGGCCATGGAAACAGATCCCCTCAGCACCTTGGCTGCACCTAGAAATCCTATCGATAAAAGTTATGAAGAAAATTGGTGACAAAGGGCAACCCTGGTGGATTCAAATTCTCACTGGAAACAAGCCCGACTTACTATTGCCAATGCGAACCAAGCTCTGACACAGGTCGTACAGGGAACTAACAGCTTGTATTAAAGGGCCTAGTACCCCATACCCCCGGAGTACCTCCCCCAGGACTCTCCGAGAGACGTGTTAGAACTCCTTCTCCAAATCCACAAAACACATGTAGACTGGTTTGGCGAATTCCCACGCAACCTCATGGACCCTTCTGAGGGTGTAAAGCTGGTCCAGTGTTCCACAGCCAAATCCAAGGTTTGACTAAATCCTCTCCAGAACCCCTGAATAGACCTTAACAGAGAGACTCAGAAGTGTGATCCTCCTGAGGAACACACTCTGTGGTCCCCTTTTTAAATAGGACTACCACCACTCTTATCAGCCAATCCAAAATAACTGCCTACAATGTCCACCCAAATACTTATACAAATATTATAGACACAAAAATGTTCTATTAGGTAAAGTAAGAGCTAATATTGCAGAACTGGGTAAACCAACACAACCCTACAGTATCCAGAGCCTTGAGAAACTCTGGGTGAATCTCATCCTCTGTCTCCGTGTCTGGATCTGTACTGTGTCTGAATCTTGAAATCCAAACATGGCATGGAGTTTGGAGAGCCCGACCCAAAGTCCCCAGACTATGCTTCCAAATTGGAAGGCGTGCTGGTGGGATCGAAGAGGTCTTCGAAGTATTCCATCTGCTGACACAAAACATCCTGTGTCGAGGTCAGCAGGTCAGTCGAGGGCGACCACGGTTGAGAATGAGGTCCATCTTTTTTCTTTATGTCTTTTCTTTTTATATTGCTTACTATTAACATATTTTTTAATTCTTAGTCTGTCTTATAATTTTCGTTTTTCATAAACTCATTTGGTGCCCCTGCAGCCTCTCCACTCTATTGTTTTTTCACGTTGCTGGACCAGGACAGCAGGGGGTGCTAACTTTTCATGCCGTCTTTGCCGACTATCACAGGGCAGTTACTAGTAACACAAAGTGCTAGCCTTACACAGGCTAAAAACAAAAGCAACAACAACATTAAGAACAAGGGAAAGAAAAGATCCACCCCTCCCGCACATATCCACACCCCAAAACAAGCCCACATTCAAACCAACACACACTCACAGCAACACACACTCACACCAACACGCCGGAACATCAGTACTCACACACACACGTATGCTCAACCCCACTTATACTAGCTGACACTAGAGAGACATGGCTGGGCACCGACATATTGGTGAGAGAAGGCCACGTTTGGGGGCCGACCACACCCAGGGAGACCCTGACCACCGGGAGCATCGCCGCTGAGGGCCAATACGGCCACGGCAGACCAAAGGCCCCACACCAAGGGGCAGGGGCCCACCAGTCACCCAGGCCAGAGCCCTCCGCGATACAGCTCCCCCCCGGCCAGCCAGACTTTGCACCCGTTGTGGCCGTCCCCCAAGAGGAGAAACTGGAGCTAAAGCTGGGTGAAAATCATAAAACAAAATCATAAAACAGAACAAAACTTAAAATACAACAAAACTTTGGTAAAATAAGGTAAGAAGTAAACTGAATCACTAAAATTAATAAGTAATAAATAAATAGTAAATAATAAAAAGATAAATAAAATAAAAGAGAATAATTACAAACTTGCAAAAATAGACTAAAATAGAAGCAACTAAAATAGCAGATCATCAGTTAAAAGCGTTGTGTTCTAGGTCTAATCCGTGGAATGGTTAAAAGACCGGCGCCGGACGACCTCAGGGTCCGTGAGGGTTGATATAATAAAAGCAGGTCAGATAAATAAGAAGGCCCAAGACCGTTAAGACATTTAAAAACTAGTAAAATAATCTTAAAATCGATCCTGAAATGGATGGGGAGCCAATGCAGCGAACATAAAACTGGTGTAATATGTTCCCGCCCTCTGGTCCTCGTCAGCACTCGTGCTGCTGAGTTTTGTAATAACTGTAGATTGTATATACTCTTTTTGGGAAGACCAGAGAGCAGGGCATTGCAATAATCTAACCGGCTGGAAATAAAAGCATGCATCAGCACCTCCGTGCTGGCCTGAGAGAGAAACGGGCGGACTCTGGCGATGTTCTTCAGGTGGTAAAAACCTACCTTTGCTATGTTTTTAATATGAGGAATAAAACTGAGCTCAGAGTCAAAAATCACGCCCAGATTTCTCACAGATTGTTATGGTTTGAGATTTCTCAATTTAGGTAAAAGACCAATAACTAAAACCTCTGTTTTATCCTGATTGAGCTGCAGGAAATTTTCTGCCATCCATGTTTGTATATTTAAAAGACAGTTAAAAAGGGCATCAATTGGCCCTGTGTCATCAGGAGACACGGCGATATACAGTTGCGTATCATCAGCATAGCTGTGGAAGCTGATGCCATGCCTCCTGATGACATCACCCAGGGGAAGCATATACAGATTAAAAAGAGTTGGGCCTAAAATTGACCCCTGGGGCACCCCACACGTTGTCTCGTGTGTTTTTGAGGAACAGGTATCCATACTTACAAAGAAGCTTCGGTCTGTGAGGTAGGAGGAGAACCAGTTTAAAACGGTGCCAGAGAGTCCGACCAGGTTCCTCAGTCTGTTAATTAAAATGTGATGGTCTACTGTGTCAAAAGCGGAGGTAAGATCCAGTAGAACCAAGACTGTGAGTTTATGATTATCTAAATTGAACCTGGTATCATTTAAAATCTTTAAAAGGGCAGTCTCTGTGCTATGGTTCGTCCTAAAACCAGACTGATACTTCTCCGACGTACTTTGTGGACTTAAAAAATTATTTAATTGGGTTAAAACCAGTTTTTCTAAAATTTTACTTAAAAATGGTAAGTTGGATACAGGCCGATAATTATTAAAAATGGTGGGGTCTAGGTTGCTCTTCTTCAGAAGGGGCTTCACCACCGCCGTTTTAAAAGCGGTGGGGAAAACACCTAACTGTAGAGAGCAATTTACCATGTATAAAAGGCGTTCCTCAAAGAATTCGTAAAACGTTTTAAAAAACGGTGTGGGAATTGGGTCTAAAAGGCAGGTTGTGGGCTTTACTTGGGAGAAAACTCGACCAAGTGTCCTGGCATCAACCAGGGTAAAACACTACAGTGTCTCCTCAGATGAAAACAAAGATCCAGAAGTATTTGTGGTTAAAATCTGATGGGGTAAAAGACTGGATCTAATGTTTTCAATCTTACTCCTGAAGTGGTCTGCAAAAGCCTCACAATGAGTTTCTGATGGTATAATTGGAGACCTGTTAAAATTACCATTGGTTAAAAAGTCAATTGTGGAGAACAGAAATCTGGGGTTATTTTTATTGTCAGAGATTAGTTTTTTGAAGTGGGAAATTCTTGCCTGTTTGACTGTTTTATTGTATGATTTGAGGTGTTGACGTAAGATATCGTAGTGAACTGTCAACTGTGATTTCCTCCACCTCCTCTCAGCACTCCTGCAGGTTCTTTTTAGTTTTTTCATTTCTTTATTTCTCCACGGTGGTATGGGTTTTGTTTTTACTGTTTTAGTTAAAAGTGGAGCCACTGAGTCCAGAGTTGACTTCAGTTTCTTGTTAAAATCGTCAACGATAAAATCACACGAGGCTGGTAAAACTTCTGCAGGAGTGCTCTGCAAAATCTGGATAAAATTTGCAGCCACTTCAGAAGTTAGGTAGCGTTTCCTCACCGTTCTCACAGGGGCCTCCCGCTGGTTAAAACTGGTGATGTTAAAAAACACACAAAAGTGGTCAGACACAGCCAGATCCACGACAGAGAGCGCACCCACGGACAGGCCATGTGTTATTAATAAGTCCAGGGTGCCCCCCCTGTCGTGGGTCGGCTGCGTGACATGTTGTTTAAAATCCAAGCAGTGGAGGAGGTTTAAAAAGTCTCTAGACACTGAGTCGGAGGTGTTGTTGAGGTGTAGATTAAAATCACCAGTTATTAAAATCCTGTTATATTTAGTATAAACAGTTGTTAAAAGTTCTGAAAACTCATTGATAAAAACAGTAGAATACTGGGGTGGTCTGTATATTGTTATGCATAAAATAGGAGGGCTGCTAAAAACAAAGGCATGGTGTTCAAACGATGTATATTTATTAAAAGAAACTTAATTTAATAAAATCGTGGTCCTTGTTATAGAGGCAGTTCCACCTCCTTTCCTGCCCCCCCTTGTAGAAAATAAAAAATAAAAATCTGGAGGGGAGGCCTCCGTGAGAACAGCACATGCATCAGCGCCAAGCCATGTCTAAGTAAGGAGAAAACAGTCTAGTTGTTTTTCTAAAATCAAGTCATTTATAATAAAAGATTTGTTTGAAAGAGAGCGCACGTTCAGCACGGCCATCCCAATGCCCGCGCTGAACGTGCGCTCCCCATGTTTTCTAAAAGAAACGTTAAAATTACAATTTCGTCTAAAAACAGTCCTGGGTTTCTGTCTATGCGTGATGATTGTTTTAATGGAGTGAATGTCCAGTGATTCAGATGTCAGATGTGGTGAAGGAGAGATATGTATGGTACCACAGTGTGGTGAGTGAGTGTGAGTGAGAGGGAGGGGCAGACTGTCCGTGTGTGAGTCAGGCGGATGAAGTGCACGAGCGAGTAGTCAGGTCGATGTTGACAGATAAAAGGCGAGACCCCCTACAGAGAAACAAGCCAGGGTTGAAGTCATACGTCGGTTCAGTGATGGTTAGTGTGGGGGAGAAGGCTGTCCTCCTGGAATGGCTTCGGTAGGGTGGCTCGAGAGAGTTCAGATGTCCGAGAGCGGGCAGGTTGGAGAAACTAAGGAGGTAGGCTGGCAGTCTTGAGCGTTTCTTTGACCAGTCATGTCACTAACCCAGGAGATGTGACAGTACGCCTCCCTCAACGGCCCCCCCCTGGCGGCCCGATTGGTCTAGCAGGGCGGGACCTGTGAAAGTCCCTAATGAGAGAAGGATCCAATATAAAAGAGCGGGGAACCCAAGACCGTTCCTCCGGACCATAACCAGTCCAGTCAACCAGATACTGAAAACCCCAGCCCGGACGTCTAATGTCCAGGATCCTCCTCACAGAATAAACAGGATGGCCAGGGCCAGGGCGGGCAGGGGGTTGCGGGTAGGAGGGCACAAGGTGCTCGATGAAAACGGTTTAACCAGGGACACATGGATAACGGAATGGATCTTAAGGCTTTCAGGGAGCATCTGCCAGAGGGCGGAAGGGCTGAGGACCGAATCAATTTCATAGGGACCTATGAATCTAGGGGGGAGCTTCCGGTTAGAGGATTTCAGGTGAATGTCTCTAGTAGACAACCAGACCTTATCCCCTGGAGAAAAATGGGGGAATGGCGTACGCTTCCGGTCAGCCAGGCGACAATTCCTCTCCCTATGGTCCTATTAAGGACCATAGGGAGTTTGTAGAGTCCCATCCCCGTTTACAACGTTGGATGTGGTGACGGAATGAGGGGACAGCAATTTCAAGTTCCCCTGAGGGGAAGAGGGGAGGCTGGTAACCAGGGATGATTCAAAGGGGGACAGACCAGTGGCAGCAGAGACATGGCAATTGTGGGCATGTTCTACCCAGATCAAATGGGAACTCCAGCTGGCTGGATTGGATGAACAAAGACAACGTAAGGTCGCCTCAAGTTCTTGATTCAATCGCTCTGTTTGGCCATTGGTTTGCGGGTGAAAACCCGAACTGAGAGAGACTCGAGCCCCGAGGGCAGCACAAAAATTTCTCCAAACTCGAGAGATAAACTGAGGTCCTCTGTCAGAGAGGATCTGAAGAGGGATGCCATGAAGGCGAAAAACATGTTTCTGGAGAAGCTGGGCTGTCTCTAGAGAAGAAGGAAGCTTCTAAAGAGGAACTAGGTGGCAAGCGTTAGAAAAACGGTCTACAATGGTAAGTATGGTAGTGAAGCCTTTGGAAGGGGGTAGGCCTGTCACAAAATCCAAGGAAATGTGCGACCATGGATGCTTCGGAATAGGTAAAGGCTGGAGAAGCCCATATGGAAGTTTGCTGTGCGACTTATTCCGAGTACAGATGGTGCAAGCCCGTACATAGTCACACACATCCCTGTTTAAGGATGGCCACCAAAAGGATCTCCTAATGAGAGCCACTGTTTTACCAACCCCTGGGTGGCAAGAGAAGCGTGAAGTATGTGCCCAATGGATAACCTGAGTTCTTACTGATGTAGGGACGTAGGTTAGATTTAACGGGCCCGTTCCAGGGTCAGGATCCAGTTGTTGAGCCTTGAGGACCATTTCTTGTATGCCCCATGAGACAAAGCAAGCGGGAGGAATAATAGAGGTGACTGAGGGTTCTGAGTCAGCAGAGAACTCTCTGAATAAGGCATCGGGCTTGGTATTCCTAGAACCGGGTCTGTAAGAGATGACAAAAAACCTGGAGAAGAAACGTGACCATCGAGATTGTCTAGGATTTAAATGTTTAGCTTCGTGAAGGTATGACAGATTCTTATGATCTGTCCATATGACTACTGGCCTGTCAGACCCCTCCAACCAATGCCTCCACTCCCCCAATGCAAGTTTTATAGCGAGGACCTCTCGATCCCGAACATCATAATTTCTCTCGGCGGGGGAGAGACGGCGTGAAAAAAAGCACACGGATGTAACTTCCCATCAACACTAGAGATCTGTGACAAAACAGCTCTAGCTCCCAATTCTGAGGCGTCAACCTCGAGAATGAACTGTTTAGGAGGATCAGGCTGTGACAGAATTGGAGCCTGAGCAAACTTCTCTTTTAACATCTTGAAAGCACTTTCTACCTCAGGAGACCAGAGAAAAGCTTTCTTAGTTGACGTAAGGGCCGATAGAGGGGCACCAATATGGCTGTAGCTCTGGATAAAACGCCGGTAAAAATTGGCAAAGCCCAAAAAACTTTGAAGCTCCTTTCTGGTGGATGGGGTTGGCCAGTCCAGAACTGCTTTAACCTTTTCGGGGTAAGCCTTAACCCGCCCACTCTCGAGGATAAAACCCAGAAACGAGATAGAATATGCATGAAACTTGCACTTCTCAGCTTTGACATAAAGTTTATTTCAAGGAGTCTTTGTAACACTTGACGAACATGAAACTGATGTTCTTCTAGAGATTTTGAAAAAATCTGAATATCATCCAAATATACAAAAACAAACTTGTCCAGAAAATCTCTGAGAACGTCATTAACTCAAGATTGAAAAACTGCAGGGGCATTTGTTAAGCCAAAAGGCATCACCAGATATTCAAAATGGCCCTGGGGGGTGTTAAGAAGCCGTTTTCCATTCGTCTCCAGAACGGATCCTAACAAGATGATATGCATTGCGCAAATCCAGCTTTGTGAATATTGTTGAGCCCTGAACGGGTTCAAAGGCAGAGGTGAGTAGTGGAAGGGGATACTTATTTTTAACGGTTATATCTTGGAGCCCCTGATAGTTAAATTAAGACGCAGGCTTCCATCCTTCTTTGCGACAAAGAAAAATCCAGCCCCTTGAGGAGAGGTCGATTGCCAGATGATGCCTGCAACCAGGGATTCGTTAATATACTTCTCCATACTTTCTCGTACAGGTTTAGGCAGATTGTAAAGTCGACTGGAAGGCAGGGTAGCACCCGGAAAAAGATCGATGGCACAGTCATAGGGGCGGTGGGGGGGGGGGGGGGGGTAATGAGAGGGCCTTGGTTCTACTGAATACACACTTTAAATTGTGGTACTCAGGTGGAACGCTTGAGAGGTCAGGATCATCCTCAGAGTCAGGGGACGGGTAGCCCAAAACCAGGGGAGACTGAGGGGAAGGAAATACCGAGAACGTTAGTTTTTCACAATGATTTCCAGAAATATTTAGTTCCAAAGGTTCAGTTGTAGGAGTGATCAGGGGAAGAGGATTACCATCCAAAGTCGTAACACGTACAGGGGTAGATATGGGGACTGTGGAGACACTAAGTTGTTTAACCAGATTATCATCAATTAGATTTTGCTCACAACCAGAATCAATTGGTATGGGAACAGGGAAGGAGCTTTGGTTAAGAAGAATTGAACCAGAAAGTGTAAAACGGGAAAGAGGGTTCTTGCAACTACCCACCAGTATTCCCGTGGCTACGGGTTGGCTCTGCCTTTTAGTCGGACCGGACAGGCGGCGATGAAATTACCTAGTTCCCCACAATACAGGCAAGCCTGGTTCTCCATCCGGTGCTGTCTTTCTTCTGGGGAAAAGCGAGCATGTCCGATTTGCATTGGTTCCTCCGTTGGCTGGACTGGGGAAGTAGGTGGTAAATCCCGGTTTTTACTCAGGAACTGAGGAAATGAAGGATGGAAAGTTCTTTGTCCTTTCTTACGAGAACGCACTCTAATGCGATTATCAATGCGATTAGCTAATGAAATCAGGTCCTCTTGGGTCTTTGGCTGTTCCTGGAAGGCTAATTCGTCCCTCAGTTGTTCATTCAGGGCCTGCTGGAAGGCACATTTTAAGGCTTGTTGATTCCAACCAGAGGATTCTGCTAAGGTTCTGAAATCAATCGCAAAATCAGCCACAGACTATTTGCCCTGTCTGTCTGTCTCCATAGCTTTCTAGCAATCTCACCTTCAGATTCACTATGACAAAAGGTCAACTTCAAGTCCTTAATAAAGGAGTCATAACTTCTTTGAAACAAAGTATGCTGGTTAAATTTTGCCTCCAGCCACTAAATCGCTCGGCCCTGTAAAAACCCAGCCACATAGGCAATCTTGGAGGAGTCATCAGGGAAGGACTGAGGTGAACGGAAAAAAACTAAGGAACACTGCAACAAAAAACTCCTAGATTTCCCAATTTCACCCAAAAATGGTTCGGGGAGAGGCGAGGCAACATCCCTGAAGCGAGCAGAAGTGGGCAGAAGTGACAGCGCTGCCGGTGGCGGGCCCGTCGCGCCGGCTGCAAGAGGGGGTTGACCCAATGCCGACAGCTGGTCACTGATTTCCTACATCACGCCAGACAATTGATCTAAACGTTGCGAGGCAAGGTTTTGTTGCTCGAAGAGAGTCCCTAGCAAGCCTTCATACTTTTCCAGGATGCTGGATTGATGTGGAGCTGGACCAAGGGGTGGTTCTGCTGGATCCGACTGACCTAATGGTTCTGTCATGTTCGAGGCTAATCTCCTGACACACATGCAGAACCAACCTCACAGACTTGTAAGAAGAAAAACAAAGTTTATTTAATCTGTTAGTCCGCTTGGTTGAAGGGACTCTAAGGAAGTTGGAATTTTTTTGCTCGCGATTGCCCCATCAGGCCAAACGCGTAACTGCAGCCATATTTTTAAGCTCGTGCATGAGGCGCGAATGTTGTATGTGCACTCGCAAGCAATACCTCACAATTGGCGAGTCAATACGGTACTCGACAGTATATAGCTTTGCAGGGATGACTTCGACTGAGGTAAATCATGAATGTCATGTAAGATATTTAGACCAAATCAGTTTTAGTGTATTTGTAGGATATGATACGTGGGCAAAGTTATAGCAAAGTGAATCGAGTGAAGAAGCCAAATAATAAGGCTAAATGAATGACTCACATTAGACGGATAATTAAAATAAATAAAAACACTTGTACATTTTGAATGCATTAACTAATTAATCCCACTGGTAGGTAATAATCATTTTACTAGTTGGTACTTTACAAGAATAAGCCAGTTACTAGGATGAAAATATCTTTCCTTACATTTCCTCGGACCAATGCAATTACTGTAGTAGCTTATTGGAAAAGTTATAAAATGGTTTTAAACGACAAGTCCTGTTCAATTGTTTTTTTCCCCCACTACTTATAACTACAGTATGTTTTATATTCAAATTAATGACTTAGAAATGGATTTCCTCTACTCCTAATTAATTTGTGATGTTATTGATGTAATTTGTTTTTCACTCTTTGAAATAACTGAATTTGCCAAGAAATCCATGTTAAGGTCTGTCTTATGACAATTTTGAAATCAGAAGTTACTCAGTACTCAAGCAGCCTGTTTTAACAAAACGTTTTTCAGCCTTATTTGAATAGCATGTTGGATGGATACCTTTACTCAAGTAAAAATATGTTGAGCTCCTGCCACTATTACTTGAGTATAACTTTGTGTACTTTACCCAAATTGATTCATATTTTTCATCTAGGTAAAAAAAGCATTATCAACATTGTTAATGTCATTGTAAATACAGCACCATCACCAAAACATTTGATGGCTTATATCATAAGCCATTATATCATATTATGGAGTTTAGACAGGCTGATGCCTACAGAGCAGACATGTGCATTTTAACTTGTTCTGCTTGGATGAGGGAATCTTGCGTTTGGCTCGGCAGACTTGGCTCTGCGTGACAGCCAAGACCCTGGAACCGATCACAGGGAATATCGTCACTCTGCTTACAGACAGTACACCATTTGGCAACCCAGACGTCTTGGCGGAGGCAACCGGCATGTGATTCCGTCATGTTGTGTTTGGAGGATCAGAGACAAATATCCCGACCCTTTTGGGGTTTACGTGGGTTTCAAAGAAGCCCCATTCCGCACAAACTAAAAATCATGACCTAATCAGATATACTTTTTACTTTTTTTGTTATTTTAGTCAAACTTTTTTCATTTAGGTTTTTATTAGATTTAGAAAAATAAAATTTGCTGTGTTCAGCTTTGAATCTCGTCAGCCTCTGTTTATGGATCACATATCCAGTCCTGGTGGCGAAAAAAAACACAGGAAAATTAGAATTATTTAATTTTATTCAACCAAAATGGAGAGGGCATATGGTTATCATTACCTGTCCTCTGCGTTGCTGTGTTTGCACCAACTCAGCTGTAGGAGGAGGGATGGTCCCGGAGAGAGGACCCAGGGCCCTGGGGTCGTCTGCCTGAATTCTTCTCCTTTTTGGTAGTCCCCCTGCTGAGCTGAGGTGCTTCTGCAGGATTCTTGTCTGCAGCTCTGGGATGTACCCATAGTCCTTGTTCTCCTTCACAGTGTGAATAGTGTAACGCTGCGAGTTTTTGCTGTACACTTGTTTGTGTCTAAGAAAACAAAAAGTAGACACATGATAAAGTTAGCAAATTCCTGGTAAAGTAGTTTTTACTATAGACAGTTAACAAAGGAAGCTTATTTACTCCTAATTATGATTATTTATTGGTGATTGTTGCCTTCCACAGCTACACTGTGTGTGAATTATACTATTTTTAAGTAATTTTATATTCCAATAATATATTCCTCCATGTACCACTGGTGGTACTTGTACCACAGTTTGAAAATCATGTCAAAGCAACAAAGTATGACTTACTTTACTTTGCCTTTGCTCGTCACTCACACTGGGCGATGGTTGTGGTGGTTGTAGTCCAATGCAGCGAGTAATGTTCTTGCTTCATAGACGCCAAACGAAAATGCAAATCGTTTCCCTGCGTACATCAGTATGTGGTTTGGAAAGACTCCAGCGTAGAAGTGGTTCTGCAAATAAAAAACAAAAGTCAATGTCTGTAGAACAAATAAATTCTACCTTACTGCAATAAACTGCAAATATATATATATACAAACAGAGCAGAAACTACCAAATGTTTTCAAGTTAATTCCCTTGTGTATGTTTTGAGATGTATCTGTATTGGTACTCTGTGTCTAAAATAATTCAGATCTACGTATTGTAATCTTTATTGTTCAGAAAAAAAGTGTCACTGCGTTCTCCATTTATCTTTGGAAACATTAAGACAGTTAGATTACATTACATCATGTCACTAACATCTTACCGAAAGGTGAGTAACTTTTCAATATTCTTCAGCCACCTCCAATCTGTGACAACGCTACATGTGCAGCAGACCCAGAGAGAATCAGCTCTTTGCCTGGTCTCTCCCCCAAAGGACCATGAAAGCACCTGCCAAAGGCCCATTCATGCTCTCCACTCACGTGGTGAAGTACACCACTCCACACATTTTAAAGATACACAACATAAAAAATACAAGAATTATCCAGCGTGAACCATGTCAGCAAATATAAAAAATTAGATCAGCAGAGAAGTGTATACATGAACATACAAACCATAAACTCATATCTGGTGCTTGTGTGCTGACAAGCATACCAAAAATGGTTAATTATGTCCTTGATCCATCCAAGTATAGGCTTTAGTCCAAAAACCATTCCAGCCTTTTGGAGGACAAAAAGAAGTAATTAAAATAAAGTCTGAACAAGCCTGGGTTATTTCAATTGTAATACAATTTGACATACAGCATTTAGTTTCTTTGTTAGATTTTTTGAAGCGTGCCAGATGTCAAGTGAATGGGTAATACTATGATCTCTATAACGGCCCCTTTCTGAATCTGTTGAGAAAAAGAAAAGCAAAGTGGTATTGTAACAATCTATAATTCTATATAACAGTTCAAAACTCGCAAGTATTGTTAAATTCTTAAGCATGAGGGCAGCAATTTGCACATGAGCATCAGTAACAATCTGTTTGATGTTTAACTCCTTTGTGAGATTGTCAAAGGTCTCTATAAAGGCAGCCTTCTCCATGGCACTAGCTTTACGGCCAACACATCTTTTGTCCACATTGAAAACACTGATGATGTTCATGGTGTCTAGGTCCATTGTTGTGTACATACAGCACATTGCAGAGTGACCTTTTGGAAGAACATAAAGAAAATATAAAAATTATTAAAACGACATATCTCAAAAGAGCTAAATTATTTCCACTAGCTTTTGAAGAGCTTTTTTATTACCAGACGAGTCCATCCTTCCGTCAGCTATAAAAGAAATAGAGACATTTAACCATACAACGAATATGAGGCTTAGATACTTTCTAGCTATACTTACATATTATCTATCCTTACTTACCAAGAGCAACCACATGGTATTTTGACTATAATTTTATGATTATGGCATTCCTCTTCTCCTCCCAATACTCCTGTATTGTTTTTATACAGTAGGTATCCTGGATTGAAAAGAAGGTTGGAGATGCCACCATGCCCATGTTCATGAATCTGAACAGCAGAGCAATCTTGGAGAAGTTATTCCCTGACAGCAGAATGTTGGTTGACAGCATTAAATCTCATCCTTGCATCCCATGTTACAGAATTGGCTGGCTGTTCTAACTCCACAGTGTATGTCCACGTTGGCAAAACTATAAATAAAAAAAAATGACGAAAAAAAAATATTAAAAGGGCGCTTTACACAGATTTTATATTCATAAAATTTTAGCTCTTCCTGTGGTAACGTGTGTCAAGCATTACATTGTTAACTCACCCTTTCCAAATCAGAGCTGTACCTCGTGGAGGTGACTTTACATGAAAAGGTGGACGGGCATCACAATCAGCGCCTGTGTTGCGGTCACTGTAGTGGCATTTACTGAGAGGCAGTTGGAGGAAATTGGCCATCTGGAGCAAGCTTTTGCAGTATGCAATGCACGCTTGCTGGTTTATAAGATCACTTTCCACAAACACGCTGTCATGTTTTGGGAAAATGGGAATGGATGATTCAGACAGTTCTTCAGGATCGTTTTCGAATTCTTCCTCAACACATTCAGCGATGGCAAAATACAGCTTCATCCAGGCCAATAAAAGGAAGTTGATCAACCACATCCTGTGATGCACCACTATTGTAAAAGAAAAATGCATGTTATCCAATCAGAGAGTGCAAAGTGAGAGAGGAGATTTTACAATGATAATAAAAAAGTGCCAAATACAAAACGTACCGTAATGAGATTGGGGGTACATAATCTGAATAGTATGGGTCCTAAACCCCTTCCAAATCAAGCTCAATTCTGGCAGAATAAAACAACACCAAAATATGACTATATGTACACATAAATATGCATGGAGAATTTCAAAAAGAGTAATTGGTTACTTACACACTGTTTTCAAAACTATTGGCTTGTCTCTCATCAAAAGCATCATCCTCTAGCTCAATTGATTTGATGCTAAAAAATGTAAAAAAAAATTAGAGCCTACATCAGTAACAAAACATAGGGTAACTTTCATCATCGTATAAAAGCCATGCAGTTTACGTTGCTTCCAGTAATTCTATTTCTTTGTCTTCTCTTAGAGGTTGAACTCCTGCAACCTGGAAGTCATCCCTGTAGATAAGAAAGAGGATTTATTTTATGTTATGTGGAGACAATAACCTGGAACATGAGTTGCATGTTGTTTACAAGTAAAAAAATCGGACTCCCCTGCAGTGACTGATTGGGGGAGATGGGTCCCTCCGAAAACTGCTTGAGATGGCCGATGGGGTGTTGATGTGAGTGATGCTTCGGATGCTGTGTGCTTCTCAAAACTAAAACAACACAGCCACTTTTACTGCTCCAATCATAATATACACATGTTTACAAAGGACAATCAATAATATACACACTTTATTGGATTAGCAACACAGTTTTACTAAGTTTAGATAGACGACTTAGTTCTTTCTCAAAATTCCCAACAACTTAGCTAATCAATGTAATCAGCTGTGAGCACGCCAGACAAGCCGAATAAAAAAAGTGTTCCTATTAATGGCAATGTACCGAAACCCCTGCTTTGAAATCAATTTACTACGCTTTTCCCCACATGTATTTAGTAAAGAATTTTTACCTTTCTAGTAAAAATAACGCCAGCTGCGGGTCTCTTGTCATGCCGATGTCATGATCCATCCCTGTCTGTGTTGTTTATTTCTCCCTGTTTCCTCCCCGTCTGTTTGAGTTAATTAGTCCTAGTTTGTTTCACCTGTTGTCCTATTAGTCCTCCCTGGTTTTTCCGCCTCTGCTCCCAGGTGTTCTTCGTTTCCTGATTACCCTCCCCACAGTATATATGCCCTTCTGTGTCTGTCTGTCCTCGTCGGCACTGTTCCCAGGTGGAGCTAATCTCCTGGACTCTCCTGCTCTTGGCCTGCCAGCCCTGCATAGCTCCATCAGAATATTTTTAGATAAAGTGTCTGCTATAAGATCACCATAGGCTAGAATTTCAGCGGCAGGGGAAGCAATGGAGGTTCTCAGGCCATGGAAACTGCTGTTTAATGAGACCGGTTTGACCAGTTTCTGGGTCGAGGCTGAGTGGAATAAACAACCAGCCTTGGCCCAAGTATTAGGAAGACCACCTCCACCTCATCCTCATTTCCAAGCAGCATCAACCTGCACTCCTGAACTGAACTAATCGAATTAAACAGAGAAAACATATCCACCTTAAGGTAAAGAAAATAGTCTAGTTCCACATTGTAAAGTACCTACATTGGTCCACAGGGCAATAAGTACCTTTTCCACAATAATTAGTCTGATGTTGTTTGTAGCTATGTCTTATTTTTTCACTCATTTCTACATATGGCTGCCCAGTCCTGCTCTAAATCATGAAAAAGACTAAGTCTTAGGGCTGGACGATATGAGCTAAAACTAATATCGCGGTAAATTGAGCATTTGACGTCGATAACGATAAGTGGACGATAACAACGACCACAATACATCCCCACCACCCTTTTCTGGTAGTGGACAAATGTACCTAATTTTCTTTAAAATATGATGGCTTCTTGCTATTGAACGGCTTCAAACAGCGTTTTAATTTAGTGTTTGATTCCCACTCCGCTTTGTATTTCTTAGAGTCCAGTTTGAACTCAGAAGTCACGGGGTCTGAGTGAAATCTCTGATTTAATGTGCAGTTGTTTATTTTAGACAGAAATTTTTTTACATCGGCGCACAGGTGGGAACAGGGGGCACAACAACTCAGTGGGGTTAACATCTGCTCCACCTGAGCAGAACCTGGGCGGATGGACCTATTGAGCTACAAACGTTCTGGTTTGGCTGCAGCTCTGTTGCTGCAATAACAAAGATATGTGCTCCCCGTTAAAGTCTGAGTATCCAATAACACCATAAAAAGTTATTTTATTTGTCGCTAATCGACTTGTTCTGAAAAACAGTCGCTTGATGAGTCTAAAAACTTGCTAAATATAGTGTGGCCACACAGTTGCTGCATTAGCAGCTTTCGTCCTCTGTATGTCACATAACAGTGCATAGTAATGTGACTCAAAGCAAAGCAATTTCTAAAAGGGACAGGAGCACAGCTAAATTAAAACACATCTTTTCATTTTTTTAAATACCGAATTTACCGGCACGGGCAAAATGACGTCAGTAACAGTCAGAAATTTCAGTATCGGTAATTTATGATATACCACAAAGCCCTACTATGTCTGATTATTACATTTCCTATTTCTTGTACATTTTAAGCAGATTTAATCTTCATATAAATATCGGAACATGAGAAAGATCAATTATTACTGAATTATTTATTTTAATGCATTAACAATACATTATGTGACATGAATGAGAAGGTACCAACCATGCATGAAATAAGCAATAGAGCAGAGGTTCACAGACAGGAGATACAATACTGAACATGTGTATCAGTAGAGCCCTGGAAAGAGTTTTTATTTAAATTTCAGCTTTCACCCTAATGTAAACATTTCGCCAAACAACATGAACATTAGTAGACAGGATAAGACCTGATATCACATGAAATCAAAAAATTGTCATTTGAAGATCTGTTTAAATGTCTTAACATGATTGATTTTTTGCATTGTTTAACCATACTGCACAACCATCTCTCATCCCCCATAAAAAAACATGTACCTAATAATCAAAAACCCCTGCATCCATTGCACAGAAATGACTGCAGAACCCTGAGTGCATGGGCTCTGAATAAATGCCGCGGAAGGCCCTTCTCTTTCCATTTCCAACATAGCCTGTACAGAACATACATCTTCAGAAAATAAATTAAATTAACAATAAATAATTTAAACAGAATTATATTCATATAAGGGCTGCATGATATTGGTAAGAAAGTGAATCCTGACTTTTTTTTTGCTTTAAAATGAGATTGTATGTGTGAATCGTGACCATGATTTTCTAACGAGATATCATGCAGTGTTTTTATACATACATATATATATATATATATATATATATATATATATATATATATATATATATATATACACACACAAACCCACACACACACACACACTCACTGGCCACTTTATTAAGCACACCTGTCTAACGGCTTCTTAACACAAATTCCTAATCAGTTAATCACACGGCGGCAACTCAATGCATTTAGGCATATAGACATAGTTAAGACGATCTGCTGCATTTCAAGCTGAGCATCAAATAGGGTGATTTGTTGATGGCAGAGGTGAGAGGAGAATGGCCAGACCGGTTCGAGCTGTTAGAAAGGGAACAGTAACTCAAATAACCACTTGTTAAAACCAAGGTATGCAGAAGAGCATCTCTGAATGCCAAATACGTCAAACCTCAAGGCAGATGGGCAGCAGGAGCATAACACCAAACTGACTCCCACTCCTCTCTGCTAAAAAAAGGAAACTGAGGCTATATTTTGCGTAGTGTCGATTTCTGCTGCGACATTTGGATAGTTTGGTCAGAATTTGGCATCAACAACATGAAAACACTGATCCATCCTGCCTTGTATCAGCAGTTTAGGCTGGTGGTGGTGTTGTGATGGTGTGAGGGGCATTTTCTAGAATGCACTACCTAGATTTTTCTTATGGTAGAACAAAACTGGGAGAACAAAAAAGGTGCCTCCATCAGAAGTTAAAAGTTTTGTTCAGAATCAGAATCAGCTTTAATGGCCAAGTATGATACATACAAGTATGACGCATACAAGGAATTTACAGATACAGTACAACCTGTCCAAGATCATTACAAACACCAACAACAACAAACAGATCCAGGTCACTGTTGGGCATGCAGCCAATGAGCTGCGCTCCCATTTTTGAAACATAGAGAGATACACATCTGGGGAGGGGAGGGTTCCACGGTGAGGGGAAAAAACGCTCAACTGTGTTGTGGGTCCGTACAGCACTCACAACGCAGGTAATAGAAAAAACCACACCAACAAACATTTAAGCACATATTCAGACATTAACAATGACACATCACGAAGGATGGGCAGGTATGAGCTCCAGTCCACAGGTTAATGCGCTCCCATCGAGGCACGCTGTTATCCAGCTTCCTGTTGCAGGAGAGAGAATTTAGGATACAGCGAGACAGTGTGTGTGAATGTGAGTGTGTGTAACCATGTCAGTGTGTGTGTCAGTAGATGCAGGTGTACGGCGGAGAGGAGACTCTGTTGACATTCTTCTCAGGGACGTTTGATTAAGACCAGGTTGAAGGTCTTCATGGGAGCCAAAACAGTAATTATTTGGATAGCAGGGAGAGAGCCAATATTCCTCTCTGCCCCTTCAGTCTGTCAGTGGTTTCTTTTTATAATCTAATTCAGCCAAATTGTAGTTCAAATTAAAGTTCCAAATCCACATTAATTCCCAGATTAATAGTTCCAAATCCATTTAATTTCCAGTTGCCCCAATCCACACCGACAGTTTCTCCAAGTCCGATGACAAATTGCGGATGAGTCCCAGAGCGCCGGCCAGATCGCCTCTTACAGCGTCTGTTCTGCGTCCCAGCTCCCCCAGCATTTGGTTCTGAGTCCCGTCAGCACGAATCAATTCATCCAGTTGTTCCTTCAGCCGTCCATCCGCTTCCAGAACAGTGACCAATCTCGACAATGTTTCAGATCTTTGTTGCTCCGTTTTTCGGTAGTTCCAGTAACTGCCCACTCCAATCAGCAGAAACCCGATCACCATGATTGACACCCCGGTTCACCCTTACCGGCGCTTCGTAGAGTTGAGTAGATTTTATCAATAGCATTCAGAGACCAGCTGACCATTTCCATCTTCGCTTATTCAGTTTGGTTTCGGAGAAAATTGCCAAAGGAGGAGGAGGGAGGGAAAAAAGCGACCGTCCTCGCTGAGAGCTGAGCAGAAGAACAATTTACACAATGAATTACGATTAATGACTATTGTGTTATTTGTAACTTTAATCCCAAACTAGCTTCTCATGTTTTGTGATTTTTCTGTTTTAGAGGGAATATGATGGAAAAATTTGTAAATTTCTTATTCTTATTTATTCTATTTTTGGTTAAACCCTTTGTCTTTATAGTTGTTATCTTGATATTAACATTGTATGTGATCCATAGTATCAATTGATCATTGTTGCAACGCCACAGCGGGTGGGGGTGGGGAGTGGGGGGGGGGGGTGGATGTTGCAGAGTACCCCAATTCCAAATCACAATATCTGTGTAGCTCAGTCAAGATTCTGAAACTCCAGTTAGATTCCATTTAAGCCAGACTAAGGTGTATACACACATTTTAAAAGTCTGATTTCAGTCAGACTAAGGTAATAATTTGACTTTCTCTTGCTACATGTAAACGTACTGAATGAGTTCACTGTACTGAAATGGCCTCCACAGTCACCAGATTTCAATCCGATGGAGCACCTTTTGGATGTGGTGGAATGGCAGATTCACATCATGGATGTGCGGCCGAAAAAACTGCAGCAACTGCGTAATGCAATCATGTATGTCCAAAATATCAGGGGAATGTTTTCAGTACCTTGTTGAATCTCTACCACGAAGGACTAATTAAGTGTACAGTGAGTAATATATATGCATATATTTTTTTATTTGTGAGACAAATCTCCTGGTATCCCCAAGAGGGCTAAAGGTTGTACTTTAAAACAAGATTTGACTGATAAGAGCATGCATTAAGCCTAAATCCAGAATTGAAATTGCACATTTATTAAGTGCTTTTCTGATCACGTGCCAGGCAGCTCAATTCAGATAAATAAATTAAATGAATAAATAACAACATATACATGTATATGGTCAGAGTTATACATCTTGGTGTCAAGCATTACATGATAGGTAAGAATCTAACAAATCTGACCAATTATCATCATATGTTATTGTATTATAATAAACATGTTCTTACTGGGGTGGGACCTCAACACATTAAATACGATTAAACAATTATAGGGAAAATAATATGTAATAGAAAACATGGCATGTAATTATGAGAGGCCGTATAGGACAAAATGCATTTTTAACTCTCACACACACCTCTGAAATCATGCATATACTACTATAATAACCTGCATTTGCACATAAAGTCAACTCTCACACACATACATGAGTGATATCTCATATATAAACTAGTGAAAATCCACACATACGTACTACTAACACCCCTTGCACATACATACAAGACACCCTACATTCATCTGAATATGTGATAACGGTATTGTATTTGAGAGGTTATACATGTGTAAATGTGAGCTTAAACTAGTTTGAATGAGAGGTTATACATGTGTATATGTGAGCTTAAACTAGTTTGAATGAGAGGTAACACATGTGTATATGTGAGCTTAAACTAGTTTAAATGAGAGGTTACACATTTGTATATGTGAGCTCACACTAGTCTGAATGAGAGCTTGCAGTCTGTATGTGAGAGGTAATATTGTCACGGAAGAGACAATATTATCCGGCTATAATCCGGAGTGAAGAGCGCATGCGTGGATAAGGCGCGTCGCTAAAATGTCATTTTAAGCTGTGTAACGTAATGTCCAGTAGGTGGCAGTAATGCTGCGGAGTTGGTCTACCAACAGCAATACGTCTTTAAAAGAAGAAGGAAGATGGCTAAAAATTATGTCAATAAAGAAAGAATCAGTCAAGCAGCAGCTATTTTAAATAGCATTTTAACATCGCCAGACGCTAGCAGCAGTGTGGTCTCTGCTTTGACGGAGCAAACTCCCTCGACTCGCCGCAACGATACAGTGGAGAGTGAGTTGGCTTCACTTTTTCGTCCCAGATCAGCAAGCCGAAGTTCAGCAACACTGGCAGAAAGGCGCGGTAAGACTCATTTTATCATTTGTGCTCGGATCTCCGATATTAAAAGCTAAAGTGAAAATTGATTAGTCTGTATCTCTATCCACGGTCGAGTTGAAGAAATGGGCACAGCTTAAAACGATCGCAATTGTGCCACTTATGTTAAAAACAAAAACTGTTTTTCACACCTCAGGACAAAGTGTTTCTGCAACACCACGTTTCCAAGCCCAGCAGTGTTTTGGATCTTGGAAAACAAATAAAAGGAGAAGGTAATGTGCAAACTGCCTTTCTTAATTTGGCTCTCTGCATTAATAGGCTACTGTTTTCTTACTGTCAAAACGGTTGTGACATTGCATACAAGTAAAACTTTAACATAACTAAAATCAGCTATTGTTTTTCTTTTAGACCCAAGGGTCTTCAGTATCATGTGGCATTTCATAAAGATGTCGTATTCCTTCCAAATCCAGTGTGGGAAGTGATTTGCAAGCCAGTTCAAAACAGTATCTTCATGAAAACGGCCACATACTCAGTGCTTTTGAGTTTCATAAATCTTGGGACTATCACACTGTCTTACAGCAAATCAGAGATGGCTTTGGATCAAAGATTCCTGAAGATTTTTAGGTAATACAACATCATTTGTCTAATTTTCTTATTGCAGCCACAATTATTAAAGATCTACACACTTAATATATGCTCGCCCAGTTTATATAATTTTAATTTATTATTTTAATGTGGTTTGTTTCATAAACAGACAGCAAATAAATGCAATTGCAAAGTAATTATCAATTTTTTCCTAATCATTACCAACATTTTTCCAGTCTGCAGTTCCTAATGGGATGTGGTAATAAATTTGTCTTTCCAAAATTGCAAGACGGTCAGGAACTAAATGGCCAGCTGATCCAAAAAGTCTTCAAATCAAAGGCTCTGTATGTGAGACCATCACAGACTGTTCTTGTAAGTTTCTTTTACTAATCTCTTAATTTCACTGATTTCTTTATTGTTATTTAAATAACGCACTATTTAAATCAAAACTAGCAGATGAAGAAACATCTCTCCTGGATTGTATATGCAGTATAATATGCTTTGGGTATACTAGCCCCTGTATGTTTTGTTTTTTTAATCAAAAACCAGCTTTGAAATGTTTTTTTTTGTAATGATCATCTGATGAGGATAACCGATCATGAATGAAAATTTAACTTTTTGTAGGAAGGCCTTGATCGAAGTGATGATCTTACAATGCATGAAGTGTTCCCTCACACAACAAGAGCTATGGCTAAAATGAAACTGCCCATCACAGCAGAGAATGTCCTCATCTATGACAACAACCGAGAGAGTTCAGTTGAAGAAGTGCCTTTTGAAAACCATCGGCAATCAACGTTTGGCCAATCTGTCACCAGCATCAACCTTACAGATTCCTCTCCTTCTGCTGTAAACATAATCAATTTGGCTACTGATGCAGACCCTACCTCTATCAGCACCAGTATTTCAGCAGCTGTTTCCAATTCTGCTGCCACAAGTAGCCTCAACAGAGATGAACCAGTGGCTCATACAAGCTCAAACTACCCAACTTATTTATCAGTGACGTCAAGTGTGTCAGATCTTTCCTCTGATGATGAAGAAATGAATCATGCCATTTTGGCCAGTCTTGAATCTCACATGTAAGTTGATATTAGACTAATAATTGCAAATTTTCATCTGCCAGTTAGTACAATGGTGTGGTGGCTAGTACTGTCACCTCACAGTAAGAAGGCTTTCTGTGTGAAGTTGGTATGTTCTCTTTGGTACACTGGCTTCAACCCACAGTCCAAAAGCATGCTTGTTAAGTTCCTTGGCGAGTCTAAATTGAGATCCTGAATATGGTATAGATAATGCATTTTTTTTTAAATATAGTTTTTTTTTTCTTTTGCCAACAGGTCTGAAACGTCTCCCAAGAACTTCCCTGTGAAAGAGATACTTCAAGAAATGGCAGAAAAAATTAACTCAGCAATGCATTGCAAGTCGATCTGCAGTTCTAGATGGAGCCATTCGTGGATTTAAGAGGCCATCATAAATCCACATTTCTCAATGAATGTGAAGTTTTCAGATGATCTTGGGAAAAATTAAGAGGCAGTTGACTTGGGTGGCCCGCGGAGAGAATTTTTGAGCTTGCTGATTGAAGCCATTTATTTTTCCACAATGTTGGAGGGCCCTGATGAAAGCAAAAAATTTGGCAATGAATAGTACAGGTATGCCATAATGTTCAATAATAATGCTTAACATAATTGTATTTTAAATTCTACATTTAAGACTTAAAACAAAATCTTTTAATTTTAGCTCTCAGGCAGGATCAGTACTTTATTGCTGGCAGGGAAATAGCCGTTAGCCTTGTCCATGGTGGCCCACCCCCACGCTTCCTCTCTCAAGTTCTTTTTGATTGCTTGGTTGGTGGTCCCAATGGAGCCTCCCCCACCTTAGATGACATAACTGATGCTGACCTCCATGAAAAACAAAAAAAGGTCTGTCCAGTCAGAGATAGGGAAAATATTTTAATACACATATTTTAGTACACTGCCAGTCAAAAATTTGGACTCACTATCTCATTAAATTTATTGGGAAAATGAGTTCAAACCTTTGACTGGTAGCATACATGAACATGTGCAATTGCATAACAATAAATGCCACATAGAAATTTCAGGACGAACTTTGGTCCTAAATATATAATGATTTATATGTTATAATGGAAAATCTAAAGAATTGTTCCTCTTTACATTTTCAGTTTGTATCACTGTTTAACTGTATTATTAGGTATCCCAGAGTTCCACCCTCGAAGAACTCTCGAGCTCTACAAATCCTCTACTAGACTACATGGCCAATGCAGGTTGTGTCAGACCCTTGAAGAGCATCAGCGATCGGGATCTACTTCTGCAAGACATGTTGATGTTCCATGTTGTACACCATGTCCAAGGCCCATTTCAAAGGTTTATTTTATTAGATAACATGCACATTTACTCAGTGATTTCAGCTCATTTCTTTCGAAGACTTAACAAAAAATTTTCTTAAATATTTTCTTTTTTTTGGACAGATTTCAAGAAGGACTTAAAACACTTGGAGTTTTGGATGCCATAAATCAATATCCAGACAGCTTTCATCCTCTCCTCTGCCATAAACCATGTTGGATGACCTCTTTACTCCTCGACTTTCTCAGATAGGCAATAACAAGAGAAGAACAGAGGAGGCTATTGTTCCTCTGTGGAGAGATTATTTGCAAGATGCAGAAGGTATTTAATGTTAGCTGTTCTTCATTGTTATTTAAGGTTATTAAACATTTTCAGAGTTGTTAACCATGACAAAATATGACAGTGCACCTGAGAAGCACAATATTTTGTTAGTAAACGCAAATTAAATTTTTTTTAAAGATGCCTTTAAAAAAATAAGATCCACATAGTCCACCAAATAATTGTACTTGGTTAAAACATAATAGGTATAGTAGAACAACAGTGATAACATACGACTAAATAAAACTATTTCCACAGATGAGGATGGACCATCAAAGCTTCAGAGCAGCTTCTTGTGTTTACTACTGGGGCAAGTGCGATACCACCTATTGGCTTCTCTCTTGCACCATCCATTGAGTTTCTCCATGATGACGGTCAAGAGTCCTCCAATAAACACGTTTCCCATGGCCAACACCTGTATAAACTGCCTGAAACTTCCACTCATTACTTCTTATGAAGTTTTCAAGGAAAAGATGAACTTTGCCTTGGGCAATACTCAGGGATTTGGGAGAACATAAGTGTTCTGTCCTTTTAGTGCAATGTGTTTCCCCTTTGGTTTTTTAAAAGGGTATACTACACTGTATATACATTGTCTATACAACTACATACACCGTTGAAAATCTAAAGCTTAATCGTGATCTACTCGTGTGCAGTGCACAACCTCCAAAAGCCGTTTCTATTTAGCAAAGTTAATGTATTATAGTGAAGACATTGAAGTGATCATTGATATTGAACCCAAAGCACTAATATGTTGTTATTTAAGGTTAGAGATCAAATTCATTAAACGGGAATATTTTCATTTAAGTGACATTACTGTACACTACATTTTTATGTTTGCTTTAAATTGATTATTTCCAAACCATTTGATATATTTATCTAAATACCAGCTGAGCATCTTAAAAAAATTACCTCAACATCACATTCTAGTATAAAAGTACAGATAATTGGATCATAATTAAGAATACAGAAAACGTTGTCCCGTCATTGTTTGTGAGCCATGTTTTTTCCCTAATTGGCCAGATACCTGTTTTAAAATAACCTTACAACAGCTGTATTCCTTTTAATTTTAACTTTAGTCTTCTGAGGTGGATGTTTTTTTTTAGTTTTTTTTTTTAGAAAATACACATTTCAGTTTATTCTGGTGGTTAACATGCATGTTCTCTAAAAATCTGAAGTCTGGTTCTCATTCAGCATGAATCTTAAAATGGTTTAAAAAGTTTAATGAAACTGTGGGCATGTGGTAAAGTTAATCAAAAATAAACATTTCAAATATACAGCATGACCCATTTTTTTCTTGTGAAAAATACACATTTCAGTGTTACAACTGGAAATACAGATAACTTGATTCTGATAACTTATAACCATGGAAGTGCATTAGTTTTAACAATTCTAGTAAAGGGAAACAAAATTACTTCATAATCCATTTCTGCGATTTGTTAGTGCATAAAAACAAAAAAAAATTAAATGGCAGAAATTATGACAAATGTTGTTCAACAAATCTTAAAACAGAATAAAATAAGTCAATGCCATAATGTCCATCATTTTCCCTTGGATTAAAATTCTGATGGATTATGTTAACCGTTGTTTCATTTATACCTATATTAATGTCTGGAATAACAACATTGTTGCTTGTTTGCAGATCAGGTAAAGGTTCCTCTAGGTCCACTCCAAAAAGTTCATCAACCTCAAAAATGGTATCAACAGCGGTGTTCTGTTGTGCTATATTAGTTATGACACCCATGTGCCACAGCTGAAGTGGACTCTGTCCCCTCTGAGTGGAGAGACCACGGTTATTCCACTCGTTTTGGAACTCAACTGTAGCTCTTTCTATTCTTGGCATAAAGACAAAATGAAGGCAGTATAGATGAATCTCATTTAATGAGTCAAGTATACCATGATCTTCCATTAAACTAAAAATGTTAATGAAATCAAGCGAGGCCACTCTATTAAGTTCTGCCCATAACCTTGCAATACGCTGATTATGTACTAAATAATAAATAGCAGATCATCAGTTAAAAGCTAGACTAAAAGGGTGAGTCTTGAGCCGCTTTTTAAAAACATCAACATTCTCTGCGGCCCTGAGGTCCTGCAGCAGGCTGTTCCACAGGCGGGGACCATAGTAACTAAAAGCCGCTTCCCCGTGTGTTCTAGATCGAATCCGTGGAATGGTTAAAAGGCGGGCGCCGGACGACCTCAGGGTCCGTGAGGGTTGATATAATAAAAGCAGGTCAGATAGATAAGAAGGCCCAAGACCGTTAAGACATTTAAAAACTAGTAAAATAATCTTAAAATCGATCCTGAAATGGACGGGGAGCCACTGCAGCAAACATAAAACTGGTGTAATATGTTCCCGCCCTCTGGTCCTCGTCACCACTCGTGCTGCTGAGTTTTGTAATAACTGTAGATTGTATATACTCTTTTTGGGAAGACCAGAGAGCAGGGCATTGCAATAATCTAACCGGCTGGAAATAAAAGCATGCATCAGCACCTCCGTGCTGGCCTGAGAGAGAACCGGGCGGACTCTGGCGATGTTCTTCAGGTGGTAAAAACCTACCTTTGCTATGTTTTTAATATGAGGAATAAAACTGAGCTCAGAGTCAAAAATCACGCCCAGATTTCTCACAGATTGTGATGCTTTGAGATTTCTCAATTTAGGTAAAAGTTTCTCTCTCTGGCCTTCAGGGCCAATAACTAAAACCTCTGTTTTATCCTGATTGGGCTGCAGGAAATTTTCTGCCATCCATGTTTGTATATTTAAAAGACAGTTAAAAAGGGCATCAATTGGCCCTGTGTCATCAGGAGACACGGCGATATACAGTTGCGTATCATCAGCATAGCTGTGGAAGCTGATGCCATGCGTCCTGATGACATCACCCAGGGGAAGCATATACAGATTAAAAAGAGTTGGGCCTAAAATTGACCCCTGGGGCACCCCACACGTTGTCTTGTGTGTTTTTGAGGAACAGGTATCCATACTTACAAAGAAGCTTCGGTCTGTGAGGTAGGAGGAGAACCAGTTTAAAACAGTGCCAGAGAGTCCGACCAGGTTCCTCAGTCTGTTAATTAAAATGTGATGGTCTACTGTGTCAAAAGCGGAGGTAAGATCCAGTAGAACCAAGACTGTGAGTTTATGATTATCTAAATTGAACCTGGTATCATTTAAAATCTTTAAAAGGGCAGTCTCTGTGCTATGGTTCGTCTTAAAACCAGACTGATACTTCTCCAACTTACTTTTTGAACTTTAAAAATAATTTAATTGGGTTAAAACCAGTTTTTCTAAAATTTTACTTAAAAATGGTAAGTTGGATACAGGCCGATAATTATTAAAAATGGTGGGGTCTAGGTTGCTCTTCTTCAGAAGGGGCTTCACCACCGCCGTTTTAAAAGCGGGGGGGAAAACACCTAACTATAGAGAGCAATTTACCATGTATAAAAGGCGTTCCTCAAAGAATTCGTAAAACGTTTTAAAAAACGGTGTGGGAATTGGGTCTAAAAGGCAGGTTGTGGGCTTTACTTGGGAGAAAACTCAACCAAGTGTCCTGGCATCAACCAGGGTAAAACAGTCCAGTGTCTCCTCAGATGAAAACAAAGATCCAGAAGTATTTGTGGTTAAAATCTGATGGGGTAAAAGACTGGATCTAATGTTTTCAATCTTACTCCTGAAGTGGTCTGCAAAAGCCTCACAATGAGTTTCTGATGGTAAAATTACCATTGGTTAAAAAGTCAATTGTGGAGAACAGAAATCTGGGGTTATTTTTATTGTCAGAGATTAGTTTTTTGACGTGGGAAATTCTTGCCTGACTGTTTTATTGTATGATTTGAGGTTTTGACGTAAGATATTGTAGTGAACTGTCAACTGTGATTTTATCCACCTCCTCTCAGCACTCCTGCAGGTTGTTTTTAGTTTTTTCATTTCTTTATATCTCCACGGTGGTATGGTATGGGTTTTGTTTTTACTGTTTTAGTTAAAAGTGGAGCCACTGAGTCCAGAGTTGACTTCAGTTTCTTGTTAAAATCGTCAACGATAAAATCACGCGAGGCTGGTAAAACTTCTGCAGGAGTGCTCTGCAAAATCTGGATAAAATTTGCAGCCACTTCAGAAGTTAGGTAGCGTTTCCTCACCGTTCTCACAGGGGCCTCCCGCTGGTTAAAACTGGTGATGTTAAAAAACACACAAAAGTGGTCAGACACAGCCAGATCCACGACAGAGAGCGCACCCACGGACAGGCCATGTGTTATTAATAAGTCCAGGGTGCCCCCCCTGTCGTGGGTCGGCTGCGTGACATGTTGTTTAAAATCCAAGCAGTGGAGGAGGTTTAAAAAGTCTCTAGACACTGAGTCGGAGGTGTTGTTGAGGTGTAGATTAAAATCACCAGTTATTAAAATCCTGTTATATTTAGTATAAACAGTTGTTAAAAGTTCTGAAAACTCATTGATAAAAACAGTAGAATACTGGGGTGGTCTGTATATTGTTATGCATAAAATAGGAGGGCTGCTAAAAACAAAGGCATGGTGTTCAAACGATGTATATTTATTAAAAGAAACTTAATTTAATAAAATCGTGGTCCTTGTTATAGAGGCAGTTCCACCTCCTTTCCTGCCCCCCCTTGTAGAAAATAAAAAATAAAAATCTGGAGGGGAGGCCTCCGTGAGAACAGCACATGCATCAGCGCCAAGCCATGTCTAAGTAAGGAGAAAACAGTCTAGTTGTTTTTCTAAAATCAAGTAATTTATAATAAAAGATTTGTTTGAAAGAGAGCGCACGTTCAGCACGGCCATCCCAATGCCCGCGCTGAACGTGCGCTCCCCATGTTTTCTAAAAGAAACGTTAAAATTACAATTTCGTCTAAAAACAGTCCTGGGTTTCTGTCTATGCGTGATGATTGTTTTAATGGAGTGAATGTCCGGTGATTCAGATGTCAGATGTGGTGAAGGACAGATATGTATGGTACCACATGAAGGTGAGTGTGAGTGAGAGGGAGGGGCAGAGTGTCCGTGTGTGAGTCAGGTGGATGAAGTGCACAAGTGTGTAGTCAGGTCGATGTTGACAGATTAAAGGCGAGACCCCTCCTGGATGAAGGCCGTCACGTTTAAAAAGATGTGATCACACCTTACTCTTGAGGGCAAACCAAAGTCATTTACTCCTTGAACAAAAACTGACAACACTGTTGAAGCTCTGTTGTTGTTGCGGCATCTTAAATATATTATGGTTCGTCTAAAGCCGTCAACACAGCCGTGGAATACTATTCGCCATATCACCAGCTTGTGGTTGCTGTCAAAATGCCTGTAAAAAGGAAATACATAACATTTAATATAAAAAGGAATGTGTAACAATGTTTCAGTTCAGTTTGAAACAATACAACTTGTGTCGCTTCCTTGATTAAAACAGACTAAAAACTTTGTCAAAAAAGATTAATCAATTGTATTTATTTACTGTACATAGTCAATTTTGAAAAGTACCCTATTAAACTGCTCTTTTAACACAGAACTAGCCAGTCGTTCCAAGTAAGTGCATTTTTGGACATAAATATGTTCAAGTTTATTTGACATCCAACAACAGAATTGAAATAAAAGTCAATTTGTGTAACTGTATTATAAACGTGTAGTGTTAGCACTGACAGATTGAAAAAAGGGACTACTCAATGGCAATTCTACATGTGTGCCTGTTGCACTGCTTTTTTCATATGGCCAATCTCCTCTGACCTCTGCATTCCCAGAGGTCAGAGGAACATCACACACAACAGCGGTAGAACATGACCCTGTGCAATGTGACTGGCTGTTATCAACAAGAACAGTAAATTAAGCATAGCAAATGAGATGTTTGGTGAGTATCAGCATAACATACCACATACACTTATCATTTATTTATGTCATTACCCACCACAACTGATTTGGAGTCTGAATATTATAAACCCGCCTGCGTATGGCATGCCTCCTGCGAAATGATCGTCCAACTGGATCAATGTTCTGTTTAAGAGGGGTAAAAATATCAGAATAATTACTACGTTCAGTAATTACTTTCTCAAGTTAATTCATGCAACTGATATGATTTATGCAAGAAATCTAGTGGATACACCAAGATATGGATAATAAAGATTATTCCACCAGATGTAATCCAACTGAGACAAATAAATTAAAAACTACCAGTCCAAAATAACAGTATAAAAGTTCAAGTTTTTCATAATGCCCACCATTTTCCCTTTAAATGTTTTATAAACATGAAAAGTAAATCTTGAGAATGTAATCTGCATTATTTGGTAAAACGCTTCATATGCCTCATGTCTGACACGCCAACGTTGAATTCGCATCCTTCTTGATGCAAGGCTCCCAAGCACATACGTTTCACCAGCATTTGGTGTCTGCTGCAGAATTTCAGTCACAATTGCATTTAACTCTTGGTCTGAAAGCACTGTGTACTGTAATGGCTGGATTCCAAGGTTTTGCCTATGTCTATAGAGAGTCCGTTGGCTAACTCCAAAAGTCGATGCAATCTGCTGCCAATTCATTCCAACTGAAATGCAGTGAGAAATCTGCATTGATGCTAGATCATATGCTGGCTGACCTGGGAAACCAGCCCGTATTGTTGGGGGAAGCAGAGACCTTGCTGTCATTCCATTAGATCTCTGCATGGTGTCATATTCATTTCAAATAGACTAAAAGCTCCTATACAAGTCCTTAATCATTCTTTGATATACATCATGTCTTGGTTCATAATACTGTGACACAGACATGATTGCAGACAAAGTTTGTGTGTGATCAGTAAGTTCTTGGTAAAGCCTGTCCAGGCCACTGCAGTCACCAGTTCCTTCCATTTCAATTAATTCAACACAGTGAAGTGCATTAGCCAGGCCCATGTTCTTGAAGGAATGACTTGTAACTTTTCTCTAATAACACAATAGTATTCATATCACAACCAAAATATCTGTAGTTATGTTGACACTTCACGTCAATATAACTACACCCCTTACCAGACAGAGTAAGAAAACAGTAGCCTATTAATGCAGAGAGTCAAATTAAGAAAGGCAGTTTGCACATTACCTTCTCCTTTTATTTGTATTCCAAGATCCAAAACACTGCTGGGCTTGGAAACGTGGTGTTGCAGAAACACTTGGTCCTGAGATGTGAATAAAAAAGTTTTTGTTTTTAACATAAGTGGCACAATTGCGATCGTTTTAAGCTGTGCCCATCTCTTCAACTCGACCGTGGATAGAGATACAGACTAACCAATTTTCACTTTAGCTTTTAATATCGCAGATCCGAGCACAAATGATAAAATGAGTCTGCCAGTATTGCTGAACTTCGGCTTGCTGCTCCGGGACGAAAAAGTGAAGCCAACTCACTCTCCACTGTATCGTTGCGGCGAGTCAAGGGAGTTTGCTCCATCAAAGCAGAAACCACACTGCTGCTAGCGTCTGGCGATGTTAAAATGCTATTTAAAATAGCTGCTGCTTGACTGATTCTTTCTTTATTGACATAATTTTTAGCCATCTTCCTTCTTCTTTTAAAGACGTATTGCTGTTGGTAGACCAACTCCGCAGCATTACTGCCACCTACTGGACATTACGTTACACAGCTTACAATGACATTTTAGCGACGCGCCTTATCCACGCATGCGCTCTTCACTCCGGATTATAGCCCCGCCTCTTCGGTGACAATATTACCTCTCACATACAGACTGCAAGCTCTCATTCAGACTAGTGTGAGCTCAGATATATACGTGTAACCTCTCATTTAAACTAGTTTAAGCTCACATATACACATGTGTAACCTTTCATTTAAACTAGTTTAAGCTCACATATACACATGTGTAACCTCTCATTTAAACTAGTTTAAGCTCACATATACACATGTGTAACCTTTCATTTAAACTAGTTTAAGCTCACATATACACATGTATAACCTCTCATTCAAACTAGTTTAAGCTCACATATACACATGTATAACCTCTCAAATACAATACCGTTATCACATATTCAGATGAATGTAGGGTGTCTTGTATGTATGTGCAAGGGGTGTTAGTAGTACGTATGTGTGGATTTTCACTAGTTTATATATGAGATATCGCTCATGTATGTGTGTGAGAGTTGACTTTATGTATATATGCAAGTTATTATAGTAGTATATGCATGATTTCAGAGGTGTGTGTGAGAGATAAAAATGCATTTCGTCCTATACCGCCCCTCATATGTAATTGCAGTTTGAATTCAAAACAATGTGGAAGTTAGTGCACAGTTTCCCTGTCACACAAATTATACTGATAGACTAACCAACACAAGCATTTTTCTAGGAATTCTGGAAAGCTTTCTATTTTAAAAAAAATACAATATAGGAGCAATGATAAAAGCTGGATTTTGTGTAAATACAATGAAAAGGAGTTTGCATGCAAAGGAAGCAAATCAATGAAGCAATATCCTTAGATGCCACACTGAATTCTCATGTAACATCATCTCACATTTTGGGACAAGGTTCCTAAGAGTCGTGCAGCTTCATTTCAGACCTGGGCAGTCACCACAATTATAGGAGACATACCATCAAGTTTCTATTTTCTTTTCTTTTTTTCTTTTCTTTGCAAAATTAATGTCCTGACAATTTCTCTTTTAATCTGAACTCTTTCACTGACACAACACAGTGCCCACAAAATAGTAATGTTTTTTATTAATTTCTTTTATATATATTTTTTGCAATTTTAAGAAATACAAGATTTGATGAAGTAACGAAAGTAATACTTCAATGATAAGTCTATTATATTTTGGTCAGGAGTATTTCTGATTAGTTTTGCTACAGTTTACAGTTGAAATATAAATAAAAATTTATTTTTCAAAATATAAAAAGAGCTTGAAATAAAATATTTATTTTTTATGTTTATTTCATGTTCTTGTTAAATAAAATTCCATAGAAATTTTAGTTTTTAAGGTAACTGTTGTAATGTAATTAAAATTTGATTAATTTATATTAATAAATTCTAACTTATAAGATAAATTATTTAATAGAATCCCACCCTTCATTTATGGAATCATATTTTAGAATATTATGAATATTCTGCAGAATTGATTTATTTGCATTTAGACACATATCTATATTCAAGATGATGTATATATTATGGTTCATCATTTCAACACATTTCTTTTATATATTCATATACAGTACTACTCAAATACTTTTGAAATACTTTCACATTTTTTATAATGGTAAAATGTATCAAAATTTTTGGCTTTTCTGTAGATGTGAATAAATTCCTTTGTGTGTAGTTGTTTTGTCATACAGCAAATTAACTGATGTATTACTTTCTAGGTTAGATAACACTAACATCATAGAAGTATTAATAGGCATGTTCTATTCGTCAAACATTTTTATTTTCTTCTAGCCATCAGCTCTTTTAATGTTATATTTTTCACTTTTATCAATGTATTTTGTGTTGAAAAAGTATCAAATGCCTACCACTCTTTGAGCATGCATTACTAAATAAGAAGGAATTTTTAACAGAAGCATACCAAAATATAGTTTGTTACCTCTTATTTATTTATCAATTTTCCATACAGTCAACAGACATAAAGTCAAGGTTGTTTATAGTATAACCTTCCAGACCCCAATAGTACTTTACCATTATTTTTGTGAGCAAACCAAAAACTTGAAAATAAATTTGTACCCTGCCTGGAGATAGGCACCAACCCCCCCTTGTTGGATAAGCATTAGGCTGTAGAAAATTGATTCACTGATGGATGCATGTATGGATGGATGGACAAATGTGTGTATGTGTATGGATGGAAATAAGTTAGAACACAAACAATACGCTGTCTTGTTTTGAACACTAAGAGGAGGATTTTAAATCAGTTTCAAGTACATATGATTTTTTTCCTGGGGGGGAGGGGGATATATACACCAAAAAGGTGCTTGCAAAAAAATTACCTTGTTGCTCGTCCAAGGAGCCGGGCTGGCCTTTTCATTGTTCACTGCAGATGTCTCATAAAATGTAAGCTCAGCTGTAATAATTAAATAATAATAATAATCACATAAATATTTGATATAGAATCATACAATGTGCTAGATTTTCTAACTACCCAATGTGATGCGGAACTTATAGTTTGTAGTATATTTCACATAGAGTAGGGTAAAACCTGGATAAATCCCTATTGAGACTGAGGAATCACGTGCCTATTTTGGCGTGGTCTGAGTTGGTCGGCCATGATGGTTGGAGACTCTATCGGTTGCCATGGGCAACACCTTCAGAACTTGACAGTATAGACGCGACTAACATTCTGGAGCTCTTTAATTTTTGAGCGTTTATTATTTCGGCGGGACATATCTGCGAATAAAAGGAAAGTAAGAAAGTGGAGCAATGGAGAAAGTCAAGGCAAAAGAAAATAGACATTTGGAGGGACAAACTTATACCCACGCAAAACAGCTGTATTTGGAGAAGTTCTCAGACATCAAACACCCTTACGAGCTCCCCTGCAATGGAATGGCACAGAGACCTGGACCATTTGCCTCCGTGAACATATATGGATATTGTAAATTACTCTTTTTTTGGTGTGAGTTACTACACAATACAGGAGTTTAAAAGCCACAAGTCTTTGGAAAGCTACAAGGCTGCTGTGGGTGGGTGAAAGACTTGGCCATTTACAAGCCTCCAGTTGGCGAAAATAGCATTGTACTGCCAAAGGTAATTTTTCTTAACATGCGTTTTAGTGTGTTGTAATTACATTGCATTTAGCAGACACTTCTTGACCAAAATGACAAAGTAATTTACGGCGACTGCTACGTAAACCCTAGATTGTGATGAGATGTTCAGTGTACACAAACGTTTCCAACATGTTTTGATGTAGGCTAAAGCTATGTACCGTATGTTTAGGTAATTAGTTGTAATTTAATTTTAGCTAAATGACACATACTGTACCAGGCATAGACTCTATGGCACCAGGTTTTTGTGTTGGGGGCTGACAAACCGGTTCTGGGTTGGCTAGGGTAATTAAATGTGTGATTGCAGGATGTAAATGTCCTGGTTAGATTAACCCTTTTTGCCCCACTGGCAGCAGTAGTTGCCAAAGTGTATCACTGTCATTTTTGACTCACAATCAGGTCAGAGACTTGCTCTCCTTGATGCTGTGTCCATCTTGGTACTCTAAAAAACTGTATTCCCTTGTTAGTATGTTTTCCATATGCATTGTGTGAGGTAATGGAGAAGTTTTTAACGCAGCAGTGAGTTCCAGACATGGTAAAACAATGCGGAATTGCAAGAACCTTCTCTACTAACGAGTTAAAAACACACTAAACAATCTCGGTTTGCCGCTGGAATGATGCCAGCATGGCGGAGACTGCGATATCGAGGGGCGGGGCTCTGTACCATGACGACAACTCCTCACTCTCAATAACTGATATTCGGTTTTTGACTGGGTTTTAGTGTTTCATTGCAATTAACGTTTCAAGACTCTTAACTGCTGCTAACTATAGGTATACCCAGCACCATTGAGTAGAGATGGCGCTGGGTATACCACTGAGAGCATTTAGCTTTTTAAAAATTTATGATAATAAAAATCAAGTTTAGCCTTCCTTTAGCTAAAGATTAGTTTGGTCATTTTACTAAATCTGCAGCGTTTGTGACGTATTTTAACATTCTGGAACTAAGAAGTAAATAATTTATATATTTATAAAAAATTAAATACTTACACACAATTGCTACATCACGTTCCTCTATGACACGCCACAAAGGCCGTCTTTTTCTTTTACTTCTACCTTTCAGTGGCACGGCTCCTCAACCTTCTAGAGTTCAATTTAACATACTGCGTATAATAACCATAGACTGTATATATAAGTTAATAAAAACATTAAGGCTCTCGAAAATAACAGTTTTTATATTAGCAATCTATGTTCATAAGCATATGGTTAGATTTTATTTATTTATGCCTAGAAAAAAGTTCAGTACTGCTTGGAATTCGAAGATGATAGAATTTTGTCTTAATTAAACACATTTTATTGGAACTCTTTTTTGCTGCCCACTGCTCGCCATAGTACTACGCCAGTCACTTAGTTTGACATAAGTTCCGCTGTTACACCATTTTCTGCAATCATTATATTCTTTGACTATGGGAGGCGCTATTTCTACGATTAACAAACGTGCCACTTTGTAAGAATCAGTGATGCCATTATTGAGATCTGATATGAGGGTGTTTTTTTTGCAAAGGGTATGGAACGATTACATTAAATATGAGGTATGTAAACTGTTATACCACGTTCACCTTTGAGTCAATTTAATTCAGGCACATTTACAATCAAAAACGGTGAATTTTACAATGTAGATGCACATGCTGTAAACTGATATTTTTTCACACCAAAATATTTCTTTCATGAGTAACGCAGCAGTCAAATAATTTGATATGATAACAAAAGAGTAACAGCACACAGAAACACTCTGTTTTTATAAAATGATTACATAAAATTAAGTATAAGTCAATAAATAAAAAGCCATTATAGTACCTGAAATTAGTAAGTCTATTTTGATTAAGTAATGAATAAAAGTAATAGAGTCAGTAAAATTCTAAACTGGACTCTTAAGAAATACATTACCGAAAGAGAATCAAACACTGAATTATAAGTCTCATTGGGGCTGTTCAATATATGTAGTATGAATTGCCGTTTGTTTAAAAAAATTGTAAAAATATATTTCAAAAATACATGTAAATATGTTTAAAAATACCTCTGTCCTACCCAGATTGCATAAATTAGTTTTAACTCACTATCTTTGATTTCACTCTCATTTGCTTTGACTCACAAGATTATAGTTTAAAGTAGTAGTTGGAGGCTCAGTTTCAGGACACCATCTTTTCAGAGTTTGTCACCCAGAAGTAGACTGATCCCACTGATAACAGAAAGAAGAGGATGAAGATGAGGAAAAATTATGATCTTGATGGGCTGGATCCATTTTTTATGTGAAACAAGCAACAGATCTTTAAATTTCACTATTTTAAGGAATTAGGATTTCACTTGCGTATGGACTTTCATAATGGTTCAACGGATGGTTTTCTTTAAAAAGTTGTGCATTGCCTATGTGTCAGAGGAGGCTGGACATAGCCTAACTATTCAGGAATTAACTTTTTTATTAATTAAAAAATTAATAATTAAATTTCTTGCTTCATTTTTACATTATCACTGATATTTACAAACTTATAAGAATTATATAATTATATGTTATCCAATTAAATGCAATTTATGTGTGATTTTAAAGGTAACTGAAGAATGTGTTACCATCTCTAAATCTTACTACCATGTTTTCTGCTTTTAAACAGTATGGCCGAGGAAGATTGGGAACAACCTGAAGAAGGCGAAAATGGGTTTTTGGGATGCTTGGCATTAAAGGCAGAAGAAGTCGGCCCATTCTAAAGCTAGTAAAAAGAAGATCACGACAGTACCTGGTACCAGTTTTAAAACGTTATGTTCGCCAAGGGACTACTGTGATCTCTGATCAATGGAGAGTTTATATGAGGGCATTGGCTGATAGTGGGTATGTTCACTATTCAGTAAATCACAGCCGGTCGTTTGTAAATGAAGAGACAGGTGCCCATACACAGAACATTGATCGTGCCTGGTCTATGTACAAATTCTAGGTCTGGAGACTACATGGAAATAGATCAGAGAAGACCCTCAGAAAACATCTTGCCTTTAATACAATGGACACGTTGGCAAGCAAAAAAAACACAGAAATGGTACTCTTAGACGTATGCTTCATGACATACGCAAGCAGTACAACGTTTCAAACAAGTGAAAATAAAGCCATAACTTCAGTATTATTGGAGATGTGTGTGTCTGAATTAAACTCTACCGTTTCTATAATGAAAAACGCTTGTCTTCTATTGCAGTTCATATCTCCCCTGAATAGATTTTGAACATTTGATTGCTATTTTCTTGAATATTTGAAAAACATGGTTTATTAAATCTTTTTTGTTTTTAAGAGATCAGGTATTTGTCGATTCGATAATAAAAATGTAGTGAGTGAGAATTTGTTTCTCTTAGGTACTTGGGAGGAGCCTTCACTTAACTTCAGGTTACACAAATATAACAGGTAATGGTTTGTTGTAGGGATGCACCGATACAGGTATCGGGTATCGGCCCCGATACCGTCTAATTTACATGTATCATATCGGTTAAGTTGAACCGATACCATGAAACAATATTTAAAATATGGTCAATCTAAAAAAAAAAACATATTTCACTAAATTTTTGTTTTATGGTGACTTTATATTTTACATTTGTTAATTTGTCTCAGTTATGTTTAGTTAGTAAAGTCAGGTGCCTCTAATCTCTTCAAGAAAGGTATAAGGTGGAAGGTATAAAGTTTATTTTTTCAGCAATAGTATCAGATCGGTATCGGGTATCGACAGATACACAAGCTCAGGCACCAGTATCTGTATCGGGACAGAAAAAGTCGGATCGGTGCACCCCTAGTCTCGTACTGAGTAAGTAATGATTGATTCCTCAGTAGGTATTTAGGAGGAGCTTTCAATTAGTACACAAATGTAGTTTGTAATGATTAGGTACCGGCTAAGTAGTTATTGTTTCAGACGTGGATACTTGAGTGGTTTCTTCACTGCACATGCCAGTGCACAAAGTAAGGGAATAGACAATGGTTTCTGACTAATTAAGTGACAGACAAGTGAAATCAAGATGATAAAACCGAGCTACATCGCTGTGACATTGCAAATACTTTGCATCCTTAATTGATGTATACAACAGAGAGTCTACAGGCATTAATCCCCAATTCAATCATCTGTTTCTTTGACACCTAACCATTCATCCCTATAAGATTATATAACTACCCCTTTGTCCCTTATAAGACGTGTGAGTGTTTTCACCAGTAAGTACGTGTTAACAACCCATTAGTCCCTGAATAAAACTGGTGGGGGTTTTCACCAGTAAGAACTGGTTAATGACCCATTTGTTCCTGATTAATTCCAACTTTTGTCCTTAGATAATTACCCATTAGTCCCTTAATAAGACTGGTGGGTGTTTTTAACAGTAAGTACTGGTTAACGGCCCATTAGTCCTTGATTTATTCCTCCTTTATTCCTTAGATAACTACACATTAGTACCTTAATAAGACTGGTGGGTGTTTTTGGCAGTCAGTACAGGTTAACTACCCATAAGTCCCTGGTCCATTACTCATTACCTCCTAAGTCGTTCCCTAGTGTACGAAGGACGATTTTGAATACGTTATTGTAAAGTGTTACCAGCTTAGTGTATGATATGAAGGACATGATATAGTTTTGTTTTCATGAAGACTTTAGACAAAATGGAGGATGGACAAGGACGTGTGAAGCCATCTCTGGATTCTTTAGCGAAGTTACAGTTTGGAGTTTGGATTCAGAATTTCATGTGTCTGTCCTGGCCTGAGGCCTTACATCAGCCTGGTGCCTTGCTGACCAGCTGTTGGAAACCGGGTGCACAGCTGATGAATCATATTGAGCTGGACTGCGAGAATCTGAGTCCTGCAGTTTACTGCTGTGACGTTCGTACCCGTGTAGAGGGAAGGAAGAAGACATATCACGGCATATCACGGAACTCATATTTGTTTGTAATAAAATACTGATTTTGATGTTGTCCGTCAATGACTGGGTTATGACTGTTGATGTTGCTGTCATAGGTTGAATTGTCTGGTAACATTCTTCGGATATCATTGTTTCATCCGTATCTACTGTTTCTTTTACATGTGAGCTAATACTATGTTTTACTTTTATATATTTTTTCTGACTAATGTGATTGGTATTGGTGATACCGTGGAACATTTGATCTGATTATTACTGATGTGTTACATTACAGTGATTATGTAAATCATTAATTTTCTGTTTTGGGAATGTGAGACACTTGCCTTTCAGTACTAAATGAAGGTCACTCTGCTAGTGTTTAGATTTTGTCTTACTGTAATGTTTTTTTGAGAGTTTGAGAGAGTTTTTTTAAATACTATTTGAATATTATAACTTTTCATTAATATAATTTGTACTTATAAATGATAAGAGTAGGAATTTAGTGAAATAACCATCTTGAGTATACCTGGGACCGTTGGCTCCTATGAAGTTATGAGTAGTCCACGTTTATGACAGCTCTGAGTTTGATTTTGTTTTCTTGCATCCTGCATTGGGTGAAATTTGTATGCTTAGTTGTGTTTATTTTTGTTTTATGTTATGTTTGATCTAGGTAGTCACAGTGGCCACATTGGTGGGCTTTTACCTTTCGCCTCACTCATATGAATGTTAGAGGATGTTTCCCATTTAATGTCATCACATGTGCCCTGTCCAGCTTGCGACGCGTGGTTTGGCTAATTTCTTTGATGAACACATTTCTCTTTGTGGAGAGTCTCACCACAGGCTGGCACTAGATTGGTAATACTGATATGGTAATCTCTGATGTGTGTATCTTTAGTTGATGCATATTTTGTGTGACCCTTCTTCAAGGTTCAAAGGAGGGAAATGTAGTGGATATATTTCAAACATTTCGATAATGTAATCTGTAGTAACAAGGATTTAAAGAATACAGTCTCAAGAACATGCCATGTTAATTATATGAGGTTAGCAGAGCAGATAGTGTCCTGAATGTGTTCATTGTTCGAAACAAGGTCTGTGGCCCTAGCAGATATTTATGAGATCAGCTAATGCATCCTTAGACACATTTATGGGCTAGCAGATAAGCAGCCCATGTTCCTTAAACGTTTTGTGAACTTTGCAAGGTAATAAAACCTTAATCTGAAAGGATCTGTTTTTTTCACAACTTTGTTGGTTGGAGAAAAACACCTCCCATTATATTAATCTATCATGAATGCATAATGTTTTACAAACCTGTGAGAACCAATGAAATAATGTCTGAAGAAATGTGAGATTGGTGGACCTTCCTCCAAGAAAAAGAATACAAAAAGCACGTACTGCTTGTGAAAATCAGTTGAATGATCCTCTTACTCACTGTTTGTCTTGTCTCATCTGGAATAAACATTTGGATTCTGACGAAAAATCACTATCTGCTGTAGTTAACTTTGTTATAAACAGTCAGATAGCTTAATAGTTAATTAGAATTAGAGTACCATGTCAACCACGACACACGCCTTGGCCTTCCAGGCCTCCCCAACCACCGGAGCCGAGTCACCATCAAGTAGTGATCTGTGGACAGCTCAGCCCCTGTCTTCACCTGAGTGTCCAAAACATGTGGCCCCAGATCAAATGAAATGACATCCCGGCCGAATACCTAGGGTGTCCTAGTGCCAAGTGCACACATGGACACCCTTATGCTTGAACAAAGGTGTTCGTTATCGACAATCCATGATAAGCACAGAAGTCCAATAACAAAACACTGTTCCTGGTTTAGTTCAGGGGGACCATTCCTACCAACCACATATACCCACCTGTAGACGTAGGGAGGCTACCGGGTGACGCCCCAATTTACAGGTACCGAGATGGGGGACAACAAGCATGCCCACCCCAGCTCTGCACCTCTCAGCAACTCTGACTGGAAGAGAGTCCAACCCCTCTTGTTTTTACAGAAAAGTATTGTACCAGTCCAGGGTTCCTCACTGATCCTGGGCCGAGACTAGAAGAGATAAGAAACACTCCTTAGGGAGGATACAATAATTATTGACCGTTGGGTCAGTGAGTCTCAACTATGAAAAAATACTGGGTGTGTCAACTATGAATCTGTGTGGTTGAGGTTGCAAAGAAAAGTGTGATGACCTTTTTAGAATATAGTCAGACTTTGGTCTGGCTCCATCTGATCAGGTGTGTTGTCTCAAACAGAATTCTGTTGTTTGGTTGTGTTGTTTCTCTCTGTCCCTGAGTCTTATTCTGAAAAGGTTCCGCTTAGGGGCGTCGGGTCCTCTAAAACATACAGATAGCAGTTCCAGATTGAAGAAGGAGTTTATCCTGCATAAAGTAATAAAGAATAAAAGTGTTTAACCCCGACAATTTGGTGGATGCAGAAGATATTTCTCCGGGGCATGATGATGTTGTTTTTGAGTTCAACAGAAAATGCAGAGGTACAGTGAGAACGAAAGGATTCGCAGTTAAGGCTCAGTGAAGCCTTCTGTTGGGAACAGGATTGCTGGGCCAGGCTGAGTTGTATTCTGACTCGTCGGTGAGCTCCACAAACAGAATTCAGTGGTTGGTCCGTGTCTAAAGGCTCCTGGAAAGGTTAGTGTGAGTAAAAGTTGATAAAACTTTGAGGAAATAATGAGGTGAATTGTTGATCTGAGTTCAACAGGGTGATAGAGAACTAAGGACTCACCGCTGTTAATACTGGTGAGCACTGAAACAAATTGTTAGGTAAATGTTGGTCTGAAAATTCTCCATTGTAATGTTGAACTCTTATTTAGAGGATAGTAGTTGGGTTGAAACTAAAACTCAGGTTGTCCCATAAATTTTAAACACCAAGAGAATGTCCGCTTCTTCAGAAATAGTGTGAGGAGTGGAAGTTTGACATTCTAGGACAATCATGGAAAATCTCATTTTCACCTAACTCAATCCTGTGTGTGTGTGTGTGTTAAAATCTCAGCTTTGTGTTAAAACAGGACTATTACAAGTAAAAAACTCGACTATAAACTATTATTTACAAAATAAATGTGTATACATAAGTGTGTAGCGGGATAAGTGAAATTAAAATACACTAGAATATATAGATATAAACATTTTTGTTGTAGTCGCGAGGTAGCAGAAGCATGGGTGAGAAGTTTGTTCAGGATCCACCACTGTCGGCTACTGTTGGCCCGTGGTGGATCAGCCTGCGAACGGCGTTCGTTCATGACAGTCAAGAAGAGAGTCGAATGTCAGGTGAGAATTGTGGTCTTGTTGGAGGGACTTGCTTCTGTTTGCTTGTGGTTGGGTCAGCATATGGACAGTGTTCGTTCAAAGCAAGTAACGGAGAAGACTTGATTGTCAGAGCAGAAGCTGCTTTGACTAGCAAAACCTGGTTGGAGAACGGGGTATTCACATTTCTGACCGAACCTGGTGGAAGAGAAACTGCAGACGTGCTCTGAGGAGCGGTATGATGCATTTTGAGCTGAAAAGCAAGGTTGAAATGAACAATCTTAAAATATATGCCTTAATGATAAACAAAAGGGGTTTTGTGGCCACAGATTAATGGTTAAAAAACATATTTTAAAAAGGAGGTTTTGTGCTGTCTGTTCGGGTCTGCGGGAGTGGCTCTCGTACTGCCGGCACCAAAAGGTCAGACTCTTGTCAGACTACGTGTTTGTAATAGATTTGTCGAAACCTCCGAAGTAAAATAATTTAATGAGAATCTAAAAGTTAGCTCTTAAAATGTTCTCTTTTTGTTCATTTTCTTTGACTTGGGGCATTAACACTTAGTATCGGCAGTTAAAAAAAGGGGAGCATACAAGTGTATGAATTTAAGTGCATAGTTTCTGACAATAACTTAATTTATGTTGTAGTACTTTTTTGTAACTGGGTTTAGAACCTTTATTGACGATAAAAAAGAAGAGATTAAAAATTACACAACTACCTTGTTAAATTTTAAAAAATGTGGATTTTGATACAGATTTTTCCTGTTTATTTCAGATTTTATATTTTATAAAAACAAATAGAAGCCTGACAAAGGGGGGATTAAGAATTGCCAATCAGGTACAAATTGAATAATAATTATTAACAATTAACAATTAATTAAATCAGTTTCAATTAAAAGGGAGGGAGTTTTTATAGTTAATTCAAGTTTTTGCATTCTTTGCATCTTTAACTATCTAGATTCTATTTTTATTGTATTGGTTAAAAAAAGAAGGATTTTTCAATGGATACTAAAGCAACTTTAAAGGACGCTGCTTAGAACGACGATGCGTCTGAACCCACTGAAAACAGGCCAAAAATTCTCACCAATGATCAGATCTGCGAGCTTATCAAAATAACGTGGAACAATTGAGAAGCTCAAGAGAATACTTAATACATGAATCTAGATAGTGTCAACAATATAATGGGTTTCTAAATAGAATTAAATTGGCTAATTAAGAATAAAATACAAGCTGCATTGATAAAGGACAGATTGAAAAGCAAACAGATTATTCGATTGGAATAAATACATAATGGTTAAATCGCTGAAAGAGAACTTAACACATGTTGATAAAATATTGCGGTGGCCCATCTTTATAATTATTTACTCATAAGATGAACAAGACATTTATTAAATTGACAAAATAAAGAAAGGCATTGCATTGATAAAATATAGAAGCAAGGGAATAATTATGACAACAGTTTAAGCAGACATAACAGGATAAATGCCACATAGGCCATTCATGTTAGAGAGAGAAAACCTATAAATTAGTATATTTTTACAATAACTAATACTGAAGAAATAATTACTAATATAACTGATTAAAATATAAGTAAAATAGAGCCCACATAGGCAGTCTGAGTGGGAAAGACATTTAAATTCAGCATTCGTGGAAGGAGATTAATGAATATGAAAAGAAAATTTTTAAATAAAAATGCCACCTGACTTAGAAATAAGGAGCTGGTTGAGCTGCCCTGTCACACACACCATCTCAAGGTCACAGTTATCTTCAGATAACAGTTCTAGGGAATGTGGGCATAAGAGGTGATGGGGGGGGGGTTGCTTTGGCAAGGAAGGATTGCACACTGGGGGAGCCAAAATATATATCCAGAGCCCCACAAGCACGAAAAGCATGGCACAAACAACCATACTTCATCTTGCTCAACTCTGGCTCACAATGACACAAGGGGAGACACAGTGAATACTGCTGAGGGCACATACTTTCCCATGAGCGGACAAAGAGGTGGCAGTTTTTGCATAATGACTGAATAGATGCAATGTTCCTGGTGAATATAAAGGGGGGCACCTGAAAAAACACCTCTTCATGCTGAATTTTCAAGGAAAAGGTGTATTAACTGACTTGTGTGGTGAATAAAATGGACAATTCCTGCTGAGAGATGATGGGTCACTGGCTGCTGATATCTTCTGGGGATGTCTTCTGGTGGACTACCAGTAAGGGCTTCTGTTTTTCTGATTGCATGGCGGCCCTGGTTGCTTGAATTCTGACACCTTTGTGCCTCCCCCTGATCCTCTCCGCGTAACACCCTACCCTCTAACAGGAACAATATGAAAGTTGGGTGGAAGGAAGAATTCGGCATATAACATTAGGTCCCTGTTTGGTGTGTTGGGGAAGCATTGGTTTGCTAGCAAATTCAAACCTTGTTAATACACAACTGTAACAGACGGGACAGGTAGTAAAATAATATAGTCATTCTACTCTTCATCCACAGGGATGTACTAAATTTAGGTCAAGCTAAATTGTGAATGGAACATTTAAATCAAATCTAAATCAAGTCAACTTTATTTATACAGCACTTTTCATTCAGAAAGAGCAAATCAAAGTGCTTAATAGATTAAGATGACAAAACCTAGAATGAATAATAAAATGATTAATAATAATATTTTTAGAAGGGATGTGTATTAAAACTCAACTATAATTAAAATAAGTAAATCGCATATTGCATTATTTGCATAAACTTTGCATATTATTCAACATCTACTTTGAAATCCACACTGAAACTTTGATTATTGTTGTAGTTTTTCCCTCTGACAATGGGAGGAAACTGTTCTATTTTAATACCACACACTGAAAAGAACCAGTAGCAGGGATACGATTAGTACAATAATTCCCAATAGTCATTGTCTTTAAAAAATTAAAAAACAATCTGTGGGCCACAATTTGCATATTTTTTTTGTCTGTACTTGCAGATTTCATTCTACTTGGTGATTCCTACAGATCCATAGCCAGCAGTTTCAGAGTGGGGATTTCCACTATCTCCACCATCATCCCTGATGTGGTGGCAGCCATCTGGGATAGTTTAGTGAAAGAGTTCATGGCTGTGCCTAGAGAAGAGGAGTGGAGGAACATTACGGAGATGTTTGAGGAGTAATGGAACTTCATTCTCTGCTGTAGTGCAATCAATGGGAAGCATGTGAGCATAAAGGCACCCTGCGTCTCTAGCTCGTTTTTTTTCAATTAAAAGGGGCACTATTCCACCGTGCTCCTTGCTTTGGTGGATGCCAACTACAGGTTCAGGGATGTAGATGTTGGAGGGTATGGCAGAAAAAGTGATGGAGGCATATTGGCCAAATCTGCCTTTGGTCAGGCTCTGCGGGATGGTCAACTTCATCTGCCCCCAGACCAGCACATGCCCAGCTCCCCACAGAAGACCCCAGCTCCATGTTTTTGTGGCAGACGAGGCCTTTCCTCTGCGCAGGAATTTGATGCACCCCTTCCCAGGACATGTCATGTTGGGATTTGGTGTTCTCAGTGGAGGATGTTTCGGTGCACACTGGAAATACAACCAGAAGTTGTGGTGAAGTGTGTCAAGGCAACGTGTGTTCTCCATAACTTTATGAGAGATTCTGCAGGTTGCCAGGGGTCTGCAGTGAGGAGAGCAGCTGCTGCTTGTGGAGAACCACATGCTCCAGCTGTGGGAAGGATGGGAGCCAACAACGCGACCAGATAGGCAGTGGAGGTCAAAGAGGCATTTATGGCCCACTTCAGTGAGGAGGTAGCGGTATAATGACAGCCAGTGGAATAGTTATGTCCATTCAGGACTGACCATAATGGTTCTTTTAAGAGCCAACCAAAAATTAAATAAGAGCAAACGTTCCTATATAACCTGTGTCTACAGTGAACAATAGTGTTATTAAAGATATAGTCTCTCCTGTGACTGTACCTACATTGTGTCTACTTTTGAGCTGCTCACCTGTTTTTCTTCTGATTGTAAGTACTGGCTGCCAGATCGCAAGGTTAATCATTACACCACCAGGCTTTTCAACATGAATGTGAAAATTATTATTATTTTTTTAAAGAAAACGTTTTCACTTATGTTCATTCTTCATTCTTATTTTTCTCCCTCTTTTAATCAATTCATTTCTCATAAAGGTAAGGATAATTATATAAATTTCACTTTAGAACCAGCAAGCATAATAATGAGGACCAAAGCAGATAATCCATTTTGAGTAGAAAATATATTTAATATAAAAATCCCATATACAACAGGAATGTAAAGGAACTTGGCTGGATGAAGTGCAGTGGAAGAGAGAGAGGGACACAGAAAAGAGTCTGATTCCTTCCCTGAAAAACATGCCACCTTCACTGAGTAAAACTACTCTGTAGGCTCCAATGGTTCCAAATTTAACAGAACATAGCTGTTTTTATATAACAATTTATGAATTTGAATTTGATCCTCTCTTTGGTGTGGGGTGGAACATTTTTAAGGAGAGGAAGCAGGGAGAGAAGGAAATGGTCATCAGCATCCTGGGTCTGAGGAGCAGGAGGATCCTGTCTGTCTCGGTGGACTGCTGCAGCCGCAGCCTCGCCCTCTTCCTGGCCTGGCCTTTAAAGGGCAATGAGGATATTGCTACGTTAAGAATGTTTCACCAAAAAGTTTTTTTTTCAAAAAAATAGACAAAAATGTAGTTTTTTATGTATGGGCATTTATCTTTCTGTGCTCTAAATATTTGGTCATTTTTTGTTATTGTTGTTGTTGTTTTTTGGTTGCTATGTGCCGGTCAACTGGCAGTAAGTCAGAGTAGCTCCTGAATTTTAGTAATTTTTTTACAGTTTAATTACTTTTTTAAATAGTTTTTTGTAGCTGACAAACTTTTTAAATACTCTTACTTTACTATTTTTGTTGGAAATAATATATTTTTATCAATATAATGTGTACAGCATCTGATAAAGTCGTTTACACAAAGGAAGAACTGTTGCAACTATCGAGGACAAAACATGGACTGAAATATCCCATTCCAACAGAATTAAGGAGCATGTTTCGTGGATGTAGAGCCGGAGCCAAGGTAAAGGCGAAGATCAGCATTAAGAGGTGGAGATGTAAGCCTGTCCTACCCTCTGTCTGTCATCATGGGAAATGTTAACTCACTCCCAAACAAAAGTGAATAATTGGAGGCACTTTTGCGAAACCAACAGCTTTATAGAGAGTGCAGTCTGATCTGTCTAATGGAGTCCTGGCTGAATGACAACACACCGGAGTCATGCTTCACAGCTGTGCGAGCGGATAGAGATTCACAGAATTGCGGGAGGTGGCGAGGTGGGGGAGTCATTTTATTTTACAATCAGAGATGGGTTAACCCCCGAAACGTGATTGTTAAACTGAAGATATCTTGTCCTGACATCAAACTGCTGGCAGTTGGTTTCCGTCCATACTACATGCCACAGGAGATTCCATATGTGGCTGTCATTACCGTTTATGTTCCTCCAAGAGCAGTGCCTGAAGCTGTGTGTAACGTCATCCATGACATTGTTGCTAGGATACAGACCAAGCGTCCAGAGGCTCTTATTGTGATCACAGGGTATTTTCCTCCTCAGCATTGCAAAGTTCTGCAGAGGCCTGCTAACGAGCCATTATTTGATTCTGGTGTTTTGAACCAGGGAAAGAACTAAAACCTGCAGGATACCGGCCCTTGAGCCCTGGAGGTGGGGATCCCTGCTCTAGACCAACATGAAGGAGACGTACAGGGCTGTACCTCTTCATCCACTGGGCAGATCTGATCACAACATGATCTATCTCCAACCCACATACAAAAATTATTTGAAGACACTTCCTGTTACCACAAGAACTTTTAGTAAGTTGTCATCAGAGGCAAGTGGTGCACTGAGAGAGAGCTTTGAGTGCACAGACTGGGATGTGCAGCTGGAGGAGCAAGAGATGGCCATAGACAGGAATGTTGACATTGTCATTGACTACATCACCTTTTGCAGGGACACTGGGATTCTGGTTAGAAGTGTTAGATGCTATCCTAATAATAAACCATGGATCAATAGTGACATCAAGAGCCTCCTTAACCAGAAGACGATGGTGTTCAAGGATGGTGATAAGGAGAAGCAGAGGAGTGTGCAACGGGACCTGAAAAAGACTCTCAGACATGCTAAGGTGGAATACAGGAGGAAAATAGAGAAACGGCTGGAGAATAGTGACATCAATGAGGTATGGAGAGGGATGAAGACCATCACTGGCTACAAGATGAAGAATGCTCAATCTATAGAAGATGATATAGACATAGCTTACTCCTTCAACCAGTATTACATCAGTTTTGACACTGATGCTCCCTCTCCCTTGAGGTCTGAGGCTACTTCCTCAATATCTGCAGCTGCTCCCTCCACCTCCACATCTGCTTTCTCCACCTCCACATCTGAGGCTGCATCTGCTGCTTCTTACACCATGTCTGCGGCTGCTTACTCCACCTCCACATCTGCAACTTTTCCCTCCACATCCACGTCTGCGGCTACATCTGCGGCTTTTCCCTCCACCCACATGTCTGTGGCTGCTTACTCCACCTCCACATCTGCAGCTTTTCCCTCCACCTCCACGTCTGTGGCTACATCTGTGGCTGCTCCCTCCACCTCCACATCTGTGGCTATGTCTGCAGCTACTTCCTCCACCTCTGAAGCTGTTTCCTCCATCTGCGCGGCTGCTTCCTCTATCTTCATGTAAGCAGCTGCTTCCTCCACCTCCATGTCTATGGCTGCCTCCTCCACATCTGCCTCCTCTACATGTGCGGCTGCTTTCTCCACCTCTGTGGGTACTCACTCCACTTCCAACACCTGTGCTGTCCCCCCTCTCCTGCATCCTGAGCTGCTCCGACTGTTAACAGTAGACGAGGTGGGAGTTGAGCTCAGGAAACTTCGACTAGACAAGGCGGTTGGTCCGGATGGGGTTTGTCCAAGGCTTCTGAAGAAGTGTGCAGGACACTTGGCAGTTCCTCTGCAGAGGCTCTTTAATCTGAGTCTTCAGGTACAAAAAGTCCCAGTACAGTGGAAGACTTCATGTCTCATACCAGTGCCCAAAATAGGGCGACCGGTAGAGCTGAATGATTACACACCAGTGGCTTTGACTTCTCAAATCATGAAGACATTGGAGCGGCCCCTTGTCCATAGAATGGCACTACAGCTTGCTTATGAACTAGACCCCTGCAGTTTGTCTATCAGGAACACGATGCAGTCCTTTACCTGCTGGACCGGGCATACTCCTACCTGGATGTGCCTGGTTCTTATGTCAAGATAATGTTCTTCGACTTCTCCAGCCCTTTTAATAACATAAAGCCCTCCATACTGAGCAACAAACTTGTGGGTATGAGTGTAGCCCCTTCCTGATGACTCAGAGTCCTGCCACATCCATAAGTACTCAGATGATACAGCTGTTGTGGCTTGTGTGAGCAGTGGAAAGGAGGTGGAGTACAGGGACTTGGTGGAGACCTTCACTGACTGAGCAAATAAAAAACTTGCCTTCTTCTGAACACCACGAAGACAAAGGAGCTGGTGGTGGACTTCAGAAGATTTAAATCACCAAGACAGCCAGTCTAACAAGATGGGGAGGAAATGGAGACTGTGGAGTCCTACAGATACTTGGGGATGGTTCTGATCAGAAACTGGAGTGGACCACCAACACGGACGGAGCATACAGGAAGGGACAGAGTCGGCTTTTTTCCCTAAGGCGGCTAAGGTCCTTTGATGTTTGTAGTGCCATGCTGCAGATCTTTTACCACACCAGGGTTGTATGCTGTATGCTGTTGTCTGCTGGGGAACTAGCACTACGGAAGACTACAAAGACTGTCGATGTCTGGAAAACCTGGTCAAAAAGGCCAGTTCTGTACTGGGTCTGGAGCTGGACCCTGTAAAAACTGTGGTGAAGAGGCAGATGAGGAGGTAGTTGCAGGGCATTCTGAATAATACTAAACACCCCCTCCATGATGTCCTGACCAGCCAGAGAAGCAGCTGCAGTGAACAATTGATCTCTTTGAGATGTAGGACTGAGAGGTTCAGGAGATTGTTTGTTCCTGCAGCCATAAGACTATTCAACAGAGACATCAAACATTTCCTAAATTATTTTACTATGTATGTTTTTTCCCCAATCTAAGATGTATTTGTAAATATACGAGCACTGGACAGATGGAATCAATCAATCAATCTATCTATCTATCTATCTATCTATCTATCTATCTATCTATCTATCTATCTATCTATCTATCTATCTATCTATCTATCTATCTATCTATCTATCTATCTATCTATCTATCATGAATAAATACATATACAAATAAATGTATGATGGTATTTAATTTGTAAATGCTTATGTCAAATGTGGGAACCTAGAAAGATTTATTAAATATTTTGTAAAATTCAATACCAAACATTCATACACACCTGCAGGTCTAGTGACAGATGTAGGGCCAGGGCACGCAGTGGATGCAGCGGGACCAGGGCAGCCAGAGGCAGCAACAGAACCAGGGACAGGTGGGGCTGAGGAAGAGGCAGAAGGGCCCGGCTGCTCTGAAGTTGTCACAGGAGGTTCTGGTGACTCAGATTCTGGTGGGAATCCGGGATGAGGCTCAATGTCAGCTGGTTCTGCCATGGGAGAGATGAAAATCATCTCAATGTTTAGGTGTGGTTCCAATGTTTAGGTGTGGATTCAATGTTTAGGCGTGTTTTTTTTTCCATTTTATGTGTTGTTAGTCTGAGTACGGAATCAAAACACTGTTGAGCGCTTTTTCCCCTCACCGTGGAACTCTCCCTCCCTGACATGTATCGCTCTGTCTGCATACATGGGAGTGCTGCTCTTGCGGCTGCAATCCCTTCAGTGACCTGGATCTGTTTGTTTTGTTTGTTGTTTGTAATGATCTTGGACAGGTTGTACTGTAAACTGAATTTCCCCTTGGGGATTAATAAAGTATACTTTAAGTGAATTGAATTGAAAACTATTTCCCTACCATTCTGTACTTTTTCGCAAAACTGCTGCAAAAAACAGAAATATAAAATAATGAAGATATTATGGTGCAACCTACAAAAATTTATGGCATAGAAATGGGCAGAAAAACAAATTTGTGTGGACCTCCTGTTGGTAATTGTGCCAGTGTGTGTGCATTTTCTGCTCAAACCCACAGACCTTCTGGCTCTGACAGCCTTGCTGCTTCTTCTGCCTCTGTGTGGTTGTAACCTACCGCCTGCTCTTCCTCGAAGCTCATGTTGCTGAAAGATGGTCTGGGCTCGAGGAAGGACAGGTCGTATAGGTAATTCAAATTTTTCTCCGCCCCTGCTTCTGAACCACTTTCCCTCCTCTCTTTTTCCTTTCTGCTCTCCCTTGTGTATGTCTCTCAGACTCTCCCATTGAAATGTTTTTCCTCCTCCCGCTTCATTCAATATATGTGTAGCGATATCACTAAAGAGACCCTCTGATTGGTTATTAAGACAGCCAAAGGTTCAACTTGTTGAACTGTGGTGCTGGTTTTTGGCACTTTGACGCTTGAAACGCAGGAAAAGCTTGAAAAGTTGACGGAGCCAACGCTCACAAAGCGCCTCAGAGACTACAATGCTCTTCCAATGGCCTCAACCATAGACTGAACATGTAATCTTGACGCTTGTGACGCTGACAAAGCCTGCAGTCTGAACACATCATAAGAGTTTGTTAATATGTGACATGTATAAATAGCACAAAATGGAAGCTTTGATCCAAAATAACTGACTTTCTGTATGGTTTGGAACCAGTTCATCACAAACTACTTATATATACTGAATTTAATTTTCTTATATGATAGCAATCCTTATTAATCATTATATATTGCTCAAAAGGGGTGCTGTGTAGGTATTAGGCCTAACCAACCTAATATTTGCATATCTATCTGTTGAATTTAGTGTAGATCAGAAAATGCATGTGGAAATTAGAGCCAAACACAGTTCCATGGCATGTTGCCAAGTTTCACCATGGCACCACAGCCACACCCTCTTTCGAAAACTCTCAGCAGTGGATAAGACCTAACTCCAACTTGTTTTCAGTCACTGACTACAGCCAAATGTTGATTATGTAAAGGGAGGCAAATATGGATCTTTGACAGAAAACATTGCACTTCCTGTTCTAAGGGGGCGAAGCTTAAGTTACTTGAGACACTGGATATACAGTTGGCATGCACCATTTAATGCTGATTTGCTCAAGGGTGTACAATCTGGTAAAACAATACACTTCCTGTTCCTATGGGTCGGGTTTAAGTTATGTCAGCATTTGATCACCTAGGATTGTCAGGGACCTGATGAACATCTGTCATAGAGTTATAACCGTTAAAATGTTTTTGCTGTTTGGTCAAACTTTGAGGCCTGGCCCCTTCAACATATAGGAAAAGTAAAAAAAAATTTGAATAACTTTTTATCCCCCATGCCTGAAGGCCTTCGTGACCAACTTGCAAGCCGATTCCTCTAAATTCCATGGAGGTGATTGCCAAAGGCGTAGTTGGTAGCATGGTTGCTGTCATGAAGTCCAATGACTCGTGAAAATACTTTTAGAACCTTTATTAGCTGACTCCAAGTAATGCTTTCACAACTTGAACAACAGTGCCCACTGGTATTATGAATGTGGTAAGCTTCCTGCTGGCAGCATCTAGCGGTATTTGTCAAAATCCACTTGAAGCATCCATGGTGGAAAGCACTGTTGCACTGGAGAGTTTGGGTGCAATGTCTTCCTGTGTCGGAAGCATAAATCTTTCACGCTTCTCTGCTTTGTTTAACTTGGTTAAATTGACACATATCCTCACCTTCTTGTCCTTCTTTTATACCGGCACCATGGGAGCACACCAATCAGTCGCCTCGTGAACATCCTAAGTGATACCTAACAACTTCATCCGTTTTAACTCCTCTTCCACATGGGGCAGTAATGGGAAGGGAATGTGTCGAGGAGTGGAAATGCTGTGGGGCGTTGCATCTGGCTGAAGCTCTATTTTCACTGGAGAGCAGTTTAACAGTCCATTGTCCCCAAAAACATAATTAAATGATTTGAGTCCATCCACTCTCCGAACAAGCCCCATTTTAACCGCTGTGTCTCGCCTAAGAAGATTAGTTGGGAAAGAACCCTTCATCAGATAAATCCAAAATGAACATTTAACTCAATTTTTCTCACAGACAGCCAGGAACTTGATTTGCATGTAAGCTGTCCCCCGGTACTCGTGAAGACAGCTTTCGTCTCTCTCAGATCTGGACGCTCTTGCAGGCTGCAGTATGTGTGTTCAGACATGACAGTTATATAGGCTCCTGTATCGATCCTGAATGGTATGCTGGTTCCATTCACATCCAAATTGGTCAGCCACAGGTCATCTGTGGATGTGTCGTTTCCAGTTATAGTCTCAAGGAACCACATCACATCACATCACATCATCACATTTCGTCTCAAAATCCAAAAACATGACTACATGGTTAATTGTTCTCTAAAATGCCACTAGGTATGAAGCTTGGTTCACACTCGCCCCAAAGCGGTATGGAATGGAGACTGCTACCATTTGGCGTCCTTGTTAACCTATGGTGTAGTTCAATCCTGACACGAAGCTCCATGATTCTCTGCAGCCAGCTTGCGCTGTGAAGTGATAATTTCTGCGTTTGGTCTATTTTTGGCGTGAGTGATCCGTTTCAATTCTGGCAGGAAGTGATACTGTGACAGAAAATTTTATTATGCTGGGACATTAGAAAGGTTCAATCCTCTTACTCAGCTCTTAGGCAGCTGTTCTTATTCTAAGGTACAAACAAGAACCAATTGTATGTAAACATCTCATCTTAAATTATGACAAATCTTGTTATTATCTGGTGTTACACTTATGACAGTGAATGTTAGTCTCAGCATTATACTAAGTGTCCCTTATTGTTATCTATCTCCTGATTGTTTACTGCTGACGGCTGAAGTGAAACATCCACATCCTGTGTTTACCTATTCCATGTTGTTCTGTGATTGGTCTTGTGGTTATCCTATCATAACCGTATGACTTAATGATCGGACAGAAGCTGATTCCTAAGCTGCATTCAGACCGCATCCGTTGGATACATCGAGCAACGCATCCGACGGATGAAGTCTGACGTATGTACTTTTTGGCTTCCATAGCCTGTTTCTGAGGAAAAAACAACGCATGGGCAGGGCTTCCTCGGTTGCCGTACGTTCTCCACTATGGTGGATTGTAACGAGAGAGTGGCTTGGCTTTATTAGCTAGATAAAGCTAGACAACGTTGACATCGGGTGCATCAGCGCCCATTATTCAGATGCGTTCCGAGTTTGGGAAGTTTAACCATTTGCTCCAGGAGCTGCGTATGGATGAGGTTCGCTTTCAGTGCTACTTCCGTCTATCCCACGCCTAATTTTACGACCTCCTCGGCCGCATCGGAACTTAAATCTCCTACCAGGACACCAACTACAGGTTTTCTGTTCCTCCTTAGGAGCGCCTGTCCATCTGACTTCGGTAAGTGTTATTTCAGATTTTTTAAATCTGCATTTGTTGAAAATGTTTTCACTGGACCCGCGCTTCATTCAAGATACGTGTATAGTGACATAACTTCAGTGAGACGCTCTGGTTGGTTGCCGCACTGCGTTAACTCCGTTGGATCCGTCAAAAGTTCACCTTGAACTTCTGTGACGCATGCGTTGGTACGTTGCCGTATGAAACGTAAGCGTCGTTGACTGAGCCAACGTACTCAACGCAACACAGAGCCCTTGACGGACCTCTGACGTACTCCACCATAGACTTTACATGTAATCTTGCCGCAGCTGACGCTGACAATGGGGCGGTGTGACTGCAGCATTAGGGTGTGGCTAAAGGTATATAAACTCATACATCTGTCTGAAGCTTTGGGGTTCTTAGTACGAGACCCTCCGTGAACGTAAAATCAACTATGTACGAATATGGCTGAAACTTTTGTTTTATTCTCTCATCCAAAGCCCCTCAGATACCCACATTTCCTTGACAGTTACCAAGACACTAGACTATCTGGTGAATTTATAAAATAAAAGCACATTTTGAAAAATAAAATACCGTGATTGACAAATAAAATCATATTTGTGCATCTAAAAAGACGATAGAGATTAAAATAAATGGCTCTCATACTGTCTACTTGCACTGGGAAACAGAAATAGAAAATAGATTTAATAAGTGTGAAGAGCAGATAAATATCTGTGATGGGGTCTGAGCCACGTACTGTATATGATAGCCAAGGGCCCTAGAAATATGACGCCAACATTATAGAGACCAATGAGGGAGCTGTCTGCCTCTCTCTCTCTCTTTCTCTCTCTCCCCTCCAAGCCGCTGAGCGCTGGAGTAACTGTCACGCTGGTTAGCAGGAGCGCCAGTCCATCAGACCCGCTGCAGTTCCATGCAGTGTGAGTGGACCATCCGCACAAAGTAGGAGGGAACAGCACGGGCGCCTTGTTTAAAATTAAATTAAATTAAATTGTTCAACACCTGGACTAAAAGGAGATAATCTCTCTTCCAGTTCGCTTCTACAAGTGGGCAAGTTCTCTCAGAACTTAAAGAAGAGATTCTTCGTCCTAACACGTGTTTGGATTTTTCCCCCCACTGCAACCAAGCCCCTTTGATAGTTTGGCTGGCCCTCAAACTATTTTTGCAGTCTGCTGAACCTCTCTCTCTCTTTTTATTTTTTAGTTCATCCCCTTTTTGCGCTCAATTTACCCTTCACGTTTTTCCATCACAATCAGTCGTATCTTTTTCTTCTTCACCTTGAAGCTTCCCCTTTAAAGTAAGACGGTTCTCTTTTATTTTTGTTTTTTTTACCTGGGTGGAGAGAGTTTAGAAAGTTTTCTTTATAACTGTATGCATGCATGATTATTGATGTGAAGTGAGTTGCCTTCCTTGAGTGCTCTGTGATTTTTCTTATGCATGCATGATTCTTAACTTCAGTGTTGGGAGTAATGCATTACAAAAGTAATTAGTTACAGGAATATATTACTTTTTTCAGTAACTGAGTAATGTAATGCATTACTTACAAAATATACAGCAATATATTACTAGTCCCAATGTCAGTAACTCAAGTTACAATTGCCTTTGAAACAGACCAAATCAAGCTGGATACGGTAGAACAAGATCCACTTCCTGTTGCTCAAAACTAAAACATCAGAGAATCAGGACGGCTGAGGAAAAGATCGACTATACATTTAAACATTATTCACAGTGTTTTCCTAACCATCTGCTGTAAGACTTCAGACATCTAATCTTTGTCAACCATGTTTGTGATGAGTACTTTCAGCACCTTCTTTTGATTAGATTTAACAAACATTACCATGAAACAGAAGGCATGCAAAGGAGCTAGAGACTTCATGTGTTAAAATACAGTATTTGTGGTGTGACTTTAAAACAGCGGTGGTGTGACGTTCCTCCTGAGTGGCATGACGACACCGAGTGTCGTTTTCGTCCTCTTTTTACTCAAAGTGATAGTCTGGAATTTATAAGAAAAAAGAGAGAGAGGGACATGATTTGAGAGAAAAAAACGACCCAAGCTCCCTCCCCCTCCCTTTCTGATTGGTTTTGAAGCCTTACTTTCCTGTGCATGTCAATGGGCCAAGACGTGCGGAGGAGAGAGATAAAACAACGAGAGTGTCTACAATGGAGTCATCGGAGGTGAAGATGCTTTTTTGGTTTGAAATCGGTATCTTCTGCTCTTGCGCTGAGTGTTGATCCATGGCTGCGCTTGGGACTAATGGCAGAGGCTTGATTCAGATATGGGAAGGCGGGACTTACCCATAATGTTATAATTTATAAAATGGCATATTTTATATCAACATTTAAGGCCAGGAGGTCAATTTAATACAATTCTTAAAATTTGTAATTAATTTAGAGATCCAGACTATCCCTTTAACCTATTCAAGTTTCTTTGTCCGGTAGATAAGCGCCACTTGGTCTCTTTGTCTGAAGAAAACACGAGGCTTCCTGGTCAGATCATAAGGATCAGCCATAAAATATCCCCCTACTTTCGGTGCTTGCCTGCCTGTAGATGTACCTCGCATCTAAGCATGCGTGCATGATCCGACGTACATACCTACCTGTGACGTGCCTAAGCGACATTATCGCTGGTCCCATGTTGCTCAGTTATACCGTTAGCCTTGACAGAACCGTTTTGGTATAAGTAGTGTTTTTATTTTAGTTGTGTTTTTAAAATAAATTAGTTAAATTGAATCAAATCTCTGGTTTCTTTTATTATGAGTGTGTGTGAATTATTGCAAATAATCCATTTCCTTCAGATAAGGTCTTTTGGTAAAATCACTTGTAATTAGTTATAAACTGTTGGTTGATAACTTCCTATTAATTAGATATCAATGTTTTTGCAAGGTTTTTATGAAAAACTGATAGTGCCTCGTTAATAATTTGAAGATATAATTAAATTAACAATTTATGAATTATTGATTTAATATCCTTAGCCTAACCAGATAGACCATAACTTAAATGTATCCATTTTTAATTGATAACATACCCTACATCTGTATTTCAACACTATCTACACTTTTACTGTCTACTAACACACATATCATTTCTCTGGCTGTGTGTGCAAGGTCCCATTCAGAGTTTAAAACATTCCCAAGATCCAACCAGAATCGAAACCATCATCTCAAAAATGAGGGAGAGGGGGCTGGGGATTTAGCATGAGTAATTTACCACCCTCTCCTCTGTTGTTAAAAATATTTCAGATCTTTGAGTTGATCTCATAAAAAATGGGAACAATAAAAAAAGTGTTGTGTTTATATTTTTGTTGAGTATATTAACAGACAGCAGAGCACCAACTGTCTGTCACACCCATGCCTTCACCCTGATTGCTCCAGATAAACACGTTCAAATGCTTTGTTTTAATCAAGTTGTCATTCAATACGCAGCAGAAAATTACCGAGGTCCGGTCCTAGGTATACTCAATGGTAGACATGGCCTTGTGTGTATGTGTCTCGACAACAGATAAATTAAAGACATGTGCAAACTTCCTGGTGACAGAAACATGGCGTAATAATTTTATGAGGTAATGTACTTACCGATCATGAAAAAAAGCTCTGAATAAAAAACAGCCGAGAAGATGTGCTTGTCGACCGTGCCGGAGAAATAAGCTTCTGGTCTGAACGGGGGGTAGTGGGTAGTGTTGAATTTTCCACATGTAAATGTACCCGACATAAGTGTTTGCGTGCTTGGTTGTTTCCTTTCTGTCTGTGTTGCCCTGTGATTAACTGGCAACCTGTCCAGGTTGTACCCCCCTTTGCACTTATTGGACAAAGATGGATTGTATTGATTGCACTAATGGACCGTTCAAAAATTCTCATAGGACTCGTGTGTATAAACAGTAGGGTTTTCTTGTTTGTTCTGGAACAGACTTCTGCCTCCTTAGTCCTTTGTTTAAATATAAAGGTCAATGAGAGTAATGTGGTGCATTTGATTTATGCAACTGTACTTTGCATGGTGTTCTGTTATACTTCCAGTTTATTTTAAAGGTTTCATTTGCCACTTTGTATTCTAATCTTTGTCTCCCCCTGTCTGGGTCGCTAACTCAGTGTAGCTTTTTCATTCCAAACAACTCTTTGTTTCTGGCATGTCCTAACTGCCTTGGTTATATCTAGCAGCAATAGCAGGAAGCCGGTTTCCTGAGTTATCTGTTGTCCATTTCCTGTACTGTCTGCATAATCTAACATCACAGCATAGAAAGATAGACAGAGGACTCCTGGGTTAAACAACAAAGCAATGTTTGCAACATTTTCTACAAGATCCTAACTTTTCATTTGTGCTAACAAGATTGTGTAAAAAGTGCTAATAATACATTTCTGTCATAAGATGTATACGTTTATGTAACAGCACTAATAACAGCTCTAAATTTACGCTTAGAGGTTTTTTTTTTATTACAAATGTTTATTACAAATCTTGAAGGAGATATCACATTGTTTCGATTACTTCAAAGTTGATGTAAGTTACACAGAAATGTAGAAGAAATGACAGTAGCATTCCCCAGGAAGGACATTTCTGATATAACTCCACTGTGTTCACTTTATAAAATACTCTGTCCTGATCTTTGTCACTTGCCATCTAAAAAACTCTTACCTTTCTTGATTAAGAATGAAACACTTATCCTAAATATTAAAGACCTCAACTAAGTCCAAGAAAAAACTTTGTGATTTTTTTATTAATGCAAACCCAACCATTAAATGCAATTCTATGACATGAGACCTTATTTTTGTAGTTTTTGCATGTAAATCAGCTCTCAGTCATCCATAAATTTCTATAATATTATAGTGATGATTTCTCCTCAGCAGATGTCTTGTTTTAGTCCAGGGCATGCTCCTGATTTGCATGTAAACACTGAGTCTGTTTACAGCATAATAGATCTACAGTACATACCAATCCTTGCGTTTTTAATGGACTGGAATTATGTCACTCTGCTCTGTGTCGCACTAGTCACCTCATAGCAGATGCAGCAGTACTTTTCCTTAAGAATACTAAGAATTTGTCTACGACTCGTATGCTTCACAGCTCAGTTCACAGGGTGGTACCTTCACATTCTTTGACTTTTGATTGGGGGATAACAACTGACTATTACAGGCTGGTGGTCTGTTCTAGATGGCAGATTTTACCCTAACAATAAGGAAAAAAACTAACTCAAGAATCCATCCAGGCACATGCTGGCTCTGTGTGGCTTAAGCTATCAAGCTAAAAGTACTCTGTTAATCACCAATACAAATTGCGCATTTATAGTTGTGATTTCCTAAATATGAACATGAGGAGCAACATGTTTGAGAGTACACATTTTTCTTTGAGAATACACACTTAGATCAGGGATCATAGTCATGAGATCAGGGGCTTGTGGAGCTTAGATACATCAATGAATATTGTACTGTTTCACACTCACGTTGTGCACCTAAAGCTGTTAGCCAACCATCAATAAAAGCATGAAGAAATAACTGTTTAGAATAATCATACATCTTATACATAAACTGTTTAACATTACCGGATTTTGATCCACTGCTTCTTGGTATGTCCTTTTTGCACTGTGAAGTTGAACACCACATGCGCAAACTCAAACCTCTTCTTCTTCATGTTCATGTCCATACTTTTTTATAGAAATATTTTCATATAGTCATGTCTATATGTGAAGTAACATCAAGTTTTTCAATAAAAAATATTAACCAACATTTTTTTAAGCTGACCAAATTTGATAATTCCATAAAAAAATCAGAACTTCACAAAAACTACCAGAATATTGTGAGGCGTTCACGTCCATATTGGGAATAGCATTCTTTTATTTCTATATCCCTCTTCCAGGTATTTTTCAATAAAAAATAATTAATTTATTAAAATATTACATTTAATAAAGAGATTTTAGAAAGAGATATGAATTTATCTCATACCAAAGTAAAATATGGGGGTTGCAGCATCATTCTGGAAATGCTTCTCCTCAGCAGTGATAGAGAAGATGGTCAGAGTTCATCTTATGGGATGCATCTAAAAGTCACAGGATAAAGCACTGGAGGAATGGATTTCTGCACCCTTTCACTGGAAATCCACCTTCCAAGACATTGATCCTAAACCACCACCAGATCAACGATGGAACTTGAGGTATTCTACAAAGAAAAAAAATCGGTTACAAGTTTAATGCAAAACTGATAACAGATGAAAAAATAGAAACATTTGCTCGTATCACAGCTTTTAGAACAAACGTGTTCCTTAATTTTTGGTCTACTTGAAATAAAATTCTAATAAAATGTATTTAAATTAGTGAGAAAAACATTTGAAAAAGTTTATTGTTTATGTTTAACCCTGAGTGTTCCTGCTTCCTGTCACTACAGTCTTCCTCATGAGGCGGAGACTCTGGTGCCTGAGTAGGCAGTGCCAGAGAAGGAGTGGGAGGAGCAGCTGGATAAAGAGAGCGGGGCTGGAGCTCTGAGATCAGATGACCTTCTGATGTAGCACAGGATGGTTGCACGGCTGGAAAACGACAAGGAAGGAGGTGGAGGAAAGGCTGGGAGCCAAAAAGAAAAGGATCAGGTAGGAGCGCACAGAGGAACATCTAACACTCACCTCTGTAAGGGTGAAAGCACTGCATTCCTGGTAGAATATTTCAGTCAGCTGCAGTCAGGGGGAAAGAAGAACTGTTCCTGTGCCAGTAGGAAAGTGAGAGAGATTTAAGTTAACTCAAAAAAGTTTTTCTCTCTCGCACATTGTACTGGTAAACTCTGTAGAGAGAAGTTACAAATACAGAAAAAAACAGAAGACATTGTATCTTTCTTTGTAAAAAAAAAGTTGTTTGTTTGTTTATTTGTTTTAGGGTCCTAATCCCAGTCTTTGGTTTTAAACCACTGTGTTGGATTTACATGAAACATGTTTTTCATTAATCTGTCAGCTTTTTACAGTACAGAGCGGTTGGGGCAAAATACCAGTGTGTTTACAGGGGCAGAGCCGAGATGACACTTTGTCAAAACATTAATGCTGCTTTAAAACTAAAATCGGTTAAGTAAGAGATGCATCACTGTTAGGCAGCGGGCTGTGCAGATAATGTAAAATTAAGCTAATAATTAATCAACTTGGTATTCTACTCTATTAAAAGCAGATAACAAAAATGGATATTCTTTACAATAACTAGCCTACTTAAAGTATTACAAGTTTAGCTGCTGGTAGTCAAGTTTATTGACTTTGGCTTTTTTGTATCAAAATCAAAATAATAAGCTGTTTAGATATCCTCATTAAAGGATTGCTTTGTTTCTGGAATAACTGATGGTTTATGTTTTAAATAAAAAAGCCCATGGTTAATTAGAAAAAAGCCTCTGTTTGAGCCTGTCTTTTTTTCCGTTAAAGACAAGTTTGTGACATAGCTTAAATCGCTGGTCTGCTCCAATATGGTGTTGATATATGAAATGACCTACTAACAAAGTATCGAGAGTACTGCTGCAGACTTAGGCTGTTTTTATACTCATTGTTTCTGTTGTTCTTTAAACGTGCCTTCTTACTTAGGCTATGCCCGCATGAACTCTGACTGTTTTAACATGAACACTATTCTTGATGCCAAAGAAGTGGACCCCTGAAAAGTTGATCAAACTGTGTTCACCCTTTTTCTTGAGAAAAAACCCAAACTTGCTTTGATGCTAGTATTGCTGTTGGGCATGTCTTATATGGAACTTCAAAGATCAAATGACAATTCTCCAGAACATTTGAGCCCATGCATGTTTTACTCTGTATATGCCAACAAATACTGAAATTTTGCTATCACATGAGAATTCCCTTGACTAAAACTGTGCATTATATCTGTTTTACATAGAATAAGGTGGAAAAATGTGCCCAAAAAAACAACTAAAAAAAGACTGACCTCATTTTTTAAAGTTTAGATTTGAACATCTGTAAAATTGGACATGTTTCACATTGAAAACATTGTGACACAGTAGAGGTCTAGATCTCGGTTATTACCTTTATTTTTCTGAGATTTGGTGAATTGTTTTTCATTTGGAAATGCCCTTAAAGGTCTCTTTTACAGGTGATTTTATACATTTTTCCATTTTCTCTGTCATGAAAGAATTCTGTCTGTGTCGGGGAGAAACAGCACAATTTGTAGGCTTGCTCATTAAGATTTATGACTTGCACGTTTCTGTCCTTTGATTGGCTAACTGCAACACAACTCTTACGCTGCATTCACACAACACTTTGTCGCCGTCAAAAATGCTCACAAAGTGAGTAGTTTGAAGCCTATACATTTGTAAGGCTGAAGCTTGCAAGGGCATGGCCGTGCCTTTCTTCACCTGGCTGGTCCACACTGGCTGGCTAGACAATGTCGACGTCGGTCCACGTTGGTCGTCGTCGGTCGACATCCTACAGTGAAACGTTCTGATTGGTTAACGCTCAGGGGACTGAAAGTTCAGCTAGCTCAACTTCTGCGTTGCTGGCTTTTGCTGCTTTGAAGCTTGGAAAGCAGCAAAAGTTTCAAAAATTGCTGCCGCCATAGCATACAAAGCACAGCAGAGACTCTAATGGTCCTCTGACAGCCTCAACCATAGACCTAACATGTAATCTTGCCATTCTGGGCCTTGACGTTCTAGACTTTGTGAACTCTGCATAATGCTATCTCCATTTACTAAAATTAGAAAAGTGTAATGTGAAACAAAAATCATGCTGGTATTTAGACTTATATGGAGATTACCACCCAGTTTAGGCTGCGTTCTCAAACAAAACTGGACCATGACGGGACGGGACCATTACTGGCCTCACACTGAATCTTTTTTAGGATCATTTAGCTTACAGAGCTAAACGGGCAAGCTTCTGTACGCCACACGCCCGCCAGTCGGACGGGGATTTTGCGCTGCGTTCTTCCCTCTTCATTTCTGAGGTAAACCTTATTTGCTACTTTTCCTCTGCTTAGTAATATGCTTAAATTCAACGGGTCGTCCTGTCTGAGCTGCGGTCATGGTCCACTCGGATCGATCCCCCCGCCAAACCTCCAAGCCTGCTGACGAGTGGGGATGCTCACGGTGCAAGATTTAGCTGTTGCTATTAAAATTAGTGGTTTGAAGCTTAGGTTAGGTTTTAGAATTGTTAAACAAGCTAAATGTCTGGATGGATGTGGCACAGATATTAGTGTGTTAGCCAAGGTAGTATTTTCAATGTCATGCCTTGTTTCATAATACTTAAAAAGTGAAACATTGGTTAAACAGTTAATTTTTTTACTTACAGTAACCTGGATGCTGGTGTTCTATCTTTTCGTACCAATCCTTGTTTTAAATACAGCTTTGAGGCAAAGCCAAAACTCTAAGGTCTGTAGCTATAAAGTCACTGTGCTCAAAGTGACTGAACAAATCACTAATTGAATGTCACATTTTCCCGGTGTTGTTCCAAAAACAAATTCCGACCATTTATTCTTCTTCTGCCGTGGGTAAAACAAAAATGTAGCTTTGATTTGTTATCTCCAAGAATATCAAACGTGTTCCGTCATAAGTAGCTAATTGTTAGCTTCTCGTGGCCACTGCCTCTCTCTGCTCACTGGCCTAAACAATGTGCCTCCTGTGGGCGGTCCCAAGCATGATGATATTCAAAGGACAGGCTGTTTTAGACTCAGACGTTTTCTGGTCAATTTTCTTTCTGTAACTGATACAGGGAATTGAATATAATACAATGTGTGTCAATATTCTTTCAGTGGGGCTTTGTTTTAAACTTCTTTTCTGGTGGTAATACATAAAGCAAAGGAGCAGCTGTAACTTCTTGTCTCACCTAATAAGATTATCTAGAATAACAAGAATCATGAGGGTTCCAAGCCCATGGAGTGGGAAGAACATACCATGCAAAGCCTGCTCAAGCAGAGAATAGAAGTATATTTTAATTGCAGAGATTTAAAAAATATATATATTATTATTCTCTTCTATAACTCATTGGCCAGAAGAACTGGAAAATGCTGGGGAAAATCTAATAAGGCAATATGGTACAAAAAAATATACCACTACTAAGAGATTAAAAAATAGTTAAGTTTTCTATGTAAGGAATCCCAGCAGATTGCATTGAGTCATCAACGTGAGGTTGTGCCCAGATCATGCATACTCCAACCACAGCAATTTCTCAGCATCCCTCACACTGAGCAAGTATGTAGCGACAGTGGAGAGGAAAAACTCCCCTTTAACAGGTAGAAACCTCCAGCAGAACCTGGCTCAGCACAAGCGATCCTCTTCCACAACCGTCTAGGGGTCTGAGAAGACAGAGAAGAGACAGCATGGAGGATACTCAGTCACTTTGAGAATCATCTTGACCAACGCTCCCCATCCAACAAGGGGCATTATAGTTGAGAAGGATAACAGACCGGGTGGAGCTTCTATGGAGAGAAAAACACTGAGAGAAAACAGAGTTAACAGTCGCAATAACAGCAGAAAAATATATCTGGAGAGTAGTAGAATAGAAAAGTAGAAGAGTGAAGAAAAGTGGTCTGTCCTCCAGCAGTCTAAGGGTATATTCAGACCTGCACTGTTTGGACCACTTTAAACGGACCAGAGTTTGTTTGGAACGCTGGTCCGGACCTTTTATGCTGTGGATCCTGCTGTGGATCAGAGAACTGGACCGAGACCAACGTATTTAGGTGGGAAGCGGACCGTGCTTCGGTTAGCTTCAAGTGTGAACATAAACCACTCTCGATCCAAACCAACCTCACTATACATGCGCGTTTTTGCCTCGACAAGCCACTGTAGGAAAATTAGCTCTTCACTACAGCTAACGCTAATACTGGATGGATGCTACAAACAATGAGCCATGGACAGACGTAGAGCAACGAGACACTATGCCTTCTGGATGTTTGGGCAGATGCACACATAACCCAACTGCTAGAAAAGACACACAAAGATGCAGTCGTGTTCAGCATGTTTAGTGAGAAAATAAAGGAGAGAGGTTTGGGCGCTCTCCTCAGCAATGGTGCATCAAAGTGAAAAGACTTTGGCAAAGTTATATGAAAGTACGAGATGACTTAAATAAGACTGGGGCTTCTGGAGAAGAAAAAAAACATCTGAGGTTTGACGAACTCAACAACATTTTAGGAACAAAAGTAACAGTTTGTCCCGTGAACATAATAGAAAAAAACTGCTCGACAGATGACCCTTCATCCACAGAAAACACCTCGTCCACCAGCAACTCCAGCGAAGCTAAAGTATGTGGGTCATTTTTTTTTTATTTCAGTTTTGAAATATTTTCAAATGAAGTACAATTTTTGTACTTTGCACAAGTAATATAAACATGTTTTTTGGAAATTGACAACATACAAACAATAACGTTGTCATTGTTAAAATACACTTGTAAGAACAATATTACTGTTGGTTGGGTACAGTATGTTCACAAAACTTTATACTTTGTTTATACAAATGATTCTTAGAACCTTGCAAAGTAAACTGATAGAGCATTTCTGATGTCATGAGCCCTTCGGTCTCCAACCAGTACAGGGAGCTCTCCATCTGGTTGTCCTGCTTCATCTTCCTGTTCTTTGTTCCCCCCTCCCCCCCTTTTGTGTATTCTTCATGATGAACTTCACAGAAATTATGCAGTACACAGCATCCTAGGATTTGACTAATCAGTGAAATGTGTGACTCGTTTTGTTTAATTAGGCATCTCCAGCGTCCCTTAAGACGCCGAAAAGCTCTTTCCACTGTCATTCGAGCCTGGCTGAGTCTATAGTTAAATTGTCAGCAGTCATAGCTCTGCTCTCTCGGAATGGCTTCATACGCCAGGAGCATAACGGGTAAGCAGCATCACCTAAAATCATTAGAGGGACTTTTACTCATTCAATTGTTTCAGTCCATTGTGGAAAAAGTTCACCCCTCTGACCCTTGTCAAAAATTCAATTAAATTCAATTCAAAAATACTTTATTGATCCCAGAGGAAAATTAAGTGTTGTTGTTGCTCAATTAATATTTCAAGGAGTTTTTGTGGACCATGATGGCTGTGGGGAGAAAGGATTTCCTGTAACGTTCTGTGTTGCAGCGAAACTGAAGAAGCTTCCGACTGAAGATACTCTGTTGCTGTAGGACAATCTCATGAAGAGGATGCTCAGGGTTGTCCATAATCTTTTTAATTTTATGAAGAATCCTTCTTTGCATCATTATCTCCAGTTGTTCCACAGTCGTCCCCAGAACAGAACCAGCCTTCTTTATCAAGTTATTGAGGCGTTTTAAGTCCCTGGCTCTGATTTTGCTACCCCAACAGATGTTGGATGAAGAGATGACACTCTCCACTACAGACTTGTAGAAGATTTCCAGCATCTTGCTGCAAACCTTGAAACGACCTCAGCTTCCTCAAAAGTACAGTCTGCTATGCCCTTTGTTGTAGACGGCTTCACTGTTGATTCTCCAGTCCAGTCTGTTGTCCAGGTATCTGTACTCCTCAACCACCTCCACTTCTCCAATCATAAAGACCGTCTTTGACTTGTCTCTGTTTCTACTGAAATCTACGATCAAAAGAGAAGAGAGAGCAAAAACTCTAGCATCGTGTACCTTTCCTGGTTGTCCAATGTTTACCTCCCAAATTCTCATTTTGTTGTCAGCAACTGCCTGCAGGATAACAGAATATTGGCCCTTTCTATTAAAGTAGTCTACTGGTGTATTTGTGGGGGCTTTGATGGGCACATGGGTCCCATCAATGGTTCCTACAACTTGTGCGAATCTTCATTTATCCTTGAAGCCTTAAACTATTTTTCTAAATTCAGCTGCATATTGTGTCTTAAGGTAAAGTGCTGTTAGTGCTGTATTTATAGCTGTAATGACTTCCTGAGTGATTACGCAGCATGTGGATATAGAGCATACCGTCTCCTTCAGGTTGCAGCATGCACTTGATGACGCTGTTGTAAAATTTGAAACAGAGCATCGCGACAACGGCGTTGAATGAGCAGCTCTTTAAAAGCCATACGACTTTGCAATTCGAACTTGTTTGTACACTACTGACTGTAGGCTAAATATATTTTCATTGCAACACCTTTAAGAAGTAAGTACTGACTTGCAAAATCCCAACTAAGTTGAGTTGTGAAGAGGTACAGCGATGCTGGCTTGGAAGGATGCAGGGAGGAGAGTGCATGAAAAGGGATTGGAAAAGGAGCCAACTTGCTTTGTCGGGCTTGGAACCTTTGATAACTGCTTGCAGCTCTAGTCTTTCTTCTTGTTTCACATGGGAACTAACTCCAGTTAGCCTAAATCATGCTTATACATTATGTCATATATGCTGATTGAGTCAAAATATAAAACTTTAATATGGCAGCAAAAATACATCATAAAAAAGACAAGGCAAGGCAATTTTATTTATATAGCACACTTTCAACACAAGGGAATTCAAGGTGCTTTACATGATTCAGTGATAATGATACCAAATACATGGTTACAGAAGCATGATTAGAGAAAAACAGACACAATCAATCAATAAGAAAAGATGATGTAAGGAACAAATTTATGCAATATAGATTAAAACAGATAAAACAAAAATGTATGCAATATAGAATAAAAACAGATAAAACACAATAGATTAAAATTGAAATAAATAAATAAATAAGAATAAAAATGTAGCCACAAGAATCAAATAGTGATCAGAAAGCGCAATTTAGGGCTCAAAGGCAGCTCTGAATAGTAGAGTTTTAATCTTTGATTTAAAAGAGCCTAACGATTCAGCATTTTTGTATTCTTCTGGAAGTTTGTTCCAGATTTGTGGAGCATAGAAGCTGAAAGCTGCCTCTCCTTGTTTAGTTCTAATTCTAGGAATGTTAAGTAGGCTCGAGTTGGAGGACCTGAGTGGTCTGCTGGGTTGTTGACGGCAGATCTCCAACATACTTTGGTGCTAAACCGTTCAGTGATTTATAAACTAGTAGGAGTATTTTAAAGTCTATTCTCTGAGCTACAGGGAGCCAGTGTAAGGACTTAAGAACTGGGGTGATGTGTTCTACTTTCTTAGTTCCAGTGAGGACACGGGCAGCAGCGTTCTGGATCAGCTGCAGTTGTCTGATTGCTTTTTTAGGTAGACCTGTGAGGACGCTGTTGCAGTAATCAATCCAACTAAAGATAAACACATGGATCAGTTTTTCAAGGTCCTTCTGTAACATTAGTCCTTTAATCCTAGAAATGTTCTTCAGGTGATAGAAGGCTGACCTTGTTATTGCCTTTATGTGACCCTGGAGGTTCAGGTCTGAGTCCATTATTACACCTGGATTTCTGGCCTGATGAGTCGTTTTTAGTTGTATTAGCTGAAGCTGTATGCTGACTCTGGATCGTTCCTCCTTAGGTCCAAAAATAATTAATTCTGTTTTGTTTCTGTTTAGGTGGAGAAAGTTATGGGACATCCAGTCGTTGATTTGTTCAATGCATTCATTTGGGATCAACAGTTTCAAACTGAGGTCCAACAGAACCAGAACTGTGGTTTTGCCGCTGTCTGTATTTATGCGGATGTCATTGAAAACTTTGACTAGGGCAGTCTAGTGCTGTGATGGGGACAGAAACCAGATTGAAAATTTTCTAAGGAGTCGTTCATTGTTAGGAATGTAGTTTGCTATTGAGATACAGTTTTTTTCAATAATCTTACTGATGAATGGGAAATTAGAGATTGGCCTATTATTCTGCATCAATGTATTATCTAGGTTGCTTTTCTTTAATAAGGGTTTGATAACTACTGTTTTGAGGGCCTGGGGGAAGACACCTGACTGGAGGGATGCGTTAACTATTTGACAGGGAGAACTTTCTTTAAAAAAGGTGTGGGTAAGATATCGAAGCAGCAAGAGGAGGAGTTTAGCTGTCTAATAATTTCATCAAGATGTGATTGATTTAGTTTTTTGAAATCAGACATTTTATCTGCATTTTTTTTTTACATGGGAATGAAAATGGTGGTGGGTTGGGTGCTGCTTTACAGATTGATCTTCTGATTTCTAGAATCTTTTAAGTGAGGAAGTTGGCAAATTGACTACAGGGCCGAGTGGAGTGTAGTTCAGGAGCTGCTGTCACTGGAGGATTGGTTAGTCTTTCAACTGTTGCGAATAGAGTCCGAGTGTTATTAATGTCCCTGTTAATGATTTCAGAGAAGAATGTTTCTATTTCAGTTTTCCGAGTTAAGTTATATTTGTTCAGCTTGTTTTTGTAGATCTCATAGTGAACCTGGAGTTGAGTTTTCCTCCACTTCCTGCACTCCCTTTTTTCACTAAGTAACAGAGGTTTGTTGGTCCATGGAGACTTGTTTCTACCTGAGACTACTTTAACTTTAGTTGGGGCAATGGTATCGATGATGTCTGAGACTTTAGAGAAAAGTTATCTACCAGCTTGTTAACAGAGTGTTTGTTAGGGGGTGGTGGTGGTGGATGTTGGGTGGGTGAGTTAGAGCAGTACATTTGTTTAAAGATTTCAGCTGAGCTGTCAACAAGGGGGCTTTTTTTTTTACTATGGTCTTATTTTGATTAGATAGTTTAGCCGAGATCGTGCTTTCAATCTCCTTGCTCCTTCCTTTGCTAATGATTAGGTCTAAAGTGTGTCCCTGTTTGTGTGTAGGCTGTTTGACATGTTAGGTTAGACCAAAGTTATGGAGAGTATCACTTAGTGTTTTAGTCCGTCTATCCTGGGGGTTGTCAGTATGAATGTTCAGACCTCCCACAATGTTTAGTTGGTCATATTCAATACATATTACAGACAGAAGGTCATTGAGGTCATTAATTAAGTTTGAGCTAGCTTTGGGGGGTTTGTACATATTTATGGCTAAGACCTTGTTCGGCTCTTTTATCTCTGTAGCAAGGATTCGAAGGAGTGAAATGTCCCCAGAGATATCTCTTTAAAGTTCAGTGTTTTTTTTTTTTTATTGTGGCCAATCCCAACCCCACCCCCCAACCCCTTCTTTCTTTCCTGCTTTTAGTTAGAAAGCTATAATTAGGAGGAGTGGCTTCCGACATCGAGGAGCTTCCATTATTTGCATCTAACAAAGTTTTAGATAAAAACAGAGCCTGTAAATTATGATTAGTAATAAAGTCATTGATTAGAAAAGATTTATTTGATAGTGACTGAATATTGAGTAATGCCAATTTAAGAGAAGTTTTGGTAGTTTTTAAATTATTCTGACAGGTGATATTTATGAGATTTGACTTAATGCGGGGGGACTTGGATTTGTAACTTCTTCCGCTTATGATCACAGAAATGCTATTTTCTCGGTAACCAGACTTGTGCTGGTTTAAGAGTTTTCTTGGGTATAAATCTGGCAGCCGAGAACATCAAACGTCCGAGATAAGAGAATCATCATGTCCAATAGACCTGAGTGAGAATCTTGGAGTTAGCTGAGTTCCTTTAATAATTTGTTCCTGTAATTCTTTGCAGAATTCTATCGGTGAGCCGAGTTTTGCTGAGTCATAATTGTCGTTGTCAGAGGTCTGTGAGAGGCTGGATGCCCCATCTAATGGTCTATTATTATCAACATGCTGAGCTGAGGCACTGACCTTCTACAAACTGTGTTTTGAGACTCTCTGAGGATGTTTGAAGTTGGAGGCGCCCTCTGGTAGCTTATCTGTTGGCTGAGTTGAGGCACTGACCTTGGGTAAGCTTTGTTTAGACAGTCTTGGAGGAGTGTTGTTCAAATGTGCAACCAGTAGTTTAATTCCAGCTCTGTTGAGATAGCGCTGATTTTCTTTGAATAGAGACGCTGATCCAAAGACTTTGAGGTTGCTCACATATCCAATAGAAGTTTCCAGGCATTTTGTTTTCATCCATTTGAGAAGAGACCTAATTCTAGAAAACCGTTCATCCTTACCTTCTGGAACTGGACCAGACAACCAGGTGTTTGAGATATTGAGCTGATTACGGACCAAGAGGGGTTGTGATGCAGGGAGTCTAAGGCTGTAAATCTGTTCTTTAGGGGAATTCCAGGGGGAGAGAATGATGACAGAAGCTTCTTCCTCTGCCTATTCCTTCTCCTGGGAACGGGCGTGGAGGTATTTCCAGAGTTTCGTTTCCGAGGCGGGCAGAACTCCTCGAAATTCGAGTTTGGCGTTCTGCCCGTTCCACGTCTCGGTGAGGGAATGGTGTTTTTCGGGGCTTTCTTATTGAGGCTGGACCGAAGCACGGGGCTGTTGGATTTCTGTTGTTGTTGTTCCTTTGTCGGTATTGTTGTCTAATTGTTATATCCAGCATTGATTTCATAGTTAATTCCCAAACGGCGTAGTTTTTCTTCCATATTCCGGAGCTGTTCCCCTAGGGCGTTCTGCCTTTGGAGTAGCTTATCAAAGATTTCGGCTGAGCAGTTTGCCATCTTGTTAATCACAGTCTTTCAAAGGTGTCCAGAAAAGGTGAGCCGGTTTAGCAGGTAGCTGGGCACAAGTCTTCAGCTGAGTAAAACACCAAGATGTTGATCCACAGTCTTACAGAGGTCCTTTGGAAGCAATCCACCAGAAAAAGCCTAATCTAATAGTGTAGCCTACTTCCAGAGGCTCGGCCCATACATTAAGAGGAAAACTGCAGAAAACTAAAAAGAACAAAGTCTAAATCTTAAAGGCGAGAATAAGGCAAAAATCAGACAGATCAGGAGAGCTCAGAGAGAGCTTCTCCTCCTCCGTCAGTCAGAGGATAAGTACATTAAAGATTCTTTAACACTTTCAGATTTTGTCTTTCATTTCAGGAAAAGTAAGAGTTGAAAGAGATAATATTAAAGGATTAGATTTAAACATACTTGTGTGGCAAGGCACAAAACAAGGGCCTGCGTGGGATCCCACGACTCACGGGTGAGAGTCATATGTGCTAACCATTCAGCCAAAGGGATATTCTTGTGGCCAAGCAGTCAGGGCACAGAGACAGGACATCCACAGTGTCACAGTTGTATTGTGCCTTCATGTTAGCTCTGAGACAAATATGGTCAGGTGACTAAGCTGATAAGGTTATACGGGGAGTTAGACGCCTAATGTTATCCACTCAACACGAGCATTTACGCCCCGTTTAATGTCCGTTTAAGTTCCCATGATTGCGCAATCCCATACTGACCTGTGCAAATACTGGGCATGCGCGAAAAGACGCACTGAACACACGTATAATCTACATGACGCCAGCGCCAACATAATGTTTACAAGAAGCTCTACAGCACAGTACATATCTGTTTGTCCCGTTAACCGAAGAGAACCATAGCTGCTCAGAAGAAGAGAGAGTTTTTGGTGTGGACAGACGACGAGATCGATTTATTACTCTTCGCTGTTATCTTTGTCTGTAGTGTCGTATTGTTATTTATGCAGCATTCAGTGACGCCACTTCCTTTCATTATCCGGGGAAGCTGTCCACACTTGCTCGTTTAGCCGTTGAATCAAGATTTACACGGCTCTCTTACCCGGCTAATAAATATCCGGCCACAGACCTTAAACAACGCTGGGTTAGTGTGGACGATAAGGGGGTGTAGACTAAATAATTATACGTTTAAGGCATTATCCGGCTTAATGTGGACGTGGCCTTAGAAGAATTTGGCTTATGTATGGGAGGGTATTATCCTACAACAGTTTAAACTGTTAAAGCAGAGCTGGAAGTACTGTGGCTTGGAAAATAATTCACACCCACGACCTTTTTAAAAAATTTTGATGTTCAAATCATAAACCTCTTAATCATAATTTTACTTGGAATTTATCTTATAAACTACATCATCGTAAAATGAAAGGGAAATAATACATGGTTTTCAAAGTTTTTTTTACGAATCAAAATAGCAAAACTGTGTTGTTTACTTGTATTCATTCCCTATTGTTCTTATACCTAAACAAATCCAGTCTCCGAGGATTTTTAGTGAGCAGTAGAGAACAAATGGCATCATGAAGACAGAAAACAAGTCAGTAAGAGAGAGTTGTGGAAATGTTTAGAGTAGGGCTAGGTTTTTTGAACATCTCACAGAGCTCTTTTATCAATCTGTCATATGAACATGGAGAGAGGATAGACCGGCTGGGGACCCATTAAAACATGGGCCTACCCCCTAGTTATCCAGTGAGACAAGAAGAGTGTTAATCAAAAGCAGCCAAGAGATCCTAGGTAACTCTGGAGGAGCTGCACAGATCCTCAACGAAGATGTAAAAATTTGTTAAGAGGACAACTATTGAGTCCATAAATCTCTTTGAAAGTTGCCACAACCCATGAAGGAGATACGGCAATATGTAGAAGAAGGTATTCTGATCAGATGGTTGTAGAGCATAACTTTTTGGCCTATGACTTTGCACATCACTCTGAACAAACCATGTCACACGATGGTAGCACATTCTTACTGTGGATATTATTTTCTTTAGCACAGACTGGGAATCTGGTCAGTTTAGAGGTTTTAGAGTGAGCCAGGTCACCAACAAAAAAAAGCTTGTTAAACCCTACAGTTTCCAGCACCAGGAAAAAAAACAGCTTACCTTTTTGCCTTGAATTTACTTTAATTTTTTTTGCGCCACCTGTTTGCTGTTGAGAATAGGAAGATGGCTTTACAAACCCGTTTTTTTGTCAGAAGGAGGAAGTATAAAGAAGAACTTTCCTATGGAGCTATTCTTTCATGATTGTATTAAGTCTTCTGACCCACATGCAGAACCAGACCAGTTTATTATGACAATAATAATCTGCAGTTTTTCCGGTTCTCATGCCCTTCATCAACTAATCTTCACAAGGACAAGGGGGAGAGATGAACTGATGGAAGGTAGACTAAACGCCAAGGAGGGAAGGCTAGGATCCTGAGATGTCTACAGGAGCTTCTTGTTGCATTCTTGGAGACAGGATGAGGGTAGAGGACGGGCAGGTAGAGCATGGAGATGGAGCATGGAACATGGAAGAATTCTGAGCTTGAGCCAAGAGAGGTGGATGAAGAACCAAGGCTTACAGAGAAGATGGAGATCTGATCACAAGGAGAGTGCGACAATAAAAAACCTTGGAAAGAGCACAGAGAGGATCTAACAGGTTGAATCACACTTAGGAAACAAAAGGAGATCTCATAGAGGACTTAATGTCTTTACCAAACGGCTTTATCACTCTACCACTAAAGGTTTGACAGCCAGCTCCTTTTATCCACAGCTTGTGCTGAGCTTGAAGGTCCGGCACCTTTGTAGCTGCAGGGAGGTGGCTCCATCCTGCCTCGATTAACAGGTCCTCAGCTAAGGCAGGACCTCCGTTGGAACTCTCCGGAAAAATTGAGAATATGTGCAGGAAACAGACAAAAAAAAAACACAAACTCAATAGACTGCTAACACATTCAATTGTTGTGATTAATTCGATTAGTCAGTTTAGTTTATTTATAAAGCACGAGTTCACAATACATGTCATCTCAGGGAGCTTTACAAGAAGTCAATTCAATTATACAAACATTGCAGTATTTTAAAAAGTTTTCTATTTAAGGAATCCCAGCAGATTAGATCGAGTCATTGACTGGCAGTTGTACCCCAATGATGAGGAATTTAACCACACCAATCCTCTCACCAATCTCTCATACTGAGCAAGCATGCTGTGACAGTGGTACAAGCTCCAGCAGAACCTAGGTCAGTACAAGCGGCCATCTGCCACGACCGTCTGGGGGGTATAGAAGACAGAGCAGATACATAGAAAGAACAAAAGGAAATGATGTAACAGCACTGTATATATTTAAAAAGTTAAAATTGTAATTGTCATCATGAAAACTGTGTTTTTCACAATTACTATATTAAAATGATCATTGCCAATTCCTTTTGAGTTGCATTAAAGTTAGCCCAAGCACTACTGATGATTCTTAAACAACAGTTTCCTAGAATTGCAGTTCAAAAAACCGTGGCATTAGATGACAGTTTTAGGAAGTGAAACAGACCTTCTTTGTAACTGTGCATGGTGAAGTGCCAGTGCATCAACACCTTACCTTCTCACCAACAGAAGGTGGCGACTCCTGGATAATGTTTGTTGTTCCCACTGGGTACAGGATGAATAATAAAGTCTGACTTTTTAGTGCCTCATGGTCAATCAGTTTATAGCTGGATAAATGAATATTTCTCTGGCAAATGATGGATGTAAAGAAATTCAAATTTAATAAAAATATATTCGCAGGTGAGCAGCATGTAGTGGCAGGTACAGAAGTGTCTGTTAGATTTAAATCTTGTAATGTAAGATGATGACTGGGTTTATTCAAACAATGTCTGGTAGTTGTACAATGCTGCACACAGGTGGGCAGTTAAAGCTTAAAAAAACTAAAGACAGGGTAACTGATCCGATTACTTTGCTTATAATAGGTTTTTCTTCTGCATTGTCAACACCTTTCATAAAGTTCTAGAAATCTTCTTTCGCAGAACACTGAGAATTGTGTTATTAGCAGTTGAAGGCAGGCCACTGAATGGCCACAAAGTGACAGACTGGTAGAACCGGTTTTCCACCACAGTCACTTTCCTGATAAATGTTGAAGCTCCAAAGCAGTAATAAAATATAATTATCAGTAGAAAACTAAATTCAAATCTTTTGTTTGGTATGCTGTGTTTTGCAAGCCAGAACATATATGCATGTACCAACAAGCCTTAACAACCGTCACATGGCAGTTTCCTCAAATGAAGCCATCACAGTCTTGTCATTTTTCGCATTTGTTGCTTTTCTTTTTTAAGCTAATTTGCTATAGCAGTTGAATTATTCTTTTTCCTTTTTTGTCTAATACTTTCACACTTAGCAATATATAGTTGTTCTAAACATTGGGGCCACCCTTTAATCCATTACCCTAATTTAAATTTACAGTTAAAACCAGATATTTACATATATCACAAGTCACACATCAACTTTGTTTCTCAGTCACTTAGGGTTTCCAAAATTATTTTTCATTTGCTAAATGCCATAAACAGTTTGAGAGAGCCCAGATGATGTGAAAGATAAATTCACAACATTTGATAACTAAAACATGTTGCTTCCTTGTGTGAAGATAAAAATAAAAAGATTTCGAAATCAGCTAAATTTGCTTTTCTTCTTAGAGCCTTGACTTCTGAAGACATCTGGAAGCAATCTTTAGGTGGGAGGGTCTCTTACAATACTTGGGTGTTTAAACTCTGCGTATTATTTAGGTTTATGTTTTGATAATTTCTTTGTTCTTTGTTTACTTAGATTTTTTAATTCTCTGTTAGTTCTTTTCTCCAAGTATTTTGCCATCTATTATATGACGATCCGAACTCAATGCAATGTAATCAAAGAAACATTCTTTAGTCTTTCCAGGGGGTAAATGATAAAATTAGCAGCTTTTGTGTTGTTATAATCTAATTTGGATGATAAGTCATTGGTTTACTTCATTCTTTATGGCTATTGTTAAAGTGTATGCTGGGGGTTCTTTCCTATTATTGCTTAATTAGTAACTCTGAGCTCAACAGCAAAGACAAAAACAACTAGCTATACCATTCTCAGTAACAATTCAATCAGAAATATTTCTTCATTTTTAATAATCATTGTTTTTATTTTCATAGAGCTGGATCCCAAAGACCATCAAGAAAAGAGCATGCACAACTTTTGTTGAAGACACAATGAGGTAATTTTTTTTCTCTAATGGCAAGGTGACTGACTCAGTGGGTAGAGTACTAGGGGGCTGTAGGTTCAATTCCAGCTTCCCCCTGTCACAATTTAATGTGCCCCTGGGCAATGCACTTCACCCCAAGTTGCCTAATGAGTTCTGAATCAGTCTATGAATGTTTGAAAGTGTGAAGGTGGCTTCATTGTAAAGCACTTTCAATTGACAGTGTGACTAGAAAAGTGCTACATAACTTCATTCTATTTAAATAGGGAGAGTATCTTTTAGATGCAATACTTTTATTTTACTTTGATTCCTGAATGTCATTCACAACAGTTATGTCAGAACACTTTCATTTAAAATGTTTAACTAAACTGCAACTTAATTGAATGTTTTGTTCATTATCTAAACTGTGAAAGTTTTTTCTTTTATGGTTTATCAGATCTTCTCAACCCAAGAATTTGAATTTCACACCATTTATTACACACACTAATCAAAAACACGTTAAAAGTATTGTCATTCCCTTTATGCCTTTATTTCTAAGTCTTTCTCTGTACAGTAAAGATTTCCTAATTTGCTCATGAAGTTGAGGTACCTTGAATGGGTCTCTCTCATAAAATCTTTTGCAGACACAAGGCTTAATGTGAGCTCTGTGCGCAATCACAAGAAGCAGGAGAGTCAGAGTGGAGTGCATTTCGCAACAGATCACCAAGCTCGATCACCAAGCATTTGGAGCAAGATTTTGTTAAATTTGAGGGAGTGTCAGAGCATGTATTAAGCAAGCGCATACAAGACTTAAACACACATAGTGAATGGCATCACACCTAAACATATTGTTTGTTCACATAGAAATATGTGCTTTCATTAACTCTAACTGCATACTCGGGTTAGAGGAACAAATACAACACGATATAGTTTTTGAGAAAAACTGCTAGAAAGGTCTGGGTGTTAAAATGCCCACATACCTCAAGGTTGCAACACCCATGCAGGCACCCATAAAAGTACAGGGTATTAGATTTGTACATATATAAATGTTATACTTCTTGGGACATTTCTTAAACCTAAACGAAAGTTTATCATGGCCTCAGAGATCTTACTATTTGGGAGGTTTGCCACAGAATAACACACTCTGTTTTGTCTATTTGACAGTAATGGGGAACTCTGTCAATGTGGTGGTGTGCGAGAAAAACATGACTCCTTAGCAACAGGAGACTACTTTGGAGCTGCGATTGTTACACAGTGGGACAGCCAACAGCACACATCTGAATATCCCACAGATGCTTTTGGAGAGCTGGAGTTTGCTGGAGTTGGACGCAGACACAGCCATGTGAGTAGCATTATTTTCATAAACACACAACGATTCATACACACAGATTTTTTAGACTTAAGCCATTCTAGATAACCATTACAGAAACAGGTGACAGTTATTCTGTTCTGCTGCCAGTTTAATGTTAAAATACTCAGCATGAAGGGTGTGCAGTGTCAAATCCATAAAGTTTTCTATGCACAGAATAATTTTAACTAACAATCCACCTAAATAACTAAATTGTTTTATTTTGCATTGTGATTGTATACAGCTATATTATTTCTAGCACACGGTTAATCCAATGAAGAAATCTCACCTATTTCGACTGTATAGGTTTACATATCAGAACATAACATTTAATTTGGTTTTTATTTAATTCATGTTTGCTTATTTATATAGCTCCAATTCCCAACCAGTGATGACGGCAATCCATTATTTTGTAGCACATTACTCCTAATATGAACACTTTTTCAGTAACAACTGCAACAATAGCAGTAATTATGGTCTCACATACTTTCTACGACTCTGCTGCCATCTTTTTCTGTCGTAATCTGAAAATTAAACAGATGATTATCTCCTCTACGGTTGCCATGCTTGTTTTCTATCCTACAAATCCAGGACTCTATCTGGTCTGAGTTGTGTACTCTGGCCCCTAGTGGAACTAGGTGGTGGTAGTACATGCAGTGCACAATCAAGTATATGCCAAAGACGCATCCTCTTGCTGATGTCAACTGATATGAGAGAATTCCATAGAGATAGACATAAGGATAAGGATGATTGAGTCTCCAAGTTGAGTCCCGCGAGTTTTAACATATTTATCTTAATGGTACAGGAAGCACGGTTGGCGTAGTGCTCTCTACCCCTAACATGGTGTCTCTCTGCCTGCCTGTGGCATTCGTTTATGTGTGTGTTATATCAGTATTAGGGTGACCAAAACAAACAACTGAGGAGCCCTTCAGCTACACCAGTGTAGGTAATAGGGCTGGGTATCGATTCAAATTTCAAGAATCGATTAGATTCCGATTCTCAAGAGATAGAATTGATCATCACGATCCTGTCTGATCCGTTTCAGTGTGATCCAATTCCATGTCGATATGGGTCAGTGCTATTAAAAAACTTTTTTTTGAGTTGTTATCTTAACTATACACCTGTAATTCAATGACTTAACACTGGGTGAGGAACTATTCACTGGGGGACACTAATTAACCCTTTCAGAGACAAGACTTAAAGTGGTCTTCTGGACTTTTCCTTCCAATTTTAGCAGTAAAAAGGGCAAACTATTCTAAAGAAATAAAATTTATATTTGAACTTGTTCATCGATTTGATTTCTATTCGAATCGATTTAGAATCAGTTTTTAAATTTTTTTCAACACAGCACTAGTAGGTAAAAGGTCAGCTTAGTCGCCAGAATTATGGAACATTTCCTGGCTGCTTTTACTGTTAGTTACTAATCCCTAAACAGAACTAATGTTGAAATAATCTTCATACTACACAACACAAGGCTGTATATTTCCGGCCTTACTGTTAAATGCACTTCCAATAAAGTGAGTGTGGCAACACCCACTAATGTTTTTTATGTTGAGGCAGTGGGAAGTGTTATTGGCAGCTGCTGAAAGTAATTAATAAAGTAACTGGTAATCTAAAGTAGTTACTTTTAAAATAAAATAACCCCTAAAGTTTTTTTAGGACAGAATAATCAGTAGTCAGTAATCAGATTACTATTTCAAAATAACTGTGGCAACTACTGTTCACGTGTGATGTGACTTTACAAGAAAAGTCATTCCAATACAATAAGCGGTCTTTAGATACAGTCTGGAATATTTGGACAATTCCATTCGGTCTTTAACCATAGTTGTTTTTTTTCAAATACACCACTTTTTTTACTGGAACATTGCCTTTTGGTTGCTTTCACAAATCAAGAAATGTACTGGAATGGATCCTCATGAGTTTTGGGGGGATTTCCCCAAACAAAGTAATTCTCGCAAAGATGGCCAAAACATCTACTCGTTTTTGTGATGATGGTTTGTGCAATTCTGCGCACATGGTTATACTTAAGAGACATAAATGAAGAAGCTGCTCAGAAAATGGAAGCAAATCAAGAGGAGTGTGAAGCAATGTGCCCACTCACAGTTTCCAAGGTGTTTGCCTCACGGACTAAAACTGGGAGCTGGTTCCACAGGAGAGGAGCATGATAGCTAAAATATCTGCCTCCCATTCTACTTCTAAAAATCATAGGAACTACCAGTATGAGTCAAAGCAACACTTCAGGCATGTTTTTAAAGAGGGAATCACATGTTATCAGGATGTTACACATCAAAAAGTCAATTTTGCATAATACCCTCCTTTAACATAAACCTATGTAAGTGAATGGGAACTACTAGCATGAGGGCATGCTAGTAGTTCCCTTTCACTTACAGTGGTAATGCTTTACAGTGGTGGGGTATCCATTTAAAGTACATTGCAACTGCTTACAAAATACACGTACAAAACAAAATACTGTATTAGTGTGACTTTACATTTTCAAGACCTAACACTGTTCTTATTAAGTTGTAAAATATTTTACATCCCTTCTTAAATCAATCTTAAACATTTAAACTGTCAGCTATTTTCTGTCATGTGTTATATTCTGGCTTTAATAATTGACAACAGACTCTAGATCAGGGATTGCCCAATTTTTTCCCTCATTGGGCCAAAAAGAAAGCCCAATGTAATAACATTTTATTAAAAATACAAATACTTTAGTAAAGTACTTTTTTATCTAGCTTTCTTTTATCCCTCCTTTCTTTGTAGTTAACATTCAACAAACAAAAATGACAAATACACATATTTAACTTTCATCATTTGATTTAGTACTGTCAGTGAAGAAAATATTATTCCTCCCAGAATTTAAGAAAAATTGTGTCTATGTGCTATTGAGGATGCCGCTTCATGTTGGTGAAAGATGCTTATGATGTCAGGCAATGTGGTCCGAACTTGGAGGTTTCTTGAACAATTTGTGTGCGGCAGTAAAGGCTCCTAGGATATATCATAAACTGATAAAATATGATTATTTGAGTTATTTTAAATTGTGGAAATGTAAATATGTGCACAAATCTACTCTACATGCACCTTATAGCTACTTGTATTTCAGTTTTAATCTTAATTTGTGATATTTTAAACATTCTACTTATTTCTAATGAGGCTATCACGGTAATGTAAGCTCTAAGCAATCTTAATAAGGTAAATGTCGATAACAGTCAGAATTACCCTAACTAAGAACTAGGGGTGTCGCGATTCTCCAAATCCTCTATTCAATTTGATTTTTGATTTTAGGGTCACGATTCAGTTTGATTCTCGATTTTTTTATTTTTTTTATTTTACAGTACAGACACCTATGTCAGTTTTAGACTACTCTACGATCATTGGTTTAATTCAATACATTTTATACAGTAAATCTAATTTTAAAAATTAATGCAGTTTTTTATTATTCTTGTGTAATGTATCACATTAGGCATTACTGGTCAAATTGAAATAATTTATTATAAATAAAGTGTAACAGTCTTGTTTAAATAACAAATGATTAACAGAGAGTTAAACTTTACACTTTACAGTACTCAAGATAGCTCATTCAACCGAGTAAAATGTAGCTAACAGCGGTCCTCTTGTTTACAATGCAAATGTGGACTTAACTCGCAGGGAACTAAAAATTTCCTCGCTGTTGATTAGAGAGTAGAGGGAGTGGCTTTAGTTCTGGTCCCATTGCTTCATCTAACCTAGCCATTGTTGAGCCGTAGCTAATACCTACTTGCTAGCGTCAGCTAATGTGCTCTGTAGACGTGCGCTCTGATCAGGGGGTGTGATACAGGAAGTTAAAATGTTACCAGGTGTTGTTGTGAGTTGTATGAGAACCGGATGAGAGGAAAATGCAATGTGTGTCACGAATATGCTGCAGGGAGGATGAAGGACCCAGATGCAGAAGCTGACTTGAAGGTATCTTTTACTGGTGCAGCAACACATGACACTCAAAGACATGAGAAGTCAATGATCCGGCGAGGTCTGAGGCTCTCGCTGGATCTTAAATAATGGCAGAAACACAACTGACAGGCGCATCTGATCACACAGGTGCAGTGAATAACTAATAATTAGGCAGGGCCTTGCAGGCTCTGACAGTGTGGTTCTTTGTGATGAGGAAATATGAGTAAACAGATGGTAACCTGCTAACTGTTTCTATGGATTCCCGAGTGGGACACACAGTAAACAGGAGGTGGAGGTGATCGCGAATCTTTTTTTTTTTTTTTTTTTTTTTTTGATTGATTTCGATACAAAATCATGATCGTGACACCCCTATTAAGTACCTAAATGCTGTTTTGGTCACCTGCCTTAAGGTGTGATGAAGTTTTAGTTATTTGTTAAACAATTTGGGATGCCACCCCTGTCTTTTAGGAAGGAACCAAACATTCAGTCTCTTATGAAGGAATGAATCCAAAGCTGTGGAACAGTATAATTGCACACACACACCTGAATAAGCACAAACAAATAAATATTATTTTTTTTATAAATCAACCTTACAGCCAAAATATTTCATAAATAAATTCCATCTATCCTACAAGCATGCAAAGTAAACTAGTAAAGCAATCTAAAAAAAAATTATATGTGAATGGAACAAACATATCATCAGGAAATTACTACAAAACCACCGCCTTATGTAATGGGAGGAAGGGAATGGTGAGCGTGTTTGTGCATGTGTGTGTGAGTTGAACAAAGGAATGCTCATGTTTCAATCAACCAGAGAGGTGGTAGGGTTAGCTTCTCCCCAGGGAGGAGGCTAATAACTAACTCAGAGAAATTTTAACCAAGGAACGCAAATGGTTCAAAAGTAGGGATACTAAGTATTAGTATCCCAAGTAGAAGTAGAGTGTTTTCTTTTAAGTTCCTAAAAAAAAGTGGTGGAGCACCATATCGTTTAATGATGAGCTAAGACTTGATTGATAATTATATTAATATTCATATTGATCATAATTATTAATTGTTTGGTGAACTAAACATTACTGCACTTCCTGTTGTACAACAGAAGCAAAAGTTGTTATTCGTTTAATTTATATCTGGAAGCTTAAGAGCACCAAACTGCTTAAACTCTTGCTCACAATGAGTCCAGGCTTAAAACCAGATGACGTTAGTTTGGCTCATTACGTAAAACCCTGGTCTAAAAGAAGATGTCATTTTTCCAATATAACCAGTTCTTTTTTTATATTTTTCAGGTGAGAGATGTACTGCCTCCAACACTGAATTAATGCTGTGCCGTTGATCTTTTTTAGTTTCTGCGCCTTTCATGTGACACACCTCCAGAGATCATCTACACACTAATGACAGCCCACTGGGGCCTACCCTCACCAAACCTGGTGGTATCAGTGGTGGGAGGTGAGGGCCATGAGAAGATTAAACCATGGGTGAGAGATATCCTAAGAAAAGGTCTGGTTAGGGCGGCACAAAGTACAGGTAAGGAGGTATTGCTCTGCGTAGGTCCAGCATATGTTTAACGTGGAACTTTGATAAAAATACTTGTTGGTGCCTGGCCAATGCAATGCAAGGAAAGGCAGTGCAATGCGTTGCCTCCCTTTAATTCTCACCTATTGAAACCCACTTACACACATTTACTACACAAAGATAATGCATATGGGTAATGCACACGTTAAGACAAACAGTACTACATAGTACTATGCAGTACTACACGCAGGTACTTCACAGTACTATATACATCTATTACATAGTACTATACAGTACTACACCCAGGTACCCTACATTCATGTACAAGACATAGTATTAGACAAAGGTACTAGACACAGGTACAACACACAGTATTACACAGGTACTACATACAAGTACAACACAGTAGTATACACAGTACTACACACAGGTATTACACATAGTACTACAGAGTACCACATAGAGATACTTCCTTCAAGGTATTACACAGTACTACATACATGCATGACATAATACTATACAGTACTACACACAGCTCCTATACACTCAGGTACAACAACCAGTATTAGATACAGGTACTATACTCAGGTAATATTTAGTACTATACACAGGTACTATACATTGTACTAGACAGTACTACAAACTACATATAGTACTACAGAGTAGGGACGAGCAAGTACAGCAGTATCTGTAAACCCATATGAATTATCTGTAACTGTATCTGCACTGGAATTGGACGGGGCCTAATCCGGAAGTGGGTGGAGTTTAACCAGGAAGTGTTTCTGTTATCTTGAAATGGGTGTGGCTTTAACCAGTGTGTTTTTTTTAAGCATGCAACTGATATGGGTTGATCAGAAATTGTTATATTTATTGTGGTAGAGTAGTAGGCTTGCAATCGGAGGGTCGTAGGTTCAATTCCAGCTTCGTCCGGTCACATGTTGATGTGCCCCTGGGCAAGGCACTTAACCCCAAAAATTCTACATCGTCCTACCGAGCCATGTTGGCTATCGGTGTGTGAATGGGTGAATGTGGCTTCAATGTAAAGCGCTTTAAGTGATCAGTATGAGTAGAAAAGTGTTATATAAGTTCAGTCCATTTAACATCAGCATTGATCTTCAGGTCAATGGATTTGATAACAAACAATATACGGAACAAGTTTTCCAACATTGAATAAAACACTTGTGGTTTCAATTATGAAGTAGAATGTAATGAACACGTGTTTTTGTCACAACATAACTTTCATTTCTTAACTTTTTTTCTTTTTACATGTGTGGTTTTATTTTTTTGCTTTATTTTTTTATATCCACACCAGGTATGTGTGTGTAAGTAATTGATTTATAATATAGTTGTATACCATAACTTCATTTATTTATTTTATGAAATAAATAGCATTTGATGTTACAGTCCCAGAGCCACCATGGGCCGTTTTGCCCCTCTTTATTAACCTCCTGGATACACCCCTGGTCAGTAGCACTTAACATTTAGCAATAGTTACTTATTAATCATGCACTTTTATTTATATAGCACCAATTCACAACAACAATTCTCAAGACAAAAGTAATTTCAATACAATTATACAAACACTCCAATCAGTTAAAGTTTTCTATGTAAGGAATCCCAGCAGATTGCGATTGAGGTTCTGCCTGGATCATGCAGACTCCAACCACAGCAATTCCTCAGCAATCCCTTAAACTGAGCAAGCATGTAGCGACAGTGGAGAGGAAAAAATCCCCTTTAACAGGAAGAAACCTCTGGCAGAACCTGGCTCAGTATCAATCAAGCAATCCAACTTAATTTATAAAGCGCTTTTTCAACTACAAAAGCTTCTCAAAGTGCTTTACAGGTTAAAATGACCCCACAAAACCCACCCTTCCCAAACCCAAAATAAAATCATCTTCACCACTATAGTTGTATCCCCATGCACCCACCCAACCCAATCCAACCCATCTCCCACGCACACACACATAAAAGCAACAGTAAACAAAAGCAACAAAGGGCTGAGTACAGGTGAGCAAGGAAACGACATAATGGGAGCCATCTGCTTCGGCAGCAACAGATCAGAAGCAGTAGCTAAGGCACTGACCCACAAAGGGCTCCCACGGAAGAAACACTGGAAGGAAGATTAAAATAAGAAGTTAAAATATTAAAATAAACAGTAGAAAATGAGAATAAGTATTAAAATACTGATAAAATGTTAAGACTGATAGCATCCCAAATAAAAAAATATAAGAGAATGATAAGATTATCAGATAAAAGTGTAAAGCATATAAATAATAAATAATGACTTTGGGGATGATAAGGAGACGGCTGCCAGAGGAGCGCAAAGATTGCGAGGGTTCATATGGTAAAAGCATTTCAGAAAGATAAGAAGGCCCAAGACCATTAAGACACTTAAAAACAATTAGAAGAACCTTACAATCGTTCCAAAAACAATGCAGTGATTTTAAGACCGGTGTAATGTGCTCCTGCCTCCTCGTCTTCATCAGGACATGTGCTGCTGAATTTTGTAAAAGCTGTAAACTTGAGGTAGTCTTTTTCAGAAGACCAGAAAGCAGGGTATTACAATAATCAATTCTACTTGTGATAAAAGCATGCATTAGCGCCTCCGTATTGGCCCGAGAGAGAATTGGGTGGACTCTGGTGATGTTCTTTAGGTGATAAAGACCTGTTTTAGTAATATTTTTAATGTGTGGAATAGAAGACAGCTCAAAGTCAAAAATCACGTGCAGATTCTATACTTGTAAAGAAGGGTTAAAAGACAATGTCTGTAGTTTTGGTAAAAGTTTCTCTCACTGAGCCTCAGGACTCATAACTAAAATGTCAGTTCAGTCCTGGTTGAGCTGGAGAAAGTTTTCTTCCATCCAGGATTTGATGCCTAAAATGCAGTTAAAAAGTGCATCCATTGGCCGTGTGTCTGTCAGGATCGCCAGTGGACTGGGAGCGGTGATCGGGTGAAGTTAGGCGCTCCAGGCGCGGATGGGAGTCACCCCGGGTTCGAGGCGGCTGGATGGCTCAGGAGACAGGCAGCGGCTGAGAATCGTAGGTGGGTCGTGGAGCAGGATGATGAGCGGGCAACTGAAGTTCGGACTTGTCTGGTTGACGGGCTGATACGTCTGTACGGATCAGGAGCTCTGGACATTGAATGAACGATGACTAAGCAAAGTGAAGGTGAGTGGAAGGATCTTTTATACTGATGAGTGTAGAGATATTGTCAGGGAGCTCATCAGATCCGGCTGGTCTGAATTGGGGCTGATGACTTCCTGACAGAGCCCCCCCCCCCAGGCCCGGCTCCTGAAGGGCCCGGACGATCCGGATGGAGGTGGTGAAAGTCTGAGATGAGCGAGGGGGTCCAAGACATGACGTGAAGGTATCCAGGAGCGTTCCTCTGGACCGTAACCCCGCCAGTCCACCGGGTACTGGTACCCCCTGCCGCGGGGTCTGGAATCCACGATCCGTCTCACCAGTGTAGGCTGGACCACCATCGATGAAGCGAGGGGGAGGCGGTTGGGCTGCAGGTGCAGATAGAGGCGAGGTGACATGACGTTTGAGGAGGGAGCAGTGGAACACTGGGTGGACCTTGAGGGAGGCTGGAAGGCGGAGACGGTACGTGACTGGGTTGATGCTGTGGAGGACTGGATACGGACCGATGAAGCAGGGGGTCAGTTTCCGGCAGTCAGTCAGCAGCTTGAGATGCCTGGTAGAGAGCCAGACCAAATCACCTGGTTGAAAGGTGGGACTGGACCGGTGGCGGCGGCGGTGTTGCTCCACGTACTTGGAGGTGGCCCGTTTGAGGGCGGCCTGGGACCGGATCCACGCGGCCTTAGCACGGCGGATCAGTTGCTGTGCCGCCGGCACCTCCACCTCCGGTTCCTGGTGGGAGAAGATGGATGGTTGATAGCCGTTGCAGACCTCGAAGGGCGACATACCTGTGGCAGAGGAGACCTGGAGATTGAGGGACACCTCAGCCCACAATAACGCACGAACTGGATGTAATGGTTGCAGAGCACGGACTTCTGGTTGTAGAGGGCTGCCGCCCATTCTTGTGCTTGCCAGGAGAGGAGGGAGGTGAGCAGAGCCACCCTGGGAGGAGAGGAGGCGTACGTTGAGGGCTGACACTCGAAAATCATTTCCAGGGTGGCTAGTAAACAGTCTGGTCTGCCATCGCGACCATTCCACTTATCCGGGAGGCAGATTCTGGGTTCAGTGGAGGAGGACGGTGGCTGCTGGAAGGTGTTGACAAGCCCGGCTAGCCTGATGTGGGCCTCGGACAGAGTGTCGAGCTTGGAGCCGAGTCGATCCAAGAAGTGCCACCTCGGCCCGAAGGGCCTCTACCTCCGCTGAAGCGCTCTTAGATGGCTCAGTCTTCCTGTCAGGATCGCCAGTGGACTGGGAGCGGCGATCGGGTGAAGTTTGGCGCTCCAGCGCGGATGGGAGTCACCCCTGGTTCGAGGCGGCTGGATGGCTCAGGAGACAGGCAGCGGCTGAGAATCGTAGGTGGGTCGTGGAGCAGGATGATGAACGGGCAACTGAAGTTCGGACTTGTCTGGTTGACGGGCCGATACGTCGGTACGGATCAGGAGCTCTGGACATTGAATGAACGATGACTGAGCGAAGTGAAGGTGAGTGGAAGGATCATTTATACTGATGAGAGTAGAGATATTGTCAGGGAGCTCATCAGACCCGCCTTTCTGAGTTGGGACTGATGACTTCCTGACAGTGTCATCAGGAGACATGGAGATGTACAACTGTGTATCATCAGTATAGCTGTGAAAGTTAACTCTATGTCTTCTGATGACACTGCCAAGAGGGAGCATATACAGGTTAAAAAATCACTGTGCCTAAAACGGAACCCGGGGCACACCACGTGTGATCTTATGGACCTTAGAGGAACAGGTATCTAAACTTACCATAAAAGTCCTGTCTGTGAGATATGATGTGAACCATTTATGAACAGCACCAGAGAGGCCGATCTGTTTAAAACGGGTTAAAAGAATAGTGTGGTCTACTGTATCAAAGGCACAAACGGTAATCTGCCACGACCGTCTGGGGGTTTGAGAAGACAGAGAAAAGACAGCATTGAGGGTGCTCTATCACTTTGAGCATAATTTTGACCGATGTTCCCCATCCAACAGGGGACTTTATAGTTGAGCAGGGTACCATACCGTGTGGAGCTTTTATGTGGAGAAAAATAACTGTAATTAACTGTCAATTAACTGTTCACCTCTAAAGCTGGTCATCCTCAATTGTGTCAGTTGAGCAATAAATAATTTATAAGCAAATACTCTTATGAAGGAAGTAAGAGTGTTCATTCTAGTAAACAATCATGTTTCACTGAGAAGCCTGAAAGTAAAATGAGGTGGCAAACCAGCATGTAATTAGTAGAGCCTTTTATAATCTGTAATGAAAACTTAGGCCATTATTTTACAGACTTACTATTTTCTATCAATACTTCATCCTTATTTTTAATATTTGAATTTTCAAAAAGGTTTTTCTTATTTTACTATCTTTTTTGAATGTGTAATTAATCCAATTCCTGAGTAAAACAGGTCAGTTTATTGAAATTCTGGAATGATCGTACCTGAGCAGTGACATCAACCAAGTATGCTCTGTTCCAATTGGAGAACTACCGTACTACGTCCTTAAAGAACGGATTTTCCACTGTACTTGCCAAGCACACAATACTTGCCTACTTGGGTATTGAAAAACAGCCTATATTTTTTTACTGATCTCGTTTAAATAATTACAACATGTTAGCTTGCCCTAGCACGCTAGTTAGCATTGGCATGCTAGCTCAATTTAACATTTCAGTTAATATTATGTTTTTCACCAGATTATCCTACTGATTCCACTCATTCTCATTTTAACATGTCTGATAGAATTACCATGCCTGCTAATATTGGCATTTCAGCTACTTTATGAATTAAATTAAATTCAAATCAGTTTATTTATATAGCGCCGTTTCACAACAGATGTCATCTCAAGGCACTTTACAAGAAGAGTTATTACAATACAATGTTTAATTTAGGAACTAGAGAACCAAAGAAGATTGCATCGTGAAATCTCGGCAATCCCTCACACTGAGCAAGCATGAAATGACAGTGGAGAGGAAAAACTCCCTTTTAACAGGAAGAAACCTCCAGCAGAACCAGGCTCAGCATAAGGGGTAATCTGCCGAGACCGTCTGGGGTTCGGAGAAGGCAGCAGATACACAAAAAGAGCAACAGAACTGATGCAGAATGTGAAGCTGGTAGCAGGATGTGGAGAACTTTCGGCCACTGGAATGCCATCTTAGTCAGGGTCGTCAAGCAGGGCGGGTCAGGAGCACCTACTGTAGGAAGAGACTGAGAGAAAACAGGTTAGTGCTTGAATTGACGGCACACCATGCAGTTGGGGAGAAGTAGGAGAGAAAGTAGGAACTGACTCTAATAATGTCCTACAACAGTCTAGCTTAAAGCAGCATAGCTACTAACATTAACCTGTCTACTAGCTACTAGGAGACCTTGCTACTAACACTCTCTACCTGGCTAGCATTAATCTCACTCTCCCTAGCTAATCTACCTGACTACTAACATTAACCTGTCTCTTCCTAGTTTTTGACACTCTACCTGGCTACTATCATTAACCTGTCTCTTCCTAGCTACCTGTCTAACCTGTCTCTAACTACCAGTTAACCTCTCTAACTGTAAGCTTTGTCAAAGAGGAAGGTTTTAATTCTAGTTTTAAAGGATTCACGAACCAACCCTGGGAGCTGGTTCAATAGGAGGGCAGTCTGGTAACTGAAAGATCTGCCACCCATTCTACTTTTAAAAATCCTAGGAACCACCAGTAATCCTGCCGTCTGAGACTGTTAGGAACAGATGGAACAATCGGGTCTCTTATGTATGATGGAGCTTGATTATTAAGAGCTTTATATGTCAGAAGGAGGATCTTGAATTCTATTCTAGATTTTACTGGGAGCCAGTGAAGAGAAGCTAAAACAGGGGAAATGTGGTCTCTTTTATTCATTAGAACTAGCAGCAGCATTTTGGACTAACTGAAGACTTTTAATTGTATTCTGTGGACTACCTGATAATAAAGTGTTACAGTAATCCAGCCTTGAAGTAACAAAGGCATGGACTAGTTTTTCAGCATCACTCCTGGACAGGATGGTTCTAATATTTGCAATATTCTTAAGGTGAAAAAAGGAAATCCTAGAGATTTCTTTAATGTGAGATCTAAATGACATACAGTAGTAGCAGTTTAAAAGTTCTCATGTTTCCATGATTGGTCCTTGACTGGCCCTTGAATGGTACGTGCCTGATCCGTCAAAGGTCCCTGACAGGTCCGTGGTGGTAATGTAATCCCCCGCTATGACGTCTTCAGTGAGGCCTCGCCCCCAAGGAGCCTGAGTGAAAACCAGCTGCAATGCCTCTTTTGTCCACGGGGAGGAGCAGTGATTTTAATGTTAATGATTTATTGACGTATCACACTCAGGGTAGCCTATATAAATGTCATTAAAAAATGTTCCCCTATCTGTTCCTCTATGGTTTGCTGGTTTGTATGTAGCCTAAGTTTGAATGTAACTCAGAAACTCAGGGTTCAAATAGCCTACCACTGTAGTCTTATACCCAGATACAGTAGTTTTATAGCATAAGAGTGCTCTGTAATGTGAAACGTATGACAGTACTGTAGGCAATTAGCCTACTTTTTGGGTTTCATAGGGGTAGGGAACCTGGCCAGGTTCGGGCTTAATTTCTATCATTGTCCACGGTCTCAGGACGGGCTTTAGTGGTCAGCTGATCATCTCAGCGCGATCATTTATACTGTAATAAAGTGCTGCAGTGGGCCACTAACATTATTCCGACAATACCTGTTAAGATGTTGCAGGCACACTCTGTGTCACGATGTGGAAGACCCACTCCTCTCAGATCAAAACAGAAAACATGCTTCGACTGCTGCGTTGCGCTCTCACAGAAAATACTGAAGTGTAAATGCAGTATTATCCCAAGTTTCAAGTTGCAGAAGTCTCCTGCATTTATATAGCAGCTCCCTGATGGCCACAAGTCAGACAAAATCTGCTGAAATCTAGACCAAGCGGTGAGAGCGCACACAGAGACTCACACAGGCGAGACAGACTTTTACGCAACAGAAGCAAGTGGTTAAAGCTTCATATAGCTGCAGACAAAAAAAACCCCGTTATAAATCAACATGCCTTGAAATTATTCTTATTCATTTATAATTTTAAGTTTCAGGTAACAGATCCTTTTGACCGGAGTTTCAAACATTTGTCCAGTAAATTGAAAACAGGTGTCAGTTTTTCTAACGCATGGATTCGTAGTCCTGCAGGAAAGTACTATATGAGTCTTTGTAGCCGGGGTGGCCCTGCGACAGACTGGCGTCCTGTCCAGGGTGTACCCTGCCTTACGCCTGTTAACTGCTGGGATAGGCTCCATCTGCCCCCGCGACCCTGAATTGGATAAGCGGCTAAGATAATGGATGGATGGATGGATGGATGGATGTAGCCGGGGTAATATTTATAAATTACAGTTTTTTCCCAACCACTTAAAAACCTGATAGTTTTTTGTTTGTTTTTTTAAACAGTTTGTCCACTAGCGCAATTTTCATCCAGTCAGTCTCCAAGTTTTAAGGCCAGATTACAGCTCTACTCTGAATCAAAGTGTGATTCACAGATGTGATTTACCTGTGACTAATAATGGTCATCTACCATTAATAATAAATGAAACTGTGAAGCTATAACTTTTTTTTCTTCCATTTTTATTTAAACTAGCATATTTCACACAACACAGCAAAAAAAAAAAAAAAAAAAAAAAATCACATTTTGAACGTTTTTTTTAACGGCAATAGCCAAGGCGCTGTGCCTCAGGGTCAGTCTTGCGGGGACTTCTCAGTCTCTCATTTATTTTGTTTCTGACTCTTTGCCAATGGTCCCCAGACAGGTTAGGGAAGCGCTTTAAAACCTGTTGGTGGACCCGCTCCTTTATAATTTGAGGCAGTGGACTTTTTCCGTTTGAGCCGCTCCAGTTTGTCATCTTTCCCCAGCTCTTGTATATTAAATGGAGTAAACTATAAGTATCCTTCGCTGGTCCACATATCCCAAGATTCATTGCGGGCTGAACGGGAGAATTTACTTCGAGCAACATGGCAGAGGAGCACAGTTTTAGATAAGTATATTAAAATCTGGCGGTTCAAAAATGAAAATCTTAAAGCGGTTGTGTTGTTTGCCTTTTATTCTTGGCTTAGACATGTATTTTAATATTTTTTTGTAAAGCATCGCTCGTAAACGAGCTTGTATGGTAGTGTAAAAGTTTCTTCATCTTTACGCAGCCACTTTCTGCTTTGGTAAATTAAGTAAAAAGTCAACTCCTCTTAGGAGAAATTATTACCTCTTTACCGAGTGAAAATCGGGGCACGGTGGCTTGGAGGTTGAAGATTAAATCCAGTTACACAGCTTATGCTAGAGGACTCTTATTGAGCCTCATACAACACAGAACCTGTGATCTGCTGTGAAAACTATAGTTCTGCATTCTTAAATCAATACAGTTGTCACGTTCCTCTGGTATTTATTTTCTATCTAATGAGGAAAATTCAGGAGGAGTTGTATCTGCAGGAGAAATTAATCCCTTGCCGGAAAACAAAATTGAGAGAAAAAAATAAACCTACTGTTTGTATATTTGCAACAGCGCAAATAACATAATTTATGACTGATCACTTTAACAAATATAGATTTCATAAATGTTGTTGTGTTGCTCTTTTTGTAACTGTGTTTATTGTCTTCTTGTTTAGGATATGAAGCAGCAAAGGGAGACTGGAGAGGAGAGCAGGGACCGAATGGATGAACTGTTTTTCTTTTCATTCATGTTTTTGTCACATTTTTTATTTAGGTGTTCGATGGTTGTGAATAAATGAATTTCTAAAAATGTTAAATATCATGAAGTCATTTCATTAAAAGTTGTATTAATGTTATTAAAGAAGCTTACGTTGAACAGTTTAAAATAACAACATATTGGCATTAGGATAAGTTTTTTTGCAGTTATTTATATCTGTATAAATGACCTATTTAAGCTTAATTAGAACAAACGGGCAGTGTTGCTGGATCAGTTGAATACAGATATTTTTTAATATTTTCTGGTTGACGAGGGGAATATCATACAGGTTGGTCTGTAGAGAGAGTTCAGAGCAGCTTCGTCATGCTGTCCACTGCATCCATCATCAGGGTTTACAGTCTGCTTAAGTCGACGTGCACAAAAGACAAGTTTTTCCAACCAGAGAGCCCCACAGACCTCCAGCAGCTTCATCTTGAAGCACATCCCAAGAGGCAGCTGTGGAGAAAAGTGTTATGACCTGCAGTTTTGTTAGAACACAATGTTAGTTGTTGTTGCAGTGGTTGTTTACAAAAAACAGTTCAGTTTATTTAGGAAGAGCCAATTTGGAAATATGCTTGGTAAAAAAAAATCATAGATATATAAAATCAAATTAGAAAATGCTGTTTTGATCTAAAAGGCGTATATATTTTAAGCTCACAAAGATTTTCTACAGATAAAATGAATATAAAACATGTAATATTACAAATTTGTACATTTGATCACTAGTCATTCAATTACAGAAATTATCATGAGAGTAGATGTCTTAAGTATTAACCTGGATTAAATAAAATTATCTTGATATGATCACCTCTCAGCCAGAATTATAAAACATTTGCGCAGACAGTAAAACTTGTTGTTCCTCTAGAGTAAAAAAGGTGAGTAAAATACTGGGAAATATTTCTTGCTTTACCAGCTGGTTTAACGTGATCGCGGTTGCTAAGAGACAGGACGTTCGGCAAAGTGGGAGCGGGAATTCAACTGAAGGCTAGACCGTCCAAATTCACAGCCGTTAACATCCGGTCTACCGTGTCCACGAAGGACCCAGCCCACGTAGACCGAGTAGACCGGGTCCTTCGAAGGATCCAGCCGCTGGATTCGGACACAGCCTCTGCTTTCTTACTAGATGAAACGTTGACTGTTCATAGGATTGAAAGGATATATCAAAGTCTAAAAATAATTTTGCCGCTATATATATATATATACTTTTGTAAGATTTTAGGAACTTGTAATGTAACGTTGGGCCTAAAAGGCAGAAATTTTCTGAACAGGGCTTACACATTCACACATTTAATATTCACACAACACTGTCTGGCTAACCTATTGTACTCGCTGATGATCATCCTGAATGCATCCCCAACTTAACAACACACTATAGACTCCAGATCATTCACACCTCCTAAAGAATTACCATCTCCAAGCATCCCCCCACCAAGCTTTCGTGACCATCCCTACAGCATGTAACCATGTCTATTCTGTTGTTATTGTGAGTTGTTATATGATTATATTAATATATAATATACACAACAACGTAATTAAGAATTTATTATGAAATATATAAATTGATAAATATGATAAATACGCTATTACGTTGTTTTTGCGTTGTGTAAATCATTACCATCTTCAAGCATCCCCCCACCAAGCTTTGCTCCCCATCGCTACAGCATGTAACCAGGTCTATTCTGGTGTTGCAAACATTCCGTGGTGAGCCGAATAGTCATGTGATTGCATAAATATTATAAATAGGCTATTACGTTGTTTTGCGTTGTGGAACTCTGTCATTTTCATCCAACAACAATAACATAAAAAACCACGAGTTTATCACAAAATTAAAGGAAAGTACATTAGTTTTAAAAAAAAGATATACTTTAGGTTCATAGAAATAAATCAAATTGTTTACAAATATAACGTTTAAGGCTACTTGTTATAATATTTTACAGAACTCATTTGGTGAAGTTTGGCCTGTGTTAGGAGAACTTAAGTTTATGGAGCCTATGATAAACTTTGACAATAGAAGAAGCAGGTTAATTACAAAAAAGTGAGCAGTTTGTGTTGTTACATCCAAAATGGTTTGCGCAACCAGCTCTGCTTTTTCTTCAGTGAACGTGCATACTGATAATAACATCATGTCGATGAGAATTCTGTGAGAGAAGCGCCATCTCCTGGTCATACTCTGTATTTCAATTAATGGGTGGAGTTGCAGTAAAACTTTGACACTCCCACGAGAAAGAGGGAGGCCACTCCGGCCACTGGGATTTGGAGGGAACTCTGCTGTTAATGGGCTGGAAAGGGGAAGCCATTCGTCCGGCGTTTACTCTGAATGAGAACTTTTAAACTGCTACTACTGTATCTTGGTCAAAAATAACACTGCGGTTCTTTGCTTTATTACTGGTGGCTAATTTAATGCCATCCAGGTGAAGGGGTGGACTAAGCAGTTTATTTTTCAAAGCTTCTGGTCCCAACACGACAACGTCTGTTGTATCAGAGTTCAGAAGCAAGAAGTTTAGAGTCATCCAAGTTTTTATATCTTCCAGACATGCCTGTAGTCTACCTAACTGATTTGATTCATCAGGATTTATAGAAAGATATAGCTGTGTATCATCTACGTAACTATGGAAATTTATCCCATGCAGCCTAATGATTTTATCAATAGGAAGCATATATATAGTAAAAAGAATCGGCCCAAGCACCGAACCCTGTGGTACTCCGCAAGTAACCATTGAGGCCGAGGAAGATCCATCGTTTACCTGAACAAACTGAAATCTATTGGACAAATAAGATTTAAACCAGCCTAGTGCTGTTCCTATTATACCAACACTTTGAAGGCTTTCTATGAGAATATTGTGATTGACAGTGTCATAGGCAGCACTGAGATCTAACAGGACCAGAATGGTCACCAGTCCATTGTCTGAGGCTATGAGAATATCATTAGTCGTTTTGATCAAGAGATGGTTTCTTAAGTAGAGGTTTAATTTAAGTAATAATAAACTCCTGTTGTACATATCCATTGACTAAAGATAGATTCATTGGGCCTATTTATCAAACATGCGTACGACCAAATCAGGGTGAAAATGTGTGCACAAAAAATGTACACTTTTCGGCATTTATCAATCTGGACGTGAGCGTACAAAGTTAGTGCCTTAATTGCTGCAGTTAGTGTGCGAGTCGTCTTTTTTCTTCCTTTCAATATTACCCATGTTACCAATTACCAATATGTTTGGAACGGATGTGCGTACTGATCCCCTTTTTGAAGAAAAAAAAAAACATTTCTCTCCCGTAATGTGGCTTAGATAAAAATAAAAACCTAAATAGACCTAAAGTGGCAGTGAAACAGTTACAATGTAAACATTCTGTAACAGATTTGAATATAAATGATTAAAAAGTAACTAGAAATGTTCTATGTACAACATGATGTGCAATTTATGGTTACAGCTTAGATTTTTTTTTATAAGATGTGGGTTGTGCGCAAAATGCGCACAACCCACATCGCACAACCGCGGCATCGTGTCATTCCGGTCCCACTACAGGTGCTATCCATACTGGATGCCACCAGCTGTGTAATATAACAATGAATAACTCTATGTCATGCTTTAGGTGACAAAGGTTGTTGGAGCATCTAATAACCCTACGTTCCAAGCGCACACAAGACGCACCATGGAGCTTAGTCTGCCTGTGACCTATTTCCTGCTAGTGAAGTTCCTCTTTTTAACAATATTGGTCATCTGCCGTTCAGCCATGTCGCAAAAACAAGGCGTGGAAGAGGCAGTTGGTGAATATTTATAGGCGTGACTTTCATAAATACACTCGTTTCATCCGTGACATTTATCAACAAGCGCGGGTCTTTACGCACAAATCTGGGTGGATCCGACACTTTCATAAATCCCACGTTGAGTCTTGCGTATTTGGAATATACACCCAAAATTTACAGTTTTCTGCGCAAGTTTGATAAATGAGGCCCATTATATCTAAAATTGGAGGAGCAACCAAATGGAAAACTTCTTTTAAAATTTAGTTGGGACTGGGCCTAACATGCAAGTTGGAGGTTTTGATGAAGCTAATAATTTTAGTAGATCTGAAAGTTCGGCTGCATTAAAGCAGTTCAAACGTATATTAGGTTCAACCATTTTTGATGCTGCCTCACTAACTAAGGAAGAAGCAAACATATTGGGAAGGTTCCCAATTATCTTATTTTTTATATAGTCTATTTTATTTATGAAAAAATGAGAGCTGGGGGAATGGTTGGCTCGACAGAGCTATGATCCTGTGTGAGTTTGGCAACTGTATTAAAAAGAAACCTAGGATTGTTTTTATTCTCCTCAATTAAAGATGAATAATATGGTGTTCTGGCTGTTCGGTGGCTCTTTTTATATAGCAATAGAATATTTTTCCACACTAAATAAGAATCCTGTAAATGCGTGGAGCGCCGTTTTCTCTTTAGTTTTCTAAGATTCTGCTTCAGGGTATAGCTAAATTAAACCAGGGAGCTAATCTTCTATGGCTAGCCACCTTCCTTTTCAAGGGGCAACTTTGTCTATTGTCAGACGCAGGGAGGAATTAACGCTATGTACTAGAACGTCAAGTTGGGAGGGGTAAAGAGTTAAATCACTATTTTCTATTGTACTTTTATGTACTGAGGAAACTAAAGTTGGAAGAACTTTTTTAAAACTTACTACAGCATTGTCTGATAACGTTCTGGTATGATTAAGTTTTCAGTGTTTTTTCAGAAAATTATAGGACAGGTTAGGGTTATGTGGAAAGACTGTTATTTCTTCAGAGTTAAAGCAATAAGTCAACACAAGATCTAAAGTGTGGTGACAAGAGTGGGTTGGTCCCTGGACATTTTGAGTAAAGCCTATTGAGTCTAAGATAATGTTAATGGTTAATGTTAATGTTTGGTGCATAAGCACAAACAATATTCAGGACCCGTCCCCCCACCCGTAGGTGGAGGGAGGCTAACCTCTCATTTACCAGGGTAAACTCCAATGTACAGGCGCCCAGATGGGGGGCAACAAGAATGCCCACCCCAGCTCAGTGCCTCTCAACGGGAGCAAATCCAGAGTGGAAGAGAGTCCAACCCCTCTTGAGGAGACAGGTTCCTGAGCCGTGCGTCGAGGCAAGGTTCCGATGTTCAATCGGAACCTCTCAACCTTGCACACCAGCTCCGGCTCCTTCTCTACCAGAAAGGTGACGTTCCACATCCCAAGAGCCAGCTTCTGAAGCCGAGGATCTGACGCCGAGGTCTCCGCCTTCGGCCATCGCCCATCTTGCACTGCACCTGAACCCTATGCCCCCCCACCCTCCCACCCCACAGGTGATGAGCTCATGGGAAATGGGGCCCAAGTTGCCTCTTTGGGCTGAGCCTCGCCTTGGGGGGGGGTCATGGGTAAAAGCTAGGCCACCAGGCGCCCCCCCCTCACATGCTGGCCTGGCTCCAGAGTGGGGCCCCGGTGACCTGCATCCAGGCGAGGGAACACTGGATCCAATAATGTTACTCATCATAGGGGTCTTCAGGCTGCGCTTTGTCTGATCCCTCAACTAGAACCAGTTTGCCATGCTTGACCCTACCAGGGTCTTGGAGCCCCTGACAACTTATCTCCTAGGATCATTTGGACACTCAAATCCCTGGCAGCCCAGGGAGGAGTGAAGTTTGAAGTGGCTGGGATTAGGATCAACACCTCCAAATCTGAGACTATGGTCTTGAGTCGAAAAAGGGTATGGTGCCTTCTTCGGATCGGGGATGGGGAAGTGGATCCTCAAGTGGAGGATTTCAAGTATCTGCGGGTCTTTTTCACGAATAAGGGAAAAATGGAGCGGGAGATCGATAGTTGGGTTGGTGGGGCATCCGCAGTTATGTGGGCGTTGTACTGGTCTGTTGTGGTGAATAGAGAGCTGAGCCTAAAGGTAAAGCTCCCAATTTACATGTCGATCTACGTTCCTACCCTCATCTATGGTCACGAACTCTGGGTGGTGACCGAAAGAATGAGATCACTGATACAGTCGGCTGAAATGAGTTTCCTCAGAAGGGTGGCTTTTTATGCAGCTCCGCTAGTGGGAGAGATCGTATGCAGCTGCTGCTGTCCCAGCATAGAGAGAGCAAGTTTTAGAAAGATAAAACCTATGATGCCGAGACGTATGAATTGCCCGCAATTAAGTAATGGCTGATTCAGATTCTGAAGAGGAATATTTACCCTCCGATCAAGATGTCCAGGGAGAAAGAAAGCGAAACTCAAACACAGCGTCGGTCCCATTTGCCATGCCGCTCCACAGCAGCAACAGGTGCGATACTGTTCGTCACTTTCTCCTGATGGGAGCAAGGTATGTGATCAGGTAGCAGGCGGGGTTATAACAACGCTAATCGCGACAGAAGAAGCAGGAATATAAAGGAAATAGCAGGAGGCGCGGTGGAAAACACAAGAGAAATCAGACTGCTAATAAGCTGATAAACAGCAGTAAAGTTCACTTTCCCGCTGCAAATGATGATGATGACGATGATGATGATGATGGGGAGATTTGAGGAAGAGGTTGATGAACAGTTTCAATAGGGGATCACAGAATTTGATGAGCCTGAGTTCAATAATTTCCTTTCTGTTGTTTTATGTATTCAAAAGAGTAATGGAGCCTCATAACAAAGGAAATGCCAATAAATACTTATAATACATATGTAGAAAATAGATAGGTCTATATAGAAAATTTAAACATAAATATTCAAAATAAACTAAGTTTTAAACAATGTAAAAAAGATAAACGTCTGTAAAAGTATTCCAAACCAATATTGCCAATGCCTAATGTCATATTATGCAAATCAGATCTGTGAATTTGTTCCCATCACAAACCTTGGATCATGCTGAAGATTTTTCTCATTTACAGTATACCTTTATCTATAACCATATTAAAGCTACAACATTTTAACTTGTGATACCAATTTGAATATATTATAGAAAAAACACCGGTGCCTAAAGAGTTAAGCTACTGCCCCCACGACCCAACCCCGGATAATCAGAATCAGAATCAGCTTTATGGCCAAGTATGACAAACATACAAGGAATTTGCAGTTTACAGTACGACCTGTCTAAGATCATTACATATAACAACAACATACAGATCCAGGTCACTGTTGGGCATGCAGCCACCGAGCAGCGCTCCCATGTATGAAAACATAAGATCAGATACATGTCGGGGGGGGGGAGCGTTCACATTTGTTTTGATCCTTAGTCAAGAGTCAAAAAACAGGTGATAGAAAAAAACCACACCTAAACATTTAAGCACATATTCAGACATTAGCATTGACACATCAGGAAGGATGGGCGGGTATGAGCTCCAGTTCACAGCTTAACGCGCTGCCATCGAGGCGCGCTGTTATCCTGCTTACTGGTGCAGGAGAGAGCCTTAGGATACAGTGAGACGGTGTGTGTGTGTTAGTGTGTGTGTCCGAATCCATGTGTGTGTGTCAGTAGATGCTGGTGTACGGGGGGGGGGGGATACTCTGTTTACATTCTTTTCAAGGGCATTTGATTGTTGACCAAGTCGAAGGTCTTAATGGGAGCCAAAACAATAATTATTTGGATAACAGGGAGAGCACATTTCCTCTCTACCCTTCAGTCTGTCAGCGGTTTCTTTTATAGTCTAATTCTACCAAATTAAATTCCAGATTACTCCATTAATTTCCAGTTGCACCAACCCACACTGACAGTTTCTCCAAGTCCGATGAAAATTCTCGAGTGAGTCCAAAAGCGCCAGCTAGATCGCCTCTTGCAGCGTTTAGCCTGTGCTCGAGCTCACCAAACGTGAGGTTTTGAGTTCCATCAGCACGAATCTGCACTTCAGCCTTCCAATCGCTTCCAGAACTGTCTCCAATTTCGGTATTTGTTGCTCCATTTTGTGGCAGATCCAGTACATGCCCGTTCCAATCAACAGGAACCCGATACACATAAATCCAAATAGCCAGATATCCATAACCCGTATGCCCTTTTCCGGTGCTTCGTAGAGTTGAGTATATTTTATCAATAGCATTCAGACACCAGCTGACCTTTTTCCATCTTTCGCTTATTCAGTTTATGTTCGGAGAAAAATGCAAAAAAGACACTCCAGATAGAGGCACAGGACATAGAGCAGTGGGATAAGACACAGGAGGAGGAGGGAGAGAAAAAGCGTGCATCCTCGCTGAGAGCCACTGAGGAAGAAAATCGATGGATGGATGTCCCTAAATCTAAAATTTTGCAATTTGAAAGGGAATTACGGAACCAGAAATGGGAACAAATGTTGGGATTCTGAGTCTGAGTGCTGGAGCTTTGCTTTATTTGTATTTGTGTCTTCACTCACCTTCTCTGAGGGGGCGTGGTAGTCTGCTGGTAACAGGTGCAGCTCATTGGTGCCCGTTAACTCCAGCATACAAAAGAGGAGCAGAGACTGCAAGCTGGTGCCAGATGATTGTGCTACAGAGTGTGTTAACAAGGCCAAACCAGAGTTCTGCAACTCCAGAAATATTTTAAGTTTCAGTTCCAAGTAGTCTTACTTACCTGTGGTTCTCCTAAATCCTGTCTCCGCTCCTTCCTTGTTCATCTGGATTTCCTCATCAAGTTCCTGTCGGAAAAGAATTCCATCTTCAGATGGTACTTACCTCTCTTCTCTGGAAGAGTCCTCATGGTCAGCCTCTGTATCGCTTCCTCCGCTGGTCCTTTTGCTCTCCGCTCCGCTGTTTACCCGCTCAACCTACAAACACAACATCAGGATCAGTACAGCTTCCAGCCAGTCTCAGACATCAGGATCCCATGTACCTATTCTACCTCCATCCTCATCGCTCCCACTGTAAGTCTCCACCTCATACTTGCCATCTCCATTCCAGTCCAATATCTCTCCAACCTCTCTTGTCTCCACTACAGTGGCTCCCTGTCTCTGAGAATTTGCTTCCACTTCCAAGACGCTCCTGTGACCATACCCACCTGCAAAAATAAAACATTTATTTCAACCATAACCCAGTGGTGTCCACCTGAATCTGTGTTGCCTCTAGGTCCGCTTCTCTGCAAACATGACAGAATCATCTGGCCACCAGGACTCAGCAGCACAGATTCAGTCTGCTTAGGTTAGTCAAGGAGCCCTTTTGGTCCGTCACAAAACCATATTTCAAGAAACCATACTACAGCAGTCATCCCTCTCCATAGCCGTCAGCAAATTATTCAAACAGGAATCGGATTTACGAACTAAAGTAGAAAGGTTGTCAAAAGACTTTTCTCACCTACACAGTTGTCCCGCGACCTCCTTCCGGGATGTTACGTCACCCATCCAGTGGGGACTAGGACAAAACCAAAGGCTTCCTGCAAACTAGCATTATCTGGTTCTTCACTAACCTTTCCTCAAGACGCTCAGAAAATGAGTTTCATAATTGATTTCTTAAAAGGAAACACTGTTTAAGTTATATAAAAAACTGTTTAAGTTCACATTCTCCACAGTTAAAAGTGGGTAGGATTCCGCAAGAAAATTAAGGACTATCAAACAGAGAAATCAAGTGGTAGCTGAGTTTGCTGTTGATTTTCGAATCGTAGCAGAAGAATCAGGATGGAACGATTCTGCGTTGAGAGGAGCTTCTATCATACCTTAAGTGATAAATTAAAAGACGATTTAGCTTCTAGAGATGAGCCATAGACTTTGGATAAACTAATCGCTTGAGCCATCCGATTAGATAAATGCCTGAGAGAAAGATCCAGAGTTATAACCAGGTATCCAAGGACAGATGTTTCTAAGACTGAATCCAGATCTCCCACACAAATAGCTACACCCAGAGAGAGTTCTCCCAAGCCCATGCAGATAGGAAGAGCTCGTCTCAGCCCTCAGGAAAGACAGAGATGTTTGTCCAGTAAATGCTGCTTCTATTGCGCTTCCCCTAAACACTTTATCGTGCTGTGCCCTTTGTGGCCAAAAGAGTCAGCCCGCCAGTGAGAATAGGGACAGATTAACTGTATCAGCTAGCATCTATTTGCAAGGGAAAACCCCAATTCATGCTCAGCCCTCATTGATTCCGGTTCTGAACAGTCTCATTCATCCAGACATCGTCCAGATACTCAAAATACCCACCTTCAAAGTCAGAGATCCCGTCAGTGTTTCTACCCTAGATGGTAGTGAAATGACCACAATTACTCATTAAAACTCTGCGAGTCCTAGTCATCGTTTCAGCTAACCACCAAGAAGAAATCCAGTTCTTTGTATTTCCTAATAAAGAAAACTCCTTGGTTCTTGGATTCCCTTGGCTCGCCATCCATAACCCACAAATTAATTGGAACCAACACCGAATAGATTACTGGAGTTCTGCCTGCTCCAAAACGTGCATAAAATCTGCCTTACCTGTGTGTCCCGACTTAAAACCTGTTTTTACCCCAGACCCAGATCTCAGTAATGTTCCTAAAGAATACCATGATCTCCACCAGAACTTCAGAAAGGACCTAGCGCTATCTTGGCCGCCCATCGGCCATACGATTAAGATTTGTTTCCCGGTGCCCCACTTCCTTCGGGTTGTTTGTATAACCTCTTGGTTAAGGAGCGGTAGCAATGGAAAAATTCATTCAGGAGTCTCTCGAGTCTGGTATTATCTGACCTTTGTCCTCTCCTCTCGGCGCAGGCTTCTTCTTCGTTGCCAAGAAAGATGGTTCTCTTCGCCAGTCTATAGAGTACCGTGGCCTAAACCAAATTACCAACTTAAAAAAGTACTCTCTACCGCTACTATCCACCCACTCTGGATCCTGTCAGTCCAGTCCGTGTTTTCAAAATTGGATCTCAAAAATGCTTACCACCTCGTTCGTATCTGTGAAGGTGACGAATGGAAGACCACTTTCAAAACCCCCATCGGTCACTTTGAATACCTCGTCATGCCATTCAGTCTTTCCAACGCACCCGCTGTATGAACCTGGTCAACAATGTGTTTCACGACTTCCTCAATAGATTTGTGTTTGTCTACCTTGATGACATATTAATTTTGTCCAAATCTCTTTCTCAACACAAAATCCACATTTGACAGGTTTTAAAAAGACTAATGGAAATCAGACTGTACATCAAAGCCGAAATATCTGATTTCCACATCCCTTCCATCACCTTTTTGGGGTACATCCTGGAGGACGGGCAGGTGAGAGCAGCCAATATCCAAGCCATCAGATATTGGCCCACACCAGAAAACAAGAAACAGTTACGCTTCATCGGATTCGCCAACTTCTATTGCAGGTTTATACATAATTTCAGTAAAATCGGAGAACCCCTGAATGCACTCACCTCCACCAAATGGTCCTTCAAGTGGACTCCAGAGGCTGACCGTGCCTTCCAGCAGCTTAAGGAGTCTTTCAGTCAAGCACCCCTCCTAAACTACCCAGATCCAAAGCAGCAGTTCATTCTGCAGGTAGATGCCTCAGATACAGCCGTCGGTGCCATTCTCTCTCAAAGATCCATTCAAGACCACAAGATTCACCAATGCGCCTTCTCCTCTAAAAGCTTCTCACCAGCCGAAAAGAATTATGATATTGGTGATCGGGAGCTCCTCACCATCAAATTTGCATTAGAAGAATGAAGAAATTGGCTGGAAGGTACAGAGATCCCGGTAATAGTTTGGACTGACCACAAAAATGTGTCTTACCTCCAGTCAGCAAAACGCTTAAACCCAAGTCAAGCCCGCTGGTCCCTCTTCTTCTCCCGGATCAACCTTAACATCTCCTACCGTTCCGGATCAAAAAACAAAAAGCCAGATACACTCTCCCGAATCCATCAGTCAGACGAAGCATCTACAGAAGAAAAAAACGTTTAACCTTCCACCTGATTTGTGGGCTCTCTCACCTGGGACATAGAAAAATCCATCAGGAATGCCCAGCACACCGAACCTGACCCTGGTGGGAGACCCCCAGGCCGCCTGTATGTGCCCTCATCGGTTCGAGCACGGACCATTCACCGGGTCCACTCTTCCAAATTCTTATTCCATCCCGGAACAAGCCGCACAATAGCCCTTCTCCGCTGTTATTTCTGGTGGCCATCCCTCAATAAGGATGTCATTGAATATGCCTGTCACATCTGCAACAACAACAAACCATCTCATCAACCCCCTGCTGATCAACTACAACCCCTTTCCATTCCAACTCGCCCATGGTCACACACCTCCCTTGAGGGAAAATCCTCTGTCCTGGTCCATCCATCTGCCTTGGATAAAATGCTCCCACAATTCTCATGTATCCTCTGGTACAGGTTTATCTCCCTTCGAAGTCACCCTTGGTTACCAACCTCCACTCCAAGTATAGGCAATGAGCACCCACTTACACTCCCGGTCAAAAGTTATGGCTCTCAGCTAAAGATTTTCCATTTAAATCTCTCCCCACAAAGCTCGCCCCCCGGTTCCTTGGTCCATTCTCCATCAGAAAGGTAATAAGTCCCACTGCAGTCAGACTCAAGGTTCCATCCCATCACCGCAAAGGTAATAAGTCCCACTGCAGTCAGACTCAAGGTTCCATCCCATCACCGCATCCGTCCAGTATTCCATATCTCCCAAATTAAACCTTTGACCTTAAGCTCTTTGCAAAAATAAAATATTTATTTTAACCAACTGGTGTCTGACTGAATCTGTGTTGCCTCTGAGTCCGCTTGTCTGCAAACATGACAACAAATCATGGCCATGGAGGATGTGGATGAATGTTGTGATTTGTTGAATGGACAAATCAGAAAGTTAATGGAAAAATTTACAAAGTAAATAAACAAACAAAAATATCCCTTCATGGTTAATCTTTGAAATTAAAAAAAATAATGAAAACGCGAGATATGGCCTTAGAGAAATCATTAATATCAAAGCTAGATACCGACCTCTTAACTTACAAAAGTTAAAAAAATCAAGGGGTTCAAGAATTCCAGGAATTCTCTGAAAAACTTCAAACTCAAGAAAAAAAAGGAATCCTCCTTTTAACTCCACGCCCAAGCAGGAACTATGAACATTATTGCTCTCCAATTCAACTCACCATATCAGACATCTGATACCGACCGAACACAGCCAGAAAAACTTATTTCCAGAAAGTGGTGTTTGGTCAAGATTACTCACATTCTCACCTTGAAAGTAAAATCCCAGTTATTATAAAAAAGAGGTATTCACACACTAAAACTAAAAATAACCGAGCAGTACAGAATTTAAAAATAATACCTAGCAAACAGAATCTTTTTTTCTCTATAAGAAATATTAATGCAGCTATACAAAACATAAGATCACTATCAGAAAAATCACTGCTAATCAATGACTACATCATCACACATGATATACATGCACAATTTCTCTCAGAAACTTGGTTAGATGAAAATACAGAACAAAATGTATTAATAGAGACTTGTCCAACTAATTATCACTTCATTAGTGAGACCAGGAAAAATAAAAGGGGGGGTGGTTTGGCCACAGTTTTTCATGATTCCTTAAACTTTAAAAAAGTATCACTAGGAAAATTCAACACTTTTGAATATTTAGCTACTGAAACAAATGACACAAACAAAGTCATATTTGTAAACGTATACAGACCACCAAAACCAAAACTTAACACAAACTTTTATAACGACTTCAATGACCTTTGCTCTGCAATATGTCTAGACTATGACCACATAGCAATTGTGGGAGACTTCAACATTCATACTGACAAACCCCAAGATAGCGGAACAAAGGCACTATATGACGCCCTTCATAACTTTGACCTAAGCCAACACATTAACGAGCCAACGCACAACCGAGGACACACTCTGGACCTACTTATTAGCAAAGACTTAAATATCTCTAACATTGCTGTAACGGATATAGCATTATCTGACCATTTCTGCATATCATTTCAAAGCACCATCCAAGAAAACATACCTAATCAGAGTAAATCCAATGTTAAAAAACGCTTCCTTAAAGAAAATTCAGCTGAAAACTTTAAACTGATGTACACTCCAACCTTGTCTGAATCGCCAACATCCACTAGCACACACTCAGTAAATAAACTGACAGATGATTTTATATCCAAAGTCTCAGACGTGATGGATACGATTGCGCCACTTAAGGTTAAAACTGTCTCTAGCAAAAAAGAAGTCTCAGTGGAGAATCAATCCACTGGTATGTAATGAAAAAAGAGAGTGCCGGCGCGCCGAGAGAAAATGGCGGAAAACTCGACTCCAGGTTCATTATGAGATTTATAAAGAGAGACTGAACAAGTATCAAGTAACTTTAAAGGGTGCAAGGGATTCATTATTTTCTGAGATTATTCACAGAAACAGCAATAACGCTAGGACATTATTTGCTACAGTGGAGAGACTAACTAACCCTCCAGTGACAATACCCCCTGAACTAAACTCCACCAGGGCCTGTAATGATTTTGCCACCTTCTTCACTCAAAAGATCTTGAACATCAGAAGATCAATCAGTACATCAGTTCAAACCCCAGTACCAACCTTGAGCCCAACTAACACTCACCCAGAGAAAATGACTCACTTCCAAACAATAAATCAATCAAGCTTTGATGAAATTATTGACAAACTAAGCTCTGCCACCTGCTGCTTAGATATCTTACCAACAAATTTTCTAAAAAAGGTCCTCCCATCCATCAGAATGGATCTTATCAAAATAGTTAACTCATCGCTCCTATCAGGTGTTTTCCCCAAAGCCCTAAAAACAGCAGTTATAAAACCAATACTAAAGAAGAAGAACCTAGACAGCACTTTGATGCAAAACTACAGACCAATCTCTAATCTCCCATTTATCGGTAAAATTATTGAAAAAGTTGTGTTCCAGCAGCTAAACAGCTTCCTAGCAATGAACAAACGCCCTGATGTTTATCAGTCTGGTTTTCGTAGATACCACAGCACAGAGACAGCCCTCGTCAAAGTTTTTAATGACATCCGTACAAATACTGACCATGGAAAAACAACAGTGCTGGTACTGTTAGACCTCAGTGCGGCGTTTGACACTGTTGATCATGATATATTACTGGAACGTCTAGAGAGCTGGGTCGGACTCTCTGGTACAGTACTCGACTGGTTCACATCCTACCTCAAGAACAGGAACTTCTTTGTATCAGTTAGCCAGTTCTCATCACAAAACACAGAAATAACATGTGGTTGTCCCCCAGGGCTCCATCCTGGGGCCCCTCCTATTTAGCATCTATATGCTTCCGCTTAGCCAGATTATAACCGCCAACCATGTTAAATACCACAACTATGCTGACGACACTCAGCTTTATATCTCAGTGTCACCAGATGATGTTGAACCCATCCAAATCCTCAATAAATGCATTGAGCAAATTAACAGCTGGATGTCCCATAATTTCCTACAACTGAACAAAAAAAAAACTGAAGTGCTTCTCTTTGGACCCAAAAAAAATCGATTAAATATCAGTAAACAGCTTCAGTTGGTCCAACTAGAAACTACTGACCAGGCCAGAAATCTAGGTGTAATAATGGACTCAGACCAGAACCTCCAGGGTCACATAAAGGCAATAACAAGGACAGCTTTCTATCACCTGAGGAACATTTCTAGGATTAAAGGAATGATGACACAAGGAGACCTAGAAAAACTCATCCATGCATTTATCTCTAGCCGCCTTGATTACTGTAACAGTATCCTCACAGGTCTACCTAAAAAAATCAATCAGACAGCTGCAGCTGATCCAGAACGCTGCTGCTCGTGTTCTCACTAGAACCAGGAAAGTAGAACACATCACCCCAGTTCTAAAGTCCTTACACTGGCTCCATGTAGCTCAGAGAATAGACTTCAAAGTGCTTTTATTGGTATATAAATCATTTAATGGTTTAGCACCTGAGTACATTAGAGATCTGCTATCATGGTACAAACCATCCAGATCACTCAGGTCCTCCAGCTCTAATTTACTGATCGTCCCTAGAACCAGAACCAAACATGGGGAAGCAGCTTTCAGTTTCTATGCTCCTCATCTCTGGAACAAACTACCAGGAGAATGTAAAGCTGCAGAGACACTGAACTCTTTTAAGTCTAAAATTAAAACGTATCTATTTAAACTTGCTTATGAGTAACTGCTTTTTTTTTTTATTGTAAACATTTGATCTTTATATTATTTTATTGTTGTCGTTTTAATTTCTATATTTTATTCTATCTTTTAGCTTTATTTTTAAGTGATTGTGTATTAATTACGTGGATTTGTTCCTTACAATATCTTTTCTTACTGATTGATTACTGTTAAACTTATATGCTTTGTAATCATGTGGTTTCATTATCACTGAATCATGTAAAGCACCTTGAATTACCTTGTGTTGAAAGTGTGCTATAGAAATAAAATTGCATTGCATTGCATTGCATTGCATTGCATTGCATTGCATTGCATTGCATTGCATTGCATTGCAAGAATTGCGAAAAGCTAAAGCATGTTATTATACTCAACTAGGCAACTCAAGGAGCAACAATAATTCTCTTTGGAAACATTTAAATAACCTGACTAATAAAACAGCTAAAAACAAAGGAATTTGAGAATTAACTATAGATGGCAATAATATCAACAATACTGCAACTATGGAAAATAAATGTAATTCATATTTAATACAATCAGTAGAAGAGTTAACTAAATACTTTGAGACTACTGAGCATTTAAGCCTCTTAGGTTACTCAGTCTCTGCAGGTTGTTTCCTTATCAGAACCATTGATGAGACAAAAGTGGCACAAATTATTTCAAAATTGTCTTAATTCAAAATCAAAATATATTCATAACATTAATAGTTGCTTTCTTAAAAAGTACAGCAGTGCCTTGATTAATCCAATAACACATCTTGTCAATTTTTCTATAAAAAACTGTAAATTTCCCTCTGGCTGGCACTTGTCAGGGTTGTCCCCTATCGCCCCTATTATTTGATTTGGCAATAGAACCCCTGGCCATTGCCTTACGCCAGTCCGAGAATGTCAGGGGTTTATTTTCTGTAATGTACTGATAAACATTAGACTTTGATATATTTTAGATTCATTATGATTTAGCAGTGGCTTAAGCACTGTGAGCAGGTGCAAGGTTGTGCTGAAAAATGAAATCTTCATCTCCCTAAAGCTTTTCAGCAGATGGAAGAAAGAAGTGCTCCAAAATCTCCTGATAGCTAGCTGCATTGACCCTGCCCTTGATAAAACACAGTGGACCAACACCAGCAGCTGACATGGCACCCCAGACCATCACTGACTGTGGGTACTTGACACTGGACTTCAGGCATTTTGGCATTTCCTTCTCCTCAGTCTTCCTCCAGACTCTGGCACCTTGTTTTCCGAATTACATGCAAAACAGTCCAGTGCTGCTTCTCTGTAGCCCAGGTCAGGCGCTTCTGCCGCTGTTTCTGGTTCAAAAGTGGCTTGACCTGGGGAATGCAGCACCTGTAGCCCATGTCCTGCACACTCCGTTGCACGGTGGCTCTGGATGTTTCTACTCCAGCCTCAGTCCACTACTTCCGCAGGTCCCCCAAGGTCTGGAATCGGTCCTTCTCCACAATCTTCCTCAGGGTCCGGTCACCTCTTCTCGTTGTGCAGCGTTTTCTGCCACACTTTTTCCTTCCCACAGACTTCCGACTGAGGTGCTTGATACAGCACTCTGGAAACAGTCTATTCATTCAGAAATTTCTTTCTGTGTCTTACCCTCTTGCTTGAGGGTGTCAATGATGGCCTTCTGGGCAGCAGTCAGGTCGGCAGTCTTACCCATGATTGGGGTTCGAGTAATGATCAAGGCTGGGAGTTTTTAAAAGCCTCAGGAAAGTTTAGAATTAATTAGTTGATTCAGATTATTAGGTTAATAGCTCGTTAAGGGAACCTTTTCATGATATGCAAATTTTTTCAGATTTTTTGAGGAATTTGGGGTTTTCATGAGCTGTATGCCAAATTCAACAATATTAAAACAATAAAAGGCTTGAACTACTTCAGTTGTGTGTAATGAATCTAAAATATATGAAAGTCTAATGTTTATCAGTACATTACAGAAAATAATTAACTTCATCACAATATGCTAATTTTTTGAGAAGGACCTGTATATATATACTTCTGCCCTTTTCCTTAGTTATTTACTTGTCTTTCCTCCTATTTCCTCCCCTTCCCCCATTGAATAGCTTCCTAATTCTGCTAAGGTTTACATGTTCTGAGTATTTCTTTATATGTGTTGCTCAGAAGGGCCGTTTATAGACTTGTACACTTTACATTTGAAATCACACTTGATGAGCGTAAAGTGTATATGTAAAGATTTCCCACCTGTACTTGCAAATTGTACTTGCAAACTGTACTTTAAAATTGCACTAATAAAAAAAATAAAATTAAAATTAAAAAAAGGCTTTTGAAATGGTCAGTCATGGCCTGCTTCTATCTAAAATATCCTTGTTTAATATCTCTCCTGAGGCAGTTGTCTGGTTTTGAGTCATATCTTCAAGATAGAGAACAGTGTTTTAAAGTTGCTCTGGAGAGGTCTTCATTTCTAAACATCCAAATGGGCATTCTACAGGGCTCGATACTGGGACGATTGCTGTTTAGTCTATTTATAAATGACTTGCCCCAATTCTGCTCTGATGTCAGTTGCCAACTTCATGCAGATGATGCGTTTTTTTATGCATCTGCCAAATCCTCGGAGCAGGCAGAGGACATTATGTTCTCCTGCATGACTGAGGTGAGTGAGTGGCTCATTCAAAATCAGTTGGTGCTGAATCTAACTAAGACTGTATCTATGTGTTTTTTCATGAGAAAACATAATGTAGAAGAAATCTTCCAAATACATTTTCAAAAACATGCAATCTGTGACAGGATTTAAATATCTTGGGTTGGTCCTTGACCTCTAGATGAAATTTGATAAACACATCAAGAAAATCTCAAAAACAATAAAAAACAATAAAAAAAAAAATCAAATTAATCAGGCACTATAACCCAGACCAGGCCGCCATCTTGTGAATGCATGCTATGATATTCTCTCATATATCATACTGCATGACTGCATGGGGCCAGGCCATTCCCTCAACAAGAAAGTGCATTGGATCATTGTACAATCAAGCAATAAAAATCATGGACGAAAAGTCAATCCGCTACCCCCACTGCAAAATCCTTGAGAAGCATAAATCACTTTGAAAACTTTAGTGACTTGTGTTTTCTCAAATTAATATTAAAATGTGTCAATTTAGCAATAGTCTCGCTTAGGTCATTCATTCAGAGATTGAACAACAACAGTTCCACCAACCAGAACTTGAAGCTTCCACACTGCCGAACATCCTTTGGTCAGTCGGCCTTTTGTTGTAAAAGTGCAAAACTGTGGAGCTCATTACCATCTGTACTCAAAACCATATCAGAGTATAAAACTTTCACTTCTAGGTTAAAATCTTGGTTAAAATCAAACCAAAATTGTACTCATTTTTAAACAGCACTGTGTGAATGAATAAGTGATTTATAGATTTTGTATTGTGTGTATGGGTAATTGTTATATAGGTATTGTAATGTGTTATTATATTTATTGTTGTATTTTATTGGTTATTGTATTTAATTGTATTGTATAAAATACGTGGAATTGCATTTTATGAAATACAATAGTTTATTGTATTTTAATATTGTTTGGAAAGGCCCAACCAGGGACAGGAGTTGAAAATTAGCTCTTGCTATAACCTCTGCTTGGATGGCATCATTGATGCAACAGTTGCAATGTCCCTGTCAAATTAATAAAATCAAATCAAACTAATTAGCACCATTGATTTATGTCTAAACCAATAAACAATGAAAGGAAAAATAAAACATTCATTGGATTAAGTTTTTTTTTTCTGAATGAGAAGTCATTAACTTTTGGAAAATTACTTTTTATAATAGATTGATTACGGCAGTAAATCAAATTCCAGTATTTTGATGCATTAAGGCGGGTTCAAACACAGCTAATAAGATTGATTTTGTGTTGAAACATTGTACTTTAAACTTATCTCTATTTGAACACTGTCAATACCAATCTTTGCTAATGAAATGCAGGCCTAAACTAAACACATGGGCTAAGTTTGCATTGAGCTCCCAGGTAACCACACTGCGTCGCACAAAGCTACTCTGGTTCATTTATTAACATTAAATAAAATTACCATCAGATTGAGCATCTCAGATTTTAGGATTGGTCAGAGAATATTTGAAAACGCTGATTAAACCTTGGAGTGAGTTTCGCCCAGAAACTCATGGGCTTCTCCACCAGCGAAGGAAAACATTTCTCTGATCAGACCACATCCATGGCTTGAGTGGGAGAGGGCCTGGGCTGGGAGCAGTGCCTTTATAAATGTTTATTCTTCGCCTTTGGAGCTAGAATATGGAATAACTCCACCCAGCAGGCAAGGCAAGGCAGGCAATTTTATTTGTATAGCACACTTTCAACACAAGGCAATTCAAGGTGCTTTACATGATTCAGTGATAATGAAACCACATGATTACAAACAAAACATGTACGTTTAACAGTAATCAATCAGTAAGAAAAGATAATGTAAGGAACAAATTTATGTAATTAATACACAATCACTTAAAAAAGAAATAAAAAAGGAAGAATAGAAATTAAACCACAAAAATAAAAAATAATTTAAGGATCAAATTTATGCAATTAAAGCAGATTAAAACAGATAAAACACAAACGCGTAAACAAAACAAAAAGTGATCAGAAAGCGTAATTTAATATACAAATGCAGCTCTGAATAGTAGAGTTTTTATCTTTGATTTAAAAGAGCCTAGCGATTCAGTGTTTTTGCATTCGTCTGGAAGTTTATTCCACATTTGTGGAGCATAGAAGCTGAAAGCTATAGCTGTGTGTGACCCAACAATCACACCACTGTACTCTTTTTAGGTTTTTTTTCTCTTTAATCCAGAGAACATCCGCCTCGCTGATACTTACCTCATTTTTAGGATTATTATATCCATATTTTTATAATGACACTTGTCTCATCTTGATGTCAATGTTTTATTTTTTAACACACCAATCCCCTTCAAACTGCAACACTACCACAACATAAATAATTTAAGTTCTGTAGAATTTAAATTAATTACAATAAATAGAATTTCAGTTAACCAATGTAAATGTCATTACCCTACGATAGTGCTAAGGCCAATTACTTAAACACAGAGAATTGAAAAGATAATGAACACATAGAACACATAGAATTGTGAGCATTGCTCATCTATTCCGTATCTCAATATTTTTCAACTGAAATCTGATATTTGATATATATCTAGATATTTTACTTACAAAAACTATTGCCAAAAAATAAAGTCAGAATCTAAGCTTCAAGTCTCAAATGTCACAGAGACACTTTTATTGACATACGACTGTAGATGTTAAAAGTAAAAAATCAGCATATATTAATAATATTACTTTATTGAATAAAATGTTTTATTCTTCTGAACCAAAATAGTTATCACTTTGCTATTAAAAGTACTGGTGGGCTGCTGTTGAAATTCAGCTTGGTTCTGAGAGGCAAAAGATACAAAATTAAGAGAATATAGTTTTTTTTATGTACCGAGAGGTTGGGATACCAGCCGCCATTAAACAGAAGTTTATGGCTAAGGGTATTTTTTCTGTGTTTTTTATTATAAGTTTTAAATGTCCTACGTTGCTGAACTCACCATACATTTTGAACATTCCTTGAATGCACCACAGGTGTGTGGCACACTAATGGCTGCATAGAAAAGCTTCCGCCTTTCTGCACTTTGTGAAGGACAAACAGTGCTCTAATTACAATAGCCTCATTAATGAGAGTACCGGGACTATGTGAGAACATTGTCAGCGCCCTGAGTCCACTTAAAGCACTACTAATCAGCGGCTACTCTGGCTTCGTCTGTCTCCATGCTGCTGTTTACTTCCCGACTGAATACAGCAGTGAGGTTGTGTTGAGATTCAAACTCAACACTCATTGTGCTGCTCTAACTTCACCTTGCATTTGGGTTAAACAACTAAAGAGTAATAATTATGCCCCCCTTCTCTATCCTTCTCTCCTGCTTGCTGCCTGCACACTGTGTTCACGTCCAGCAACACGTAACAGAGTAACTCCCGCTGCTTCTTCTGGAAGCAGCTCAGGTTCAATTGAAGTATTGATGATGACCCTTTTAAAAAACATATGTAAGAAAAATGTATTATTCGCATTTTGTAGGCTTGGCACTGGAATTTTAGCCATGGCGCAGCACGATGGTAATGCTTATGGAAGAGAACCCCTGAACACAGAGGTGGAGCTTAGAGTGGGGCTGTGAAGATGGGTAAACATGAATGACACTCTGACCTGATATTGCTACAAGCTAACCTGGATCTAACTGAAGGTAACTGAAGTTGGCGGGTGTTTTTAGCCAGAAAACTGCGGTTGAGCGAATCCTCTCAGGCAGAGAGGGGATTTGGCAAATAGAAGCATAACTTTAAATGAAACTATGTCATTTTAATTAAAACCAGAACATTTCAGGAAATTTACAAGGGGCCTAACAAATTGGACGTAATCAGTTGGACCCCAAATGAGTTGTTCTGTTTTCAAATAGTTAGGCAAATTAATGCTAACTAGCATGCTTTAAATAGATTTGAATTAATCAAAACAAACAAAATTCCAACATTAGCTACAAAACTAACAAGAGCTACAGTGCTAAGCATAAATGAGAACACCCCACTACATCAGTTGGACCCCAAATCAGTTGTTCTGTTTTCAAATAGTTAGGCAAATTACTGCTAACTAGCATGCTTTAAATAGATTTGAATTAATCAAAACAAAACAAAATTCCAACATCCATCCATCCATCATCTTCCGCTTATCCGGGGTCGGGTCGCGAGGGCAGTAGCCTAAGCAGAGAGGCCCAGACTTCCCTCTCCCCGGCTACTTGGGCCAGCTCCTCGGGAGAAATCCCGAGGCGTTCCCAGGCCAGCTGGGAGACATAATCGCTCCAGCGGGTCCTGGGTCTTCCCCTGGGTCTCCTCCCAGTGGGCCGTGCCCAGAACACCTCACCAGGGAGGCGTCCAGGAGGCATCCCTACCAGATGCCCGTGCCACCTCAACTGGCTCCTCTCGATGTGGTGGAGCAGCGGCTCTATTCTGAGCCCCCTCCAGATGACCCAGCTTCTCACCCTATCTCTAAGGGAGAGCCCAGCAACCCTACGGAGGAAACTCATTTCAGCCGCCTGTATCCGCGATCTCATTCTTTCGGTCACCACCCAGCGTTCGTGACCATAGATGAGGGTGGGAAGTAGATCGACCAGTAAATTGCTCAGCTCTCTCTTCACCACGACAGACCGGTACAGCGCCCGCATAACTGCAGACGCCTTACCAATCCGTCCATCGATCTCCCGCTCCATTTTTCCCTCATTCGTGAACAAGACCCCCAGATACCTAAACTCCCCCACTTGAGGAAGGACCTCATCCCCGACCCGGAGAAGGCACTCTACCCTTTTCCGGCTCAAGACCATGGTCTCGGATTTGGAGGTGCTGATCCTCATCCCAGCCGCTTCACACTCGGCTGCGAACCGCTCCAACGAGAGCTGTAGATCACGTTCAGATGAAGCCAACAAGACCACATCATCTGCGAAAAGCAGAGACCCGATCCTGAGGTCACCAAAACAGATCGCCTCAACACCTTGGCTGCGCCTAGAAATCCTGTCCATAAACGTTATGAACAGGACCGGTGACAAAGGGCAACCTTGGCGGAGTCCAGCTCTCACCGGAAATGAGTCCGACTTACTGCCGGCAATGCGAACCAGACTCTGACACCGTTCATATAGGGACCTAACAGCCCGTATCAAAGGGCCTGGTACCCCATACTCCCGGAGTACCCCCCACAGGACACCCCGAGGGACACGGTCGAACGCCTTCTCCAAGTCCACAAAGCACATGTAGACCGGTTGGGCGAACTCCCACGCACCCTCCAGGACCCTGCCGAGGGTGTAGAGCTGGTCCAGTGTTCCACGGCCAGGACGAAAACCGCATTGTTCGTCCTGAATCTGACGTTTGACTATCCGTCGGACCCTCCTCTCCAGAACCCCCGAATAGACCTTACCAGGGAGGCTCAGAAGTGTGATCCCCCTATAGTTGGAACACACTCTGTGGTCCCCCTTTTTAAAGAGGTCAGCAGCACACCGCCCCCACTGTAAACGGTTTTGGTGGCAAAAAGGCCTGATAGGACTCCTTCTTCAGCTTGACAGCATCCCTCACCGCTGGTGTCCAACATCTGGTTCAAGGGTTGCCGCCGCGACAGCACCGACTACCTTAAGGCCACAACTACGGTCAGCCGCTTCGACAATGGAGGCACGGAACATGGCCCATTCAGACTCAATGTCCCCCGCCTCCCCCGGGATGTGTTTGAAGTTCTGCCGGAGGTGAGATTTGAAACACCTTCTGACAGGAGACTCCGCCAGACGTTCCCAGCAGACCCTCACAACACGTTTGGGCCTGCCAGGTCTGTCCGGCATCCTCACCCACCACCGGAGCCGACTCACCACCAGGTAGTGGTCGGTGCATAGCTCCGCCCCTCTCTTCACCCGAGTGTCCAAAACATGCGGCCGCAGGTCAGATGAAACGACAACCAGGTCTATCATCGAGCTGCGGCCTAGAGTGTCCTGGTGCCAAGTGCACACATGAACACCCTTATGCTTGAACATGCTGTTCTTTATGGACAATCCATGACGACCACAGAAGTCAAACAACAAAACACCGCTCGGGTTCAGATCGGGGGGGGGCCATACCGCCCAACCACGCCTCTCCAGGTCTCACTCTCACTGCCCACGTGAGCGTTGAAATCCCCTAGCAGAATGAGGGAGTCCCCAGAAGAGGCACTCTCCAGCACCCCCTCCACGGTGGATAGCTACGCCCCTCTCTTCGCCTGAGTGTCCAAAACATGCGGCCGCAGGTCAGATGAAATGACAACCAAGTCAATCATCGAGCTGCAGCCTAGGATGTCCTGGTGCCAAGTGCACACATGAACCCTTATGCTTGAACATGGTGTGCGTTATGGACAATCCATGACGAGCACAGAAGTCCAATAACAAAACACAGCTCGGGTTCAGTTCACTTCTTCTTCCAAGGACTCCAAGAAGGGTGGGTAATCTGAGCTACCGTTTGGTGCATACGCACAAACAGTAGTCAGAACCCGTCCCCCCACCCGTAGTCGGAGGGAGGCTACCCTCTCATTCACCTGGGTAAATCCCAACGTATAGGTGCCGAGATGGGGGGCAACAGCTCGGTGCCTCTCACCGGGGGCAACGCCAGAGTGGAAGAGAGAGCAACCCCTCTCGATTCCAACATTCCAAAATTCCAACATTAGCTACAAAACTAACAAGAGCTACAGTGCTCAGCATAAATGAGAACACCCCACTACATTTGTCAGAAAGCCTTTAGTTTCTTTTCAGAATCAACATTTTCTATGAGATACTATACTAAAAAATACTCCAACAAACGTGGGCCATTGATTGTTATTTGCACACAGAAGAAACTGATTTTCCTAACAAATTCATTCAAGCCCATCTTGCAAAAATGAGTACACCCCAATTATAGTCTTATGCTGGGCGTACACCAAAGGATTTTCATAGTCTCAGACTAAAGACTTTGAGTCTTTAGAAATCTTGCTGGAGTCTCTGCGTGCTCCTGTTTTCTTGATTGGTTAAAGTGTAACTAAACCCCTCAACCATTTTTTTGCTTATAAACTGTATAAATGGGTTTTTACCAAACCAATCTTTCAGTTTAAGGGCATATATTTGACATTTTCGTGTAAACTTGTTAAATTCCACATTTTTTGGTTTAAAAACGTCTTAGTTGTGCTGTTTGAATCTTCTGATTGGCTGAGACTGGTATATGAGAGTTCATGCCTATGTCATAGGCACGGTCTCACAGAGACACCCTTGCCCTGCCCCATGATGAGTTGAAACTGCTTATCTTGTGTGTTATGTGCACACACAGAAGTATACTGAGAGAAACAGAGAAGCTGAAATACATATAAAACACTTTGGAGGACCACAATGTCGAGGTGCTTTAAAGCCATAAGTTATAGCCTATATGTTTTAAACACACCGTGAATAAGGAAACAAATGCTGAGCTAGTTCCATCCAAAGCTACTTAGCTACAACAAGCTACAGCACTGACTCAGCACCCTAAGCCAAACGCTTGAACTGATACGTGATTTGGCTGCTGCGTTCCATAGAGCCTCTCTTTACCTACGGTGGAGGGTAGAGACGAGACCTAATTTCTCCCTTTAAATAGAGGCATCACGGAGCTCTTTGCGGGCGTGCCATAGTTCAGCCATGACTGTCTTCCAGACCACACCCCCGTATCCCCCCCTCGCGCTCACACTTGGCTATGCCTCTCCGTGTCTCCTGGTCCTGCAAACTTTGGTAGAGTTTTCAAATGTTCCCTGGGGGCGGGATGATGCTTTATCATGGGGTTCAGTTATACTTTAAATGTAATGTGATAATCTACAGTTGGCCATCTGATTTATGCCAGTCTTTCTCTAGTCTTTTGAATCAAACATGTTTGATATTATTGAAAGTCGTACTGTAGTCATGGTGACATAAAACAACCAAAAACCAATAAAGATGCGGAGCCTGGCAGGGGTCAGGTGCAGAAATAATTTTTGAAGGGTAAAAATACGTAACCTCGGTTAATTAAACTATGCGCAAGGAGTCATAATCTGTTCCCTTGGTTTTTTCAACTATGTGATTGTGTGTGTGTGTGTGTGTGGTGGTGGTGGGGGGTTAGGGTTAGGGTGGGGTGGGGGTGGGGGTGGGGGGTGTCCTGTTCATTTCATATTGTTCCCGGGCTGTATGAAGTTTTGATTAGCTGGTATGGCACAGTGGTTAATACACAGGATTAATACTGTGAAAATGGTGGTTGGATTCCTGCTCATGACATTGTTTTGCACCTTGCCACACATCAAATTTTTTTTGGTTCCTGTGGGAAAGTAGGATATAAACATAGGTTTCATATTTATAAATAACAGTTTCGTAGCATCCTATACAGAACAAATGCAATATTTGTGTTGCATGGCTGAAACATGGCCTAGAAATGGGCTATAAATCACAGTGTATGCCAACCTTGCCCCTTGGAATACAGGCACAAACCAGCGCTATCTGTGCATCTGCATGGAGCAAGCGGTACAGCATAAAAACCATGCATTAAAAAGACATGAGTTAACTAGTTACTTGCTGATACAGTACCCACTTTGAATGCAAGTCTTTAACAGAACTTAAATCTCAGCAAAGAATGCTACAACATTCGCACATAAAGAAAATGTATAATGCTGAGCATAATGGGAGGAATTTGGCAGCTAAAATAGTCTAGGTCTAGTCTTAAAAATAGTGTCCCTACAATATTATGTGTTTATAAAATCTTTAGTCTGAGACTAAAAAACTGTTAACCCAAGTCTTTAGATGTGAGCTGATAATCTTTTAGAGTATTTTCAAAAACTTTCCAAAGTTTCTAGGTGTACAGAAAGCATTAGGAAAAAAGCCACACTTAAGACTACAAAATTTTAATTAACAGGTATTCAACCACGAGTGAGTCTAATGATTAATTTAAGAGGTGTCCAGCAGACAGGTCACTATAAAAAGGCATTAATTAAAGAAAAGAACGTCCAATTTCATGCTGTCAGCAATGGCTTCCCATGGAAGAAATATTTGTCACAAAATCTGAGAAAGGAAATAATTTCTCTACACAAAAAAAGGTGAAGGCTACAAGAAGATCAGAAAAGCTTTATATATTTATCAGTCAAAATACTGTAGTAAAAGTAATTCATAAATTTAAGAGAGATGAAAGTCCAACCATCTTACAGAGACGTCCAGGCCGTGCATGGAAGTTTATATCTCAACAGCAGCATCTTCTGATGAAAAGGGTTGAAGAAAATTTGCATGCAAGTTCACTGCAGTTAACTAAAGCAGTAGAAACCCAAACTGGAGTGACCGTTTCCCATGACACCATACAACTCACACTGCAGAGGAATGGCATGCATGGGTATCATCCATGAAGGAAGCCTCTCCTAAAGCCCATGCACCAAAAAGCACGCCTAGAATTTACTAGGTCCCATGCTGAAACAAAAATGAGGACTACTGTTACTCTATACTCTGGCGTGATGAGACAAAGATCACTGTTTTTGGAACTAAACGTTTAAAAACTGTATGGTGTCGTAGAGGTGAAGATTTCAAAGAAAAATGCATGGTGGTGGCAGTGTCCTTATATGGGGCTGCATGAGTGCTTGCTGTTGTTGGGGAGCTGCATTTCATTGATGGTATCATGAACTCAACAATGTACTCATCTATACAGAAGGAGAAGATGCTGCCATTACTCCGTGCACTTGGACGTCATGCACTTTTCCAAACACAACAATGATCCAAAACACACATCTAACGCTACTGTTGCATTTCCTCCCTGACACAGCGGGCTCATCGTGGCTTCGTCCAACTTACCATACACTGAATTCGCTGTTTTACAAGCCCAGTCTCTCCCCCACTGCTTGCGAAACTGCAGCCCATATCAATGTAGAGTTAACCCTCCCTAAGTCCCATAAAATACTTTATAAAGAACTCCGTTTTTTAAATATGGAGCTACTTAAGGCAAAGAAAAATAAAACATTCTATGAGACTTTTAAATTTTTAAATTCTATGGAGAACATTACTGATTTTGGTGCTGTTACAGTTATTACATTCTTAGACATCACTTCAAACAAACAACGCTAGGCCATTCAGCGTCTACCACTGCTCAGTAGGAGTGAGAGAAATATCACATTACCAGACCATCAGGCCATAGATGGGCATGTGGGGTCGCTTTGGCACGCTTTGGACGATGGCAGACGTAGTCCAAAAAAGGGGGCTGGCTGGGACCGGACACAGGTAATGGAAACACTGCAGAACGGTTCTAAAGATACCCGTTCCAGACTGTACTGGCCCTAGTGGAAAAGGGGCACTAGTCATGCCTACTACTTCTAGTCCATGTGTCACCTACTTTAAAAAAAGGAATTGAGAGTCAATTGAGTAATTTTACTACTACTGGCCATGTGTAAAGTGGCAGGAGTGGGAGCCAGCATGCGCCACAAAGCTATATAAAGTTTCTGTGGGTATTTTAAATGCTAACCTTTGCTAGCTAATGTTAGCTACATGACATCATATGTGCGGCTTCTTATTTATAAGCTTTTTTATTGTGTATTTTCACAAGTAAATAAATCACAAATCACTTAAAAAACAGATTAAATGCACATTATTAGTTGTCATTTAAACTGAGGTACATCCTAAGTGTGATTCAGGGCATAAAGCACACTGGACCAGAAAATTACTTTTTTTGCTCTATTGACTTTCATTCATTATCTTTTCGGCCGGGGGACCCATGGCCTGACCAGAAAGCGAGGAGACTTATGCTCCCCATTAGATCTCCACAGAGCGACAAGTGTTCTGTTGCCTGATAACGAGGCTGTCAATCTGTGTCTTAGACATGCATCAGGCTCTGATTAAGCCAGATTCGGACTAAAAAAAAAGTGTCTAAACAGCTTCCCGCTGCTCAAATACCATCCATCTTCTCATCTATTCCACTGATCCTCAAAGGGTTGCACAGGGGGAATGAATATTTCCAGTTGTCATTGGGCGAGAGGTGGGGTACACCTTAAAACAGGTTGCCAGTCCATCGCAGGTCAACATATAGACAGGATAAACAACCATTCATGCACACACTCATACCTAAAGAAAGTTTTGAAAGATTGAGTAACGGTCATGTTTTTGGACTTTGGGAGAAAGTCGGAGTACCTGCAGGGAACCCACACATGCACAGGAAGAACATACAAACTCCACGCAGAAGACCCACTAGCACCAGCACCTCACTATGAATCCCGAAAACCATACATGTTATCGAAAACAGTCTTGATGCTTCAGTGAAAGTTTTTCTTTTCTTTTGTTTCTGATCATGGAAATGCCAACTTCATACTTCTTTTACTGTACGAGAACAAATGAGAGAGACAAAGCTTGCAACAAGGCTCAGCTCCCTTTGAAAACAGGACAAATCTTTTGGAATCTGTTCATAATTCTTTGAAATCTTTGTGCTCTGGAGCTCAATGAGACAAAATAATGAGACATAGAGATTTTCCAAAAACACTGTGTGACTGTCAGTGCCTACGGCTATCACATGACCAAAAATTATATCAGCAGAGCAAAATATGTGAATGTCACAGCGAATGCTCCACTCTATAAATTGACAATTGGGGTAAACTTTGGGTTGCTCAGATGCAGCTTATGAAAACAAATGTAACGGCTTTCAACATCTTGTCTTCACTTCTGAACAGAGCATGAATTGATCTACAAATTGAGAGTTTAATGGGTTTTTAGTTGGGGATATGATGACACAGTAAATCCTCAAAAATAGTGGATTTTCATGATTCCGTCGACATCTGATTCGATTTATTCTTATGGGATTTTTGGGTGTGGCTTATGGCTAATGTCGACATGGAAACTCAAATCACCAATAAAAGTAATTACCTGCATCATGAGATTGAGCCACATGTTTCAATATTTATATATGGTGGGCCTGCATGCTATGTTAAGACCCACATTAAGAAAGATAAAGAGTTTTGGCAGTTTCGAGGTGAAGAATAATAGGTGCCTTGCATTGTTTGGGCAGGTCCCAACAAGTTTTGATAATCAATGTAAATAAGAAAAGTGATCAGCTGTTTTATTAGGAAAACCTGTGAAGACACTGTTTCAATACTCAGTCCAAGTAAAGATCATTTTATTTATTCATTTAGGTCCTGTAGTGCCATTAGTCCTTTAATCCTCAACTTGTTCTTCAGGTGATAAGACAACTTTGTGATTGCCTTTAACCAACTGTATTTGTACAGGGGCCTGGATTTTGACAGGAGGTCTGAGAGAGGGTGTTTCCCGCTGTGTAGGAGAGGCTGTAAAAGACCATATGGCTGCAGCTTCAGCTGTGTCCCAGAAAAAAGTGATTGCCATTGGAGTGACCCCTTGGGGTCTGGTGCACAACAGGCAGCAGCTTGTTAATTCCCAGGTACTGCATATATTGTGTTCTTCTCCTCATCAAAGTGGGAAATCTCTAATATTCTAAAAGTCATGCATTTGTTTTGGCTGTTGTGACCATTTGATTCTCTTGTTGCTTTTCTAAAGGGAAGTTTCCCAGCTCATTACTATGTGCAGAATACGACCCATGATACATACTGTTTGGATAACAGCTGCCAAGCTTTCCTCTTGGTAGACAATGGGAGTGTTGGTCAGCGAGGCGGAGAGACAGCCTTTCAAGCTAATCTGGAGGACTTCATTTCCCATCAGCGCACAGGCATCTGGGGTGAGATTAACTTTGGTTTCATTAAAGCTTTAAAGATATACTTTACCTAATAATTGTGAAATAGAAATTATGTTACTGGGATTCCCTTACATAGAAAACTTTTAAATTATTGGAATGTTTGTGTAATTGTATTGAAACGACTTTTGTTGTAAAGTGCCTTGAGATGACATTTGTTGTGAATTGGCGCTATATAAATAAAAGTGAATTGAACTGAAGTTGCAGAATACCTCAGATAACCAAATGATCATATGAGCAGCTGCCTGGTCTCTATAAAGCAGCATGCACGTTATTCATACTTCAGTGTTCTCTTTTCTTGTTGTTACACCATTGATTTGCATCATAGGTACAATGCTTTGGTTGGCTAACATCTGCTATCATGGCATTTAGGGAACTAGATTTCAAGCAGCCCAGGCACCAACCAATCAAATTGTCAACTTTATTAGGGCTGCCATGATTAATCGATTTGTCACAACTTCGATGAGAAAAATTGGCAAAAAAAAATGTAGTTATTGCCAGTATCGTTTATTTTCTAAGCTTTGTTTTACTCCTTTTAGGTCGTTGTACATTTATCTTCTCTGTCTGCCTTTCTGCCCCTGAGCCACACGCACAGTTGTGGCAATCAGCTGTGTAGTCACCAGAAAAGCCCAAGTAGCAGTATCATGGTGGGCCAACAACTTAGCTCTTAGAGAGTTTTATTCAATATAAAGAGAAGTATAAGTAAGGCAACATTCAAAAGGTAGGAGCTGCTTTTCATGGCAGTACAGTGTTGCTTGAGCATCTTAAAAGGAAGCTTATGGCTGTTGACAAAGAGGGACGGTAATCTCTGGAAGCGAATTAGCTCATTAGCTCCTAAAACTAGCATCAGTAGTAGAGTGATGTCCTCTATTCCCTGGATATGTTGGCTTTTTACCTTCTCTCCATGGCGTTCGGGGGGATTCATAGATTGACGAAAATGTCAAGATTCTCGCATGTAACATCCTTTACAGCCCGAGCTGCTCCCTGGAAGCTGGTTACAAGCTTTCATAGATGGAACACACAGCACATCTGCTGCTGATACTTATAAGACATGACAGAGCTATCAAGACACACAACAAAAAAACACCTGCTGTCTATTATTTTTATTACAACATTAAACATAAAACACTTATTTAGTCAGAATGTAATTTTTTGATTTTAAATGGGTGTGGACAGGAATGATCTGTCTGGAAGGATCATACTGTATTACAGCGATCAACTTGTCATTTTTTCTTTCAAACAAGTTTTTGAACCTTTGAAGCCCAGACTTCCTCCTGTCACACATCTATTAATCCAGTTGTCTCTGCAGCTTGCAATGGGAAAGGCGAATCCAGGAAGGTCTCTCAGCAATCTTCACAGCCGTGGGAGTGGCTAGCAAAACTTGAAAGGGTCCCTCCAACCTTGGGCTGGTCCAGTTTTTTCTTTTAATGATTTTTATGAAGACCCAGTATCCAGGCTTTATGGTTTCTCAGGGTCCTGTAAGACAGAAGGAGAGACAGGCAGACTGTGTGCAGTTTGTACTTCTTTAGCTAATCTGGTGCGACGAGGGGCAGCCTGTGTGGTCTGCCATAAATTATTTCAAAAGGGGTAAGGCCCTGATTAGTGGGAGTGATTCTCATATATAATTTTACTAAATCTAAACACTCGGACCATGGTCTTTTAGTTTCGGCCATACATTTTCTCAATCTGCTTTTGATAGTGCCATTGTTTAGTTTTTACAGAGTGCTTTTGCTACTGTTAAGGCATCATTTTATCTGTGAGGATAATCTCTACCCATTTAGAAAAAGCATCAATGATCACTAGACAATATTTTAATGGTCCACTTTGAGTTAGTTCAATAAAATCCACATGAATTGTATGGAATGGATAAACTGGTTGGGGGAATCGCCCCCGTTTCGGTCTCATGTTGCCTTGTGGGTTGTTTTTTAAACATGTTATACAGGACCTACAAAAGTTTTTTAAGTAGGTTTCATGATTGTATGTTTTGAAATGCTGCCGTATCAGGTGTGTCATCCCCCCTGTTGACACGTGGCACAGGCCATGCGTCAAAATGGCAGCAGCTTTGAACAATGATTTGGGTAGGATGGGCTTATTATTTACAACATCAAGTCCATTTTCAGACAAAGTGGCACCTTTTGTTTTCCATAGTTTTTTTTACATTGATTGTTTTATTTACTTATTTTAATTATTAAGTTTTTAGACACACTTGTATTTTACTGTTTTACTATATATTTTTTATGTTATCAATTATTTTATTATCCATTTCAGTTTTTGTAATCTTAGTCCATTAAGCACTTTGATTTATTCGGTCTGCAGGAAAGGTGCCATATAAATAAAATTCTGACTTTTTTTTATTTACTGTTCCATTACAATTTTATCCTAGCCTAAATGTATTACTTCCTTGTGGATGAAAAGTAAAATAGAGATATTATTTAAGTACCTGTCTGTTATAGGTGTGTATTAATAAGGAATATATCCTTTGGAGTCCTTAGGTGTTGAATTTGCTATTAAAAATGCTTCTCCCAACTCACCAGCCAGGAAACCTTATGTTATAGGCCCAGTTCTTCCTTCCACCCAACTTTCAAAATGTTCTTTTTTTGTCATTTTATTTGAAAATACATCTGTCATTATCATTCTATACTTTATCAATGCAATGCCTTTCTCTATGTTTGTCGATTTGATAAATGTGTCTTTAATCTTATGTGTAAATTAAATATTTATAAAGATTGGCCATTGCAATATTTTATCAACACATCTTAGTTTTTTTTTAGTTTTTTTTTTCAAGTGATTTAACCATTCTATATTTATTTCAATGAAAAATCTTACTTACTTTTCAATCTGTCCTTTATAAATGCTGTTTGTATTTTTTAGTTAGCCAGACTTAATCCTGTTTTAGAAACTCACTATATATATATTCCTAAATTATTCAGATTTATGCACCGTCCTCCATTTTGCGATTTGATTAATCTTGTATAGCAACCACATTAATTGGAATCACTTCCCATTCATCTTCACTGTCCTCCTCAGAAATATCCTCAACGACAGGCTTGTGCTTTTCAAGGGTGTCTGTTTTTTCCATCTTGCTCGATTTTGTTTGGAGAGGGGGTGATATTTCATGCAGCTACATCTCGTTCTGCATTGGGGGGATTAAAAAGAAAGTATTCTCTCGAATTTCTGAATGTAGTTACCCTCACAAATCTGGTCATTTGGGAGGATTTTTCGTCTCTTTCCAGCGGGTTCTAATTTCCCTAAATTTGCTTTATTATCCATTGACGTAATCGCTCCTCCGAGCCATTATCGTCAGAGCGAATGCCCCAAGCCGAAGCTTAGTAAAGTTAAAAAGGTTTATAAACTGATGTTTAGATTCTCGTTAAGTTATTTTTATTCAGAGATTTATACCGTTCTGTCAAAAAACAAAGAATCTCGAACAGAGTCTGCTCACCTGGTGTGGTACTCCGAGCGAACTGTTCTAGTTGTTTCCGGTTTGAAGGGCGCCTTTTCCAGACAGCACGTTTCAGCTCCTTCCAAAGATGCTCAATAGGATTGAGATCAGGGCTCATAGAAGGCCAGTGTTTTCCTCTTAGCCCTTCTTGGGTGTTTTTAGCTGTGTGTTTTTGAGTCATTTTCCTGTTTTAAGACCCGTGACCTGCGACTGAGACCATGCTTTCTGACACTGGCCAGCACATTTCTCTCTAGAATCCCCTGATAGTCTTGAGATTTCATTGTACCCTGTGTCAGATGCAGCAAATCAGCCCCAGAACATAACCGAGCCTCCCCCATGTTTCAAAGTAGGGACCGTGTTCTTTTCCAGATATGCTTCATTTTTCCGTCTGTGAACGTAGAGCTGATGTGCATTGGCAAAAAGTTACATTTTTGTCTCATCTGTCCACAGGACATTCTCCCAGAAGCTTTGTGGCTCGTCAGCATGTAGTTTGGCATACTCCAGTCTGTTTTTTTTTATGATTTGTCCTCTGGCTCAAACAGCGAAGGATGTTCCGATCTGACACTGATGTTCCTTGAGCATAAAGTTCAGCTTGGATCTATTTTTAAGTCTTTCTAGGCTCTTTTGTTACCATTTGGATTATCCGTCTCTTTGATCTGTCATCAATTTTCTCCTGCAGCCACGTCCAGGGAGGTTGGCTACAGTCCCATGGATCGTACATTACTGAATGACATGTGCAGCTGTAGTCACAGAAACATCTAGCTGCTTGGAGATGGTCTTATAGCCTTTACAGTTAACATGCTTGTCTATGATTTTCTTTCTCATCTCCTGAGACAACTCTTTCCTTTGCTTCCTCTGGTTTATATTGAGTGTGGTACACACCACGTCACCAAACAACACAGTGACTACCTGGAGTCCTATATATAGACCCACTGAGTGATTACAGGATTGTAGACACCTAGGATGCTGATTAGTGGACATACCTTGGATTAACATGTCCCTTTGGTCACATTATTTTCATTCTTTTCTAGGGGTACCATCATTTTTGTCCAGGCCTGTTTCATGCATTTAATTCTGTTGAAGCATGGATGAAAAGCAATGTCTGACTCTCATTGGTCAACATTTATATAATTTTTATTTATTATTACTTTTGTCAGATTAAAGTTATTTCTGTGACCATTATGAGTTTTTCTTTTATTTTATGTAGGGTACCAACAATTTTGTCCACGTCTGTATATCTAAATCTGGTTTTATTTCAAACTTGTTTTTCAGCTCAAAATTGTAAATACCTTGCTCAGAGCACCTCTGCCGTTTCTCGCACACCAAGCTGGGTCAAAAATCTGAATACCCTCTCTTACTCCAGACTGGGCTACTCTAAGCAGCTTCCCCTCTGTCAACGGACTCTTCTCCGTGACTTGCTTTGAACGAACACCGTCCGTATGCCGACCCAACTACAAGCAAACAGTAGCAAGTCCCTCCAACAAGACCGCAATTCTCACCCGACACCCGACACTTGTAGTGACTGCTCTGAAATGAGCAACGACTCGTGGGTGCCAGCCTGAAGCCAGAAGGAGAGGATCCCCCAACAACAACGAGCTTCCCACAGAGCTACAATCATTTCTATGTTAATATATATATATAAATAATTCACTGTACTTATCTACCACCAGGCACACTTATATATTTATATATTTTTAGATAATAGTTTATACTCGAGTTTTTTAATTGTAATAGTCCTGTTTAAACACAGAACTAAGATTTTAGCACACACACTAACTTCCTGCTCTCACACAAAGCTGAAATCTCTCACACACACACACACTTTTCTCCGTTATCCCTGATTTATGCCAAAACACCACAAGCTCCCTACTATTCTATCCAAGAGAATTATTTTATAAATGGGTATTATTTATTAAAAGGCCTGGTTTGATGAAAGGGGGTATGATTAGGCATCTGTAAACAATATTTTGGATCGTACAGTTTTTAGTTACTCTGTGTGGTCCTAATTTTAATGTCTATTTATGCACCTATATGTTGGGCTACTACGTAAGCCGTTAAACTAAGACAGTTTTTCCATTCACACAGGAGACGGTCCTTGCAGGGTCCTTCCACACTGTTCGTTAACACCGTAAGGTTTCAGGTTGGAATGACATGCACAGAACTTGTGCATCATATCTATCTTACTTAGCCCACTTAGAGTGCGGCACAGATTTTGATTCTGCTGTTTGCGTTTTTACTGCCTGCACTGGTGTTCTTTATTTCCCAGTGAGGTGGGTTTTTTAGTTTCGCAAATCTAAATCCGTTACAACCTTGTGATTCTTAACTCTTTTCTTCTTCTATCACAACAGTGTTGTTTTTTCGTACTATTATTTTTCCACTCGGCTTAAACCTGACCCGTGTCAGAAGGTTTAAAGCGTCCTTAAATCCTAAACAGCAGAATATACCCTTACTGTCTGATTGCTTTATTGTAAAAGGTGCAAAATTACAGGTTTACTCACAAAACGTCCCCCTGTGCGAGCGATTCAGACCGATTCGATCGCAAGGGAGCGGGCATAGCAGGTGTCCTGTGGAGCTAATCAGCTGGCCAGTAATTGCAATTCAGCAACCTGGACTCCTCAGAGTGGCTCCATGCAGCCCTCCAGCGAAGACCTTCCCCACCGGTACTCCAGGCGTCGAGTCACGGCACCAAAAATGTTAGGTTATTAATAAGCAGGTCACCTAGAGAGAACCACAAACGCAAAGGAATAGTTTGTCTTTTGTTAAACTCTCTAGAGGGAGATACTGTCAAATACCAACTGAACAAACAAACAGAGTAAAGTTTGGCATTCAGCAGATCTCAAAGATTCTGCCCACTGAAGCCTCTTTTTATCTAGATACCACACCCATCAGAACAGAGAGAAAAGTTTTCACACAAAGTTTTCACACAAGGTCTCAGCATTGTTCCCTCTCCCTTCAGTGAAATACAACATGCATGCGTGGGACGAGTTTCACAAAGCTGAGCATGAATGATAATAAGTATCTAAGAGAGGCTTGCAGTTACTTGCAAGCTAAGCAAAAATGAACTTTTTTAATGCTAGAACATTCTGTTCTCATGAGATATTTAAATGCTTAAAGTTCAAACCTTTCTGTAAGAAAACCTGCAATTAACTATACATTTTCCCAACAATCTGTGTCTTCGAATAAGAAACTCAACAACGGAGGTCCAACTAGTGCTATTTTCAAACGCTCGCTTCCCTGAGAATTATCTATTTGCAGCAACATGACGAGCACATCAGTCTCTCTTTCATCACTTGGGACTAGCGAAGTGGTAAAAATGTATTTATGGCGAAACTGTTTTGCATTTTGAGGGGAAATCAATATTTTACTAGCGGGCTTGTTCAGTGCGCTTTGTCCGTCCGGACTCTTGTGGAAGTAAAGACTTGATTTCATATATGGCTTTCCCCTGAAAAGAGGACCCGTGCCTATGTATTTTAAAAATTATTTTTAAAGTCATTTTTTACAATATCGCCAATATTTTTCAATTAATGTGCTTTACGTAATTATTATTACGTAATATTTTAATGGCTATTTTCAAAGATGTACTGCAAAAACTAAACACTGTCACTAAGTTAATTTTCACTTTTTCTGATTTTAACTAAAAAGAGGGTCTTGGGAATCTTTAAACAAATAGTTTGATTCATGAAGGTACCGCAAGTGGGCTTTTACAATTTATTTGATCTGTTGCTAAGGTTACACATGAAAAGACCTTAAAAGGTTTAAAGTCAGTTACTGGATAGATCAGGGCTGAATTGCTGCTCAAAATGTTTCATACAGTTTTACATTAACCAAACACATTTTCTTTACCTAACAACAGGTAGTGGCAGTATTGAAATTCCAGTTATTTGCACGCTTATCTCAGGTGGAGCTGGTATGTTGGAGGTGAGTAAATTCCTGCATTAATTAATTTAACACTATTACATTGAAAACACCAGTTTGAATGTAAAGATATGTTTTAATGCAGCCTGGAATTTTTTTACAAGAACTTAAGTCACCAGAACGTTCTACTTTCCACTGACCATAAATTCTGTGCATTTAGATGGTTTCAAAGCTTTAAAGTAAAGTTTTTCCAAAATGTAGAAGTATTAAACTGTAATAGATATTTACTCTAAACTCCTGTGTCAGCCCCATAAAGAAGAAAGAAGTTACAGTTGCAAGAAATAAAAGGCAGGGATTTTGGTGAAAAAAACAACATTAAGTATTTGATACAGTGATTACACTTATATATAATAACTTATGACGAGTCAGTCTAGATTAAAAAAAAAGGTTGAGAATTTATATGGGTCTATACTCCATTTGAGCTGGACTGATCAAATCTAAACTGAAGAAATTTATTCTCAACAAGGATTTTTAAAGCCATTGATGAAAGGTTCATGTGAAAATGCAAAAAGGTTAGCATTTTCAGTGTGCCCCAGGGTAGCTGTGGCTATAACGTATCTTGCCACCACCAGTGTGTGAATGTGGGCTGGAATGAAAAAGTGTACTGTGAAGCGCATTAGGGTCCGTACAAAGTAAAGCACTATATAAGTACAGACCATTTACCATTCTCATTTCTAATTTACCTCTGAATTACACAAGCATAAACACACAATATATGGACTCTTAAAAAGAAGGGTTGGTTTGTCAAAACTAAATATCTGGAATTTTTAGATTTCCTAGACATATTGCTAAAATCCCAATGTGCAATCTGAGTGCATTGCCTTGTCTCCTGAGCTTGACACATTGTTAAAATATTTTATGACAAAAATCACACAGGTTCCCATAAGAGAGTCTTTGTAAGGGTTAAACGTTACTCTTCAAGATAGCTTTAAGTTTATACTGTTTGATTTATTATTTATTTATTTACTTTTAATTATTACCACAATTATTACCATTTTGTCTGAATGTGACAATTTCTATTGAAAATGTTTGATGGTATGTTGATGGTAATTCTGTTTGTTCTCTGCTACACTCCTCAGTTTGCTGTTCCTCTGTTACAGTCATTTGATGTTTGTACGTTCATTCCCTTGCACAGAGATTAGATAAGTCTCTCAAGAAAGCAACACCCTGGCTGGTTCTTGCTGGTTCTGGTCCAGCAGCAGATTTCATCAGCGACCTGCTACGTGACCTATCAGCTGTGATCCTTAATCCTACACCCCTTGCAGCAGATGGGGAGGCCATCAAAGGGGTCAGCGCAGAGTTCTGTGATCGGGTTCGAGAGAAGGTCCGGAAGCACTTCCCAGCTGAGGCCGAGCTGGAAAAACTGGTCAATAGTGTGAGTTTTTTTAGAGTCTGTGTAGGTGTGTTTTCTTAGAAACCAAGGTTGCTGTCACAAACGTAATTCTATGAATAACGGTGAGACAAAGGAGACAGAAAATAAGAGGCTATGACTTAAATGACTTCTCCTGCTCAAAAATTACAGCAAGGTCAATGGGGGTTAATGTGTTTCCATCCAGATTAAATGAGTAGTTTTTTTTTTTTTCAGAGACTATTGTCAAAAGATTACCACTCCTGTTTTGTCTAAATCTAAAAGTGGAAAATTAATTAATTCATAATTAATTAGTTCATTTTAGTCAAAGTTTATAACACAGAGCCATCTTTACCCCCAGTCCAGCTGGATTAAACTAATTTAGAGCAACAAATGTTACATGACTTTAAAAAAAAAGAAATTTAGAATTTTTGATAAATATCTACTGTAGAAATCTGTTGTGACTTGTATGGAACCAGTGATTAATTTCTATTTTTTACTTTTTTATTTGTTTTTAAGATAAAAATGTAAAACTAGGGAAGCACTTCCCAGTTGCGGCCGAGCTGGAAAAACTGGTCGATAATGTGAGTTCTTTGAGAGTCTGTGTAGGTGTGTTTTCTTAGAAAGCATGGGTGCGGTCACAAACATAATTCTATGAATATCGGTGAGACAAAGGAGACAGAAAATAAGAGGCTATGACTCTTGTAAGTCACATGTCCATGAGAAACTTTATTTTTCAGAGCCACTTAGCTAATCTTTGTGTATTTTGGTTGACAATGCCTTGCAAAATATTAATGCCTTCTGATCTTTTTCTTCATTTTGTCACATTACTAACAAATAATATTTTTTCTTCACACACTGACATACTTTAAGGTTGTCCATCATTTTAAAGAAAGATTAGAGGGGTTTCAATTTTCTTTTACTCTGTTCAAGTGCAATTCCAAATTCACAACATAGCACTTTGCAAAAAATAAAGTGAATTCAGTCCAATTATAAAACTTCAGAGTAATGTACATCCATTCCAAGTTGATTGTAGTTATCAAACATTGCAGTCAAGTTTAGTTTCCAACCAGATGATTGCATTAAGTAGCTCGCAGCATTCGCTCCTCCTGAATGCAGACATAGTTCAGGATGACATAAACTCATGTAACTATAATCTTTATCAAAAAGGAAAAATTTTAAACTTAGTTTTAGAAGTAGACAGGTTTCCTCATGAAATAAAACAGGAAGCTGCTAACTAACAGTTCTGACTCCCATTCTACTTTGATAAATTCTACGAATCACCGGTAAAACTGCCACCTGAGAGCGAAGTTTACTGTAAACACTGATGTTTGATTGAGCTTCAATATTAGGGTTTTCATATGTGAGAAGGAGAATCTTAAAAAAATTTTGGATCCAACATTGAAGCCCAAAAAAGGGGGAAGTAAATAGGGATGTGATCTCTCTTTATAATTTTCATCAGATGTCTTGCTGTAGCATTTTGGATCAGCCAAAGGGTTTAATTGCATTTTGTCCTGACTAAATATCAGTCCTGGACAGGATATTTCTAATTTTGACAATATTCTGGAAGAGAAAGAAGGGAATCCAAGACACCTGTTTATTATGGGGATTAAATGACTTCTCCTGCTCAAAGATGACAGCAAGGTTTCCATCCAGATTAAATGAGTAGTTAGTTTTTTTCAGATACTCTCATCAAAAAATTACCACTCCTGTTTTGTCTAAATCTAAAAGCAAAAAATTAGTTCATTTTAGTCATCTTTAACGTTTATAACCCAGAGCCATCTTTACCCCCAGTCCAGCTGGATTAAACTAATTTAGAGCCACAAATGTTACATGAGCAACTTATATTTTTTTATAAATATCTACTGTACTAATTTGTTGTGACTTGTAAGGAACCAGTGATTCAATTTGATTTTTATGTTTTTTTTGTTTTGTTTTTAAGATAAAAATGTAAAACTAGGGAGGATCTTTTTTATTCTTTGGGATGTTGAGATTTGTGGAAAATGAAATACGGAAACCATATGGTTTCTAACCTAATGACAAGGAAATATATATAAAAAATAAGTGTATTATCATCCTGTTAACAAATTTCAAAATATTGAATATACTGGGGAAAAACATTGCATCAAAAGCAGCTCATTATATGATTATATTATATGGGACTCATTCTCACATCACATCAGGACACCCAAGAAAGGATGCTTTACACTCATTCATGCATACATACTCTATACTACCAGGCCCCAGTAGAGAGACCTGTCCCTGCACCTGGGAGATGAACCCCCTGCACACTAGGATGGGCACAAGCAGACCGCCAAAGCCCCCACCACGGCATGAGTAGCCCACCAGCCCAGGTCCCCGACCAGAAGGCATGATGTACCTCCCGTACCCCAATCCCTGATGGTCGAATGAACAGGGGCGTGGGAAGATCCCTATCCTCTCTTTTCCTGCTCGAATTTGGTGTTGTTGCGTTTCGTTCTAATGTGCACTTAAAACCAAAGGGTGGGTGCATGGGAATGCTGCTAGGCACCCCCATCTCCCACCACGGGCCCTCATTGTCTGGAGGCTCTTTAAAGGGCTCCCCCTCTGGTGCCGAAAAGCATGCCCATCGCAAGGTCCCTACATGTGTGTGTCTCATGAACATTTTGAAAGGGAAAGTGTCTAAGTTTTACAGTAAAATTGGGACCCAGGCCACCACCAGACAGCGGAGACAGAAATCCTTCCCCGCACCTCAGTGACGTGCCCACGCCCCAAGACCCTACGTGATTGGTATAATGATGGAGCAGGTGGACAGACGTGTCTGTGGATGGGAAGGAAATGACTGGGGTGACAGAATGCCATTCCTAGGGAGCCAGTTCCCCTAGGGACTCCAATAAGCACCCCTGTTCAGCATGATCCACCAGGCGTGGGAGGCCTTAGCACGTTGAAGTCAGGGGCCACAGCACCACCAAGCCCCATGGCGCCCATCCTGCCCCCATCCTAGGGGGAAACCTAAATCCAACCCGACATTCAACCCACTCAAAACACAGGACACTAGACACCTTAATGGCACCGGATATTGGTACCCAACCCTAGTGAGTAGTTACTATTTATCATGTTTATTTGCTTCTTTACAATGAAAACAAGCTGCTCAGCTATCTATAATGTGGTTTTTTTTTCAAGTGGAATTAATATTTTCTGTCTTTCAACCTCATTTACTCATGCCCATTATGATTTTCTTGATAATTTTCACATTCACAGTATCCCCATAGACCTTCCTATTACTGTATATGAGAGCAATTTGAAAATGTTAGACCTTTTACCAGCTGTAAAAAGCCTTCCAACGTGTAGGTATGCCAAATGGGGGGAAAGTAAACAGCCTGGGGCTTAGGGTGTTAAAGCAGGATTAGGTTCTGAAAAAAACATCTCACAGAGCTTCATTCGGTCCATAATCTGAACATGGAATAAGGATGGAGCAACTCCAGTCAAACCAACTGGCAACTGTAGAAGCACCCAAGTGGTGTATGGCAACAATGAGAAGCTGAGGGAGCAACAGCTTACATGACAGAATCTCTTGACACAGGACAACAATTAGCCATGGACCCCACCAATCCTGCCCTTTATGTAATAGAAGCAAGAAAAAACATAATTGTTCAAAGAAGAGATGTAGTTGGCAGTTTACCCCAAGGGAGATGGGGAACACAAAAACAATGAAGAAGAGGTGTCCTGCTCAGAAAATACCAGAAAGTGTATTTTTGGCCCACATCCATAGCATTTTATGGTGAGCGTTAACGTGTTTCAAAGACAGATTGTTTTCCTTTTGTGCTTGTTGTCCAGGCTCTGAGTATTTCCCAAAGGAGAGATCTCATTACTATTTTCCATGGGGAGCAGGAGGGTTCTGATGACTTTGACACAGTTCTCCTCAAAGCCCTGGTCAGAGGTAGGTAATGTGGGTTGTTGTTTCAGAATTAGACCATCATAATCTAAACATAATCTGTGCATTTAAAGAACTTGTTTTTATAAATTAAAAATGTCTTGAACTTTAGAAGAACGTAAAGAGCAAATTTGTTGTTAGATGTACAGAATAGAGCAGAAAGCAACAAATATGCACAGAGCAGCAATAAAACTCTTTGAGTTTTTGGTTCTCTCGCTTGTGTTTTGTATTCTGATTATTTTTGTTTTTACCATTAGGTTCTTCTAATAGTTCAACGTTTGTATTGAGTTTCTTTGTTTTCTTCTTTTGTTCTATTCACTGTGTAGTTTGGTTTAGACTCCTATATCAGTGTTAGTCTTTAGCTTTTGGTTAGTTTTTTTTTATTTCTGTTGTCATCCAAAAGTCATGTACATTCCCTCTTTAGAATGTTCCCCATTTGTTTTATATTGCTATGAATAGTGTGAGCTGGTTTCAGTGTCCCTAATCACACCTCCACACTTATTTTATTTATTTATTTTTGGTTTTGCCCAGACTGTGTGTGAATGGTACATTTCTGAATGTATTTTATTTTGAAAAAATATTTAGAACTTTCCTCCAAGTACCACTAGGGAGAGCTTGCGCACCACTGGTCGTACACGCACCATCTCACCTGCTTCACTGTCAGTGTCCTCTTTGTCAGAAAAATGCTTACACAATGTCGTCTGTGTGCTAACAGTTGTGCACATTTTGTAATTGTTTTTTTATCTACAAAATCCCAAACTTGGAGTACAAAATGGCTGATGCGGTTTTCAGACCCCGTTTTGTGCATTAGCACGTTTTATAAATGAGAATCCTGTGGAATATAACAAATATTGAGTATCTGTTGTATTGTTTACTTGAACCAAAATAAATATAATATAAATATAATATCTGTGATGGACTGGCGACCTGTCCAGGGTGTACCCCGCCTCTCGCCTGTTGACAGCTGGAGATAGGCACCAGCCCCCCCGCGACCCATTGAGGAATAAGCAGTTCAGAAAATGGATGGATAAATATAATATATAATATAATACATATTTTTAATCAAGCACTGCTTTTGCTATCATCAGTAGATTTATCTTTCTCTCAAAAGCCCTCCCTGGAAAGCGAATAGCAATGCCAGATTCAAATTTAAGTGCACTGACTTTTCACACTACCCTAATTACGTTTTCTGTCGTGTTAAAGATAGAGTTTAGTCAAAAGATTAAAGATGATTAAGGATGATTTTAATTATTATACTTTTCATGGTGGAGTTTGGAACTCATAATGAAATAACAGTTATAATCACCATGAAAAAATATACATATATATATCTAAAACTAAGAAGATGTATTTTTATATTTTTATGTTAAATAAATATTATCTGTGTGCTATATTTGTGTTAAGCTAGTAAACGTGTGTCCAGTGAGGCAAGTGAGTACACAGAAGAACTAAAACTGGCTGTGGCCTGGAATCGAGTGGACATTGCAAAAGCTGAGCTCTTCAATGGAGACATACAATGGAAGGTAAGTTTTTTTATTATTTTTTCTTTGATAAAAAAATTTGAAAAACAATTTGAAAAACAAAATTTATCCTAGTTACAAACATTTAGTTTAGGGGATCTCAAATTGTATGTTGAAATATTTAAATCTGTTTCATTGATAAGGTCCAGAATAAGGGATGACCAAATATTGATGGTTACAGATTTTACAAGCAAACCAATTGGCACTTGATGCATTCAACTCTTTAGTTGTTACTTTAGTTATGACATGCTGCAATGCCTTACATCATTACTTGTCATGCCTTTAAAAATAAAAATCAGCCTTACTTTGTACAAAGGAAAGCTAAATGAAAATTAAACTGAACTGAAAGGGCAGCCAGACTCCGAATAACAACAGAATGGCTGAGGTAAAACTTACAGAAAAATATCCTGTCTGCCTCTAATTAGCTGCCTAAACCTCGGACTGTATTTTTTTTTTCAAATTCACTTCTATTTTTTATTCAATATTAACATTTCATTTTAAGTAGTACCACATGTGTTTCATAAGAAATTTATGAAAAAATCTTTTTGTGCAATAAGAACTCGTACTTTGCATTATTAGAGTTTTCAACTTCCAGTAGAAAAAAACTTTGTCAGTGGTTCTAGCTCAAACATTAAGCATAGTGGTCAGTATGTCCAGAAACTCAGTGTTCTTTGCTCCAACACAGTTTTGGAAAGCCGTTATAATTGTTGGTCCTCCAGACACGAGAGACTGAACAACAGGGAACAAAAGCACTGTTACAAGAACAATTAACTGTGCTGCTTTATCCCACATTCAGTTTCAGTAGGAAGCTGAGGAGTTTCATTCATCAGTATGTGACATTATGTCAGCAAAGCCTAGCTGCCCAAGGCAAATTTTGAATAATTTAAAAGGTGCCTGCCACGCTTTGTATATCAGGTATATAAGTTTGACAAAAATCTTCAAAAAAAATTGAATTGTGTTTAATGTTTCCATGATGTCAGAATGAAAGTGTTTTTATTTGTCACACAGTGTTGGGAAGAATACTTTGTAAATGTATTTAGTTACAGAATACTGAATACCTGCTTTAAAATATATTTGTAATGTATTCCGTTACTTTGCTGAATCCTGGTACTGTATTCTAAATACTTGGAATACTTCCCCTTAATTAAGTCTATTAAATGTCACAAAATGTGCTGGTAGCTACTCCCGCAGGAAAACGGAGGGCATATTAATGCTAAACATTAGGTACTGACTGGGGGGGGACAACAACAAAAAACAATTTTTTTTGGGACAACACTACCTCTCAGTGACCAATAACCAGCCAATCAAACAAACTTGTTTTTAGCAGTAATATATCTTTACATTCTATTAGATTTTATATTTAGTCATTTGAAATTAAGTTTAGGTGTTTTGCAGCCACGGTCAATTAGGCTATTTATTTTGTTATAAACATGCAAAGTATTGTAAACTGACAATCATTGCACTTGAAATGGAAAGCTTTTATCCTTGAAGCCATAATTTTCCAGAAAGCCAAAGTAACTTCAGATTAAATTTGAAGTCTTTAGAAGCCAGTGTTGGGAAAGTTCACCTTTTACTAGTTCAAAGTTCAGTTCACACATCTTAAAATTAACTAGTTCAGTTCATAGTCCATAATTCAAATTTTTTAACTAAGTTCAAAGGTTGAAAAATTTTGCAGTGAGCTATTTCTCTCAGAATACTGACATTTTCCAGTTGTTGCCATCCATTCAGTCCACACTTGTACCCAACTGCAACTTTTACCCCATGCAGTATATTTTAAAAAAAATGCTTTTCATTATTATTTTTTTTAGGAATTATTAAACAATCTGTGGTAGGAACCATGTTGGGGTATGGAAAAAAGGCTGCACCTCCATAGTGCAATATTCAAAGTGTAAAACAATTAAACATTAATTAACTTTAATCAGTTTTCAATTTCTGTAAATGTATTTTCTGACCTGTTTGTCCAAAGAACAATTCTAGAACTTTAGTTATAAAATACAACAATTAGCCCTAATGAATAAGTAAGTTTACAATTCCTTATTTAAGTTTATGGGCAAACTGGCCATTCCATTTTTCTTAAAGGCTGCAGGTCTCCGACAATAAACTGTAATGTCAGGTTGTTCAGCTGCAGCTGGGAGATAAAGACAGCATAGCAGCTGGTGCTGCTGTACCACGTTATCTGTTTTTTAGTGGTAGAAAATGTTGTTTTGTTTTTGTACATCGTTGCAGTGTCTTTTAATTTTTTGTGAAGAAATTTCCCTCCTGGATATTCACAATCTTTTCTAAAAAATATTTTAGGTGGTCATACGAAGATGATTCTTCATTCACTGATGCTGAATTACAGCTGCTCCAGCAATCACTGGAGTTTGCCTGCATACTTCACAGTTTGACACCAGAAGCATAAATTAATAGGGTTGCCAGATTTGATCTTTTCCCCCGTTTTGGCGATTATGCCTTTAGTCAGGCTTTTATCAGGAATGTTCGAATGAAATCTGGCATTACTTGAAAAAAATTAACTGCAAGAGAGCACCATTCACTAACATCAGAATGTGTCCGTTCATAATAACATTCATCAGAGCAAAAGTGAGCGAGTTAGTGGAAAACACACAAGTATTCCAATGTTATCAATAAAGTAACTCTATTCTGAATACCATGTTTAAAAATAGTAACTGTAACAGAATACTTACTTATAATTAGTATTCTAAATATGTACCGCCGGTACATGTATTCCGTTACTCCTCAACACTGGTGTCACATCATCTTTTGTGGGTCAAAAGTCAACTGTACATGAATGAGTATATTAATGTGATTAATTAGAGACACAGATCAGTTGAACAAACCCTCCAACTCTGTTTCTGTTCTGACTGAAAGAATCTAGAGTTTCTAATGAAACGCAAAGACACCGGTAAATATAACTCCACACAAAACAAAATCTCATACACAGAGCAGGAGAGTGAGACACTCGCTTCGCTTCATCTACAGCGCTGGTTCCCAAACTTTCTAGCTTCTGACCCATAAAATAAAAATTTAAGAGGGTCATGACCCCAACACTTGCTTAGCTTGCAAGGATTTTTACAAAGTCAAATAAAAAGTAGTTTATTGACAATACTATCAATATCAAGTTTCTGAAGAGGAGCTCATGACCCCAGACTCCTATGCCCGTGACTCCATGTCGGGCCCCAACCCCAACTTTGGGAACTACTGATCTACAGAACTCTAATATTTCTCTATCTCAGGATCATGTTTCATATGGAAAGGAAAAAAACGGAAAAAGTTTAATGTTTTCTAATAGTGGTGATCTTGATAGTTGTTCATTCCTAAAGGTTTAACAGAAGCAGTGCAAGTGTACTTTTATTTTGTTAGTCCCTCATAGTTTCTTTAAGTCTGTATATTTGCTCTTTTCTATCTTGTAATACTAGGGGTTTACTCAACAATGTCAAACACAAAGCCTTGTTTCTTTTTACCAAGCAGTTTAAGACACGCTTTGTCTATATTCAAGAATCTCACTCTTTGTCAATTGATACTTACTATTAGACATTTCATTGGGGTAATTCTAAATGGCTGGCCCATGGCACGGTAACATTCAGCACGGGTGGCTACTATGAAAAAATGTTTAATGGTAATATTCTTTGCAATAAGTGTGTTTCAGCAGGTCACTTTATTTGCCAAGCTATACAATGTAATGATACAATTTGTATAATAAGCCCTTTTTATGAATAAGATACAAAACAGGAAAATGATAATCTTCTTATTTCTATGGAAAATAGGTGTACTTGTATGTATGTAGCTGAGTGGCCAAACTTCCAAATACCATACCTCTCACTTTGGTGCTAAGCCATTCAATGGTTTATAAACTAGTAAAAGTATTTTGAAGTATTTTCTCTGAGCTACAGGGAGCCCGTGTGAGCACTTTAGAACTGAGGTGACATGCTCTACTTTCCTGGCTCTAGTGAGGATGCAAACAGCAGGTAAACAAGCTCACACCCCATTGGACATTATTTTAATTACTTCTTACCTGTAAACAAGTCACTGTGCAGTTTCCAAAAAATCTTTTTTTTTCAACAATTTAACCTGGGGGAACACATCTTGAGAGGACCGTCATATAGTATTCCCCTAAATAATTTCTAAACAGGGCTGAGGTTGTTTACTTGTTAATCAGAGGGGTAGATTATCTGACAGCCCTCCTCTTGATGTTATAGTTATGCAAAACATAATTTCTTTTTACTGAAACATATAGAGATTAAAAGGTACAATTATATTATATATAAAACTAGAGCTATTCAAGCTTACAGAGTAATTTTATCAAGCAATGATAGTTGTCTAGCAAGCAGTATGGCACCTCAGAAAACAAAGAAAACTAAATTGAAACAATCTTTTGAATGTATTCAGTTCCCATATTCCTCTTTTGGTGTGTTGGAGATGAGTCCGCATCAAATACGCTAATTTTTTTGTGGGTAGTTGGTTCCACCTTTTAGGTGGGTGGAGCCGCCTCGCGGTTGGAGACAAAGCAGGTCTCGATTGGGGTAATTATATCGACCTAACACCTGTACATCATTTAATGGAATGCACCCTTTCAGAATAAGACAGTTTCCCGATCCTTTTTTTGGTTTTTATGTCAAATTTCACCTCTCCATATGCTCCGTTTCATGGTCAGGGTCCAGATTGACATGCTTTATGATTCAGATGTGGACTTTTAGAAAGGTGTACCTATGTATAGATGAACGTACAGAACATGGAGGCAGTTCATCTCTTCATTTTTTTATCCCCTGTGTAATGAAATGGAACCACTGGCAGCAAGACAGCCCCACATCATGATACCATCACCATGCTTGATAGATGGTATAATGCTCTTATACTGAAAATAAACTCTTCCATATATTCCTATTGTCATTCTGGCCAGAAAGTTCAATATTGGTCTCATCTTTTCTTGAGAAGACATGTGGACTGTCCATGATGACAGGTCCAGATTTTAAACCAGATTTGTACCATATAACAATAAAGTCTCAAGTACATTGAACCCTTTCATTAAGATAGTTATCAACACTATTATTGTAAAAAGCATATTCTTGTTAAAAAAGACTCTAGAAATTGTTGCATGGTGCTAATACTAATGAGTTGTTTTTTTTCCACTTTCAGTACGAAGACCTCGAGGACTCTATGACAGATGCTCTAATCAATAATAAGCCCCAGTTTGTGCGTCTCTTCTGTGAGAATGGTCTTAACATCCTGAATTATCTGACAAACGACCGCTTGGAGAGCTTGTATCGCTCGCTGTCAGACAGCTTACTGGCTTACGTTCTTCTCCAACGACGTCTGAGTGAAAGAAAGAGCCTGGCTGGATCCCAGCTCTCTGTGAATGGAGCTGCATCAGGTGCCCTGAATACTTTCCATGTTGAAGTAAACACAGCTGCTTCAGCAACAGATCTCAGTTTGTATGAGGTTAGTTGAACACATTGGGCAGCAAAGGTGCTTGATGGAACAAATAAGGAGAAGTAGCAGTAAGGTGCTGCAGCTCAACTTTACTCTATTTCCAATCATTTGTTTTGTAAAGCACTTGCCTGTCGATACCAATTAAACCAAATAAAATTTTGATTTAAGAATTGAAACAAAACAATCCTTTCTACTTTCTTCATAAACAATTTTTATTCTAAAAAATTTTTTTTGTTCTTTTGCGGTAATTTTCTAACTTACAGACAAACAAACCCAACCTCTGTTGTTTTTTAATGTAAATTTAAGTCATATGTCATATAGTGTTTAGAATAGAATAGAATGTTGACAGAGTTGGGGGCCTAAGTTAATGAGACTAGAATGAACTAATGCAAAATATTTGGGCAGAAACAATGGAATACAGGACTGGTAACTGGTAGGCAGGTACCATTCCTGTAGGGATAAAGCATTAACCAATGGGAGAATCAAACAATGAGTCTCTGAATTAGGGCTGTCAAACAATTAAACATGTTTATCTAATTAATCACAGGATAGCTGTGAATTAACCACAATTAATCACAATTAATTCCCAGATATGACACGTGTGATGACATTATGAAATTACTTTCAGTACAGCCAGATCAAGAGTAGACAAACAAAGAACATCATAAAATAGACAGTATTATACCCAGCCAGTATCAATCGGTGTATCATATGCAGAAAAATACATTAAAGCCACGTACTTAGACATTCACCTTTGAGAAACATTTGTTTTTTCCACTGTGTCCGTCTGTAGTGTGTGTGTGTGTGTGTGTGCACACGTCAGTGTAAAACCATGAGCTCCCCACGGTCTCTCACTGATGTTATTGCATTCTTGGAGCTATCAGGAACCACAGACCCCAGTTTTCCACAGTGTAGGGAGGAGGTGTAGGAGAATTTGATTGCATTCTTCTCAAAGGGATTTCAATGCAGACCAGTTGAAGGTTTCCATAGAGTCAAAACTAGTATGGTTAACAGAAGGAGCAATTTCTCTCTCCCTTGAGTCTCTCAAAATGTCTCCATATAGTCATAGCCTCCAGTTTGCCTCCCTGCTCACCAACGAAATACATCTGAGATCTAGTAGCTCAGTCCAATCCCTCAGACAGCTAGCCTGGGTGCCAGTCGAACTTCCAGACCATGTTGTGGACACAACATGGTCTGGAAGTTCGGTCTGGCATTCCTCAATTGAGGAGAAATTATTCAATTCAATTCACTTTTATTTATATAGCGCCAGGTCACAACAAATGTCATCTCAAGGCACTTTTTAACAAAAGTCCTCTCAATACAATTATACAAACATTCCAAATTATGCCCGAACAAGATCTGTTCGGACCAATCAAATCGGGCTTATGATGATTGACAGGTGAACAACAGTAAAGTAATCAACCATGTCACCAAAGAGCCCCTGGGTTTAATTTGTTTACAACAACAATGGCTGATGCTGGAGAACTGAGATGTGTAGATTCTGCCATCGAGTCTATTCTAGAAGATATCGACAGCGCATTCATTTTAAAAGAAGAATTTTAAGAGAGGAACAGATAACGTCCCTTGCTCTGATTGGTTATATGTCTATCCAATTGAGTGCAGAGGCATTTTTTTCCTGGTTCGGTTAAAACATGACCCGTAATCGCAGTCCAATGGAGCAGTATCAGACTCACATTCTGATTAGAATAGAGTATGGCTACGTCAGGCTATCAGACACCTCCTTCAGCTTCCCAATTGCTTCCAGAACGCACTAAATTTTTCGGTAGAACAAGTTGCCACGCCTTCTGATCAGCAGGAACCCGATCTTAAATCTAAATGTCCAAATGTCCTCGGCGTCCTCTAAGACCAGAACGGAGAAGCAAAACAGTTTCCGCCGTTTCCAGGTGTTGAACGTGTAGCCACTCGCCTTACCTTCAGACAAACGGGATCCCCTTTCCTTGAGTGTGGAGTTGAGAATATTTGATCAATTGCATTCAGAGAACAGCTGACAATTTCCATGTTTAAGCTTGGTTAGTTTTCGGAGAAAAGTGCAAAGAAATGCTCCTGATGGACGGACTTCCGCCTAGCAGCCTGCGCTCCTTGACTTTATAACACCAACTCGGTTTTTATATTGATGCAAGCTCATTCCTACACAGAACCGCAAGTAATGTTGTGGGTAGTGTAACTTTTGTGAAAGAAATGTCAAAGAAATCAAGAAAGGAACAACAGGAACGAGAGGCGTCTACTAGCGCTGTTATGGCACTGCTAACAACCAATTTAGCTGTGAACAAGGAAATGCTAATTGCAGAGTTTTCTAAATTGGAGGAAAAATTTTACAATTTTCAAACCACGGTTAATGACCACCGCCAACGGATTGTCAAACCGGAGGAGTTCGCGGACTCTGCAGACTCTGATTTGAAGGAGGCTCAGACAAAGCTCACAGGACAATATTAAGATAAAGGCTAAGCTAACGGAACTGGAAGGAAGAAACTGCCGCAACAACCTGCGTATAATCAGTCTGCCTGAGGGTGTCAAGGACCCCCAACCAACCACCTTCTTTTCTCACCTGCTTCTCGATGTACTCGGAGATGACGTCCTATCCTTGCCACCTGAACTGGACCGAGCCCACCGTATTCTGGTCGCCAAACCAGGACCAACACAGAAGCCGCAGCCTGTGGTGATATGCTTCCACCGGTTTGAGACCCGAGAGCTAGTGATTAGAGGGTGACACGGGAATCAATTGTCGCTCCCGTCCCGTCCCGATCCCAAAAAAATACTCCCGTCACGTCCCGATCACGTGACAGCCCCCCCAAAAAAACTTGTCCCAAAAAAATACCGAGAGAAAGACTCCCGTCCCGACCCCGAATCCCGTAGATTAGTAAGTTACCTCCTATGGCGCTCGCTCCCCCCATCCCCCTTTAAACCATAGCGTAGCACAGTATCAAAGATCATCTATTTAGCTTTATCTGCCATCTTTAACCATATCCTGCATTCTCGTTGTTTGGCCACCTTACCACGTCATGAATGGACTCGATTCGTCTGACTATCAAACTATTAAGATACACGCATTTTCAGTCGGATATCATATGCTTACCAGTTTATCCAGGTGGTGTAGCAACAAAGTAGCAGTTTCAGTTTTGGTGCGTGCAGTGTAGTAGACCCGATGGAATTGCATTTTGCAGCGGAGTTAATAACCACACACAATGGCACCGCATCGCAGCGTCATTTTTTTTAAGCTAATTCCCTGATATCTGACAAGATAAATGTAAAAAAAAAAAAAATTAAAAATTATAATTTCCGGTTTCCCGTCCGATCCCGTGGATTATTTCCTGTCCTGTCCCGATCACTTTACCAACAGTGAAATTCACTCCCGTTCCGTGGAAATCCTGCAGGAATCACGTGACCCGTGGGAATCCCGAAAAAATGTCACCCTCTACTAGTGGTGCGTGCGGCCCGAAAACAACAGGGTAAGCTAAGCTACAATGGCTCCCTCATTCACATCTTTGAAGACTACTGTCCTGAAGTTCCGGAGCAACGTGCCAGGTATCAGGAGGTCATGAAGCAGCTATATGATCTGGGCCTCAAGCCAGCTCTACGTTACCCAGCTAAGCTATTCGTTGTGACCGAGGATGGCTTAAGAAAACACCTTTCGTCCATGGGTGAAGCAAAGGCTTTTATTGCCTCCCGCACTCGCACGGCCAGTGCAGCCACAGAGCCTACGGAGGATAGACTTCTGCTCAGTGAAGCAACTGCACCACCGTATGTTCTTACTAACATGCTAAAACGTTTGACTGATTATTAGTATTGTTAGTATTGTTACTTCTTACTCCAATTCCCACAACAGACTTTTTTTTTTGTATTTGGGTTATCTTAAGTGCCCTTGTGCAATGTGCACTCAAATGTGCTTTGATTTGGGGGTCCGACTTGAGTGTATGAGTTGGTGTGTGCATGGTTGTTTAGAGGGGGATCCCCAGGGCCGGATTTAGCCAGTCCCACTAAGAGGTGCAGGTAGAATATATGGGGGGGGCGGGTATGGTTGTGCTGTCTTTTATCTTATTTATATCTTTTTTGTGTCTATCTATCCATCTATCTATGTATCTATTGTGTATTTGTCATTTTTATTTTTGTTGTATTTGTCGTTTTTATTTATTTTTTGTGTATTTGTCATTTTTATTTCTTTAGTTTAAATGAGTCACTATAACATCAGTCGTCTTTTTTTGTGTGCAAAAGTCCTAACAAATGCGTCCATATCTAGGCCTGTTGTTATGTCCTTCTCATGAGCCAGAATAACAAAATTTATTTTTCTCTCATGTAGCACAGTGAAGCGGAAGAAGGTAAGAACACAAGACAAAGTGGAGAAAGAGCTCTTGCATGTGCAGATGATATTCCAATCACAAGGGAGGTCACATACATGCGATAGAGCTCAGGCAAGGCATTCTTATACCCGTGCAGATATTTGCAAACGGTGGAGAGGTCTACAAACTCTACATTGCCATTATCATCAGTCTTTTTGAATTATTTTTCCAACATTATTTTTGCAACAAGAATCTCATTGGAAAGTTTGTCATCATCACTTCCTGACATTTTCTGCAGAGGACTTAACACAGCAACATCCAGAAAAGAGGGAGATTGATATTGAAGTAAATTAACTGCTTTCATTAGATCAAGATTTCTTTTGGAGAATCGTCTCCACATTTACAATGGCTATGTGCAAAATGTTGAGAAGAGCTCTCTTCAAAGCCTGGCTAGGAGTCATGGAGTCTTCTGCATGGCCTACAGCGGACATAAGAACACTACCTGTAAGCAGTGAGCTCATTTTTCTCTTTCTTTTAGAAGCTGGTGCAGGCATGCTGGTTAATGTCTCACTTTCATCATCTCTCATCTTCTTCAAAGCCTGAGGAAATGCACTGACTACTTCCGAAGCACAGCACAGGTTAACAGAATGAGCCTGCAGTATAGCATTTGCAGACTTCAAGGAACCCAGGACCTTTAGGAGGAATTTTCCAGTTTCAAAGAAATTATGCCTCCTTAACATCATCAATAGCCCTGATGGCTCTGTACAGATATCAACAGCAGCAGCTCTGTCCTCTGTAACCTCTGACAGGATACTCATAATAGCATCCTGATTCTCCACAAGACACTTGGTCACACGTTTCCCCTGTTTCTCTAATAAGTCAGTTTTATACCAAGCATCATATATGATTCAGAGATAGAATGAGTTTAAAAACAGCACAGTTTTATACCAAGCATCATATATGATTCAGAGATAGAATGAGTGTAGAAAAAGTCATTCTACCTTACCAGTGGCACGACACTTTTGTCAGGGTCCCTGGATGTCAAATAATCAAAGTCATCCGGGGACCCCGATGGTGAATCTTTACCCCATGATGGGTGACTGTAGCCTGGGTAAGGCCTCGTCCCTTTGCCCTAAGGTTTCCACAATGCAATCCTATGAGGAGGGGACGAAAAGTAAGACACCCTAATTTTCGTCCCCTCCTCATAAGATTGCATTGTGGAAGGCTTAGGGCAAAGGGACGAACCTTACCCCAGGATATGGGCCTCCATCCTGGGCTAGAGACCCACTGTCTGGGCCCCTGGTTCTCTGGGTCAGTACAGGGCCACATCTGGCTCCACGTACCCAGGCTATGGGCTCCCATCCTGGGCTAGAGACCCACTGTCTGGGTCCCTTGTTCTCCGGGTCAGTACAGGGCCACTACTGGCTACATGTACCCAGGCTATGGGCCTCCATTCTGGGCTGAAAATCCGTCGTCAGGGTCTCTGGATGTCAAATAACCAAAGTCATCTGGGGACCCCGATGGTGAATCTTTACCCCAGGATGGGTGACTGTAGCCTGGGGAAGGCCTCGTCCCATTGCCCTCAGGTTTCCACAATGCAATCTTATGAGGAGGGGACGAAAATTAGGGTGTCTTACTTTTCGTCCCCTCCTCATAAGATTGCATTGTGGAAGGCTTAGGGCAAAGGGACGAACCTTACCCCAGGATATGGGCCTCCATCCTGGGCTAACGATCCACTGTCTGGGCCCCTGGTTTTCTGGGTCAGTGCAGGGCCACTACTGGCTATATGTACCCAGGATATGGGCCTCCATTCTGGGCTAGCGATCCACTGTCTGGGCCCCTGGTTCTCTGGTAGAGGTCAGGGCCACATCTGGCTTCATCTACCCAGGCCATGGGCCTCCATCCTGGGCTAGAGACCCCCTGTCTGGGCCCCTGGTTCTCTGGGTCAGTACAGGGCCACATCTGGATTCATGTACCCAGGATATGGGCCTCCATTCTGGGCTAACCATCCACTGTCTGGGCCCCTGGTTCTCTGGTAGAGGTCAGGGCCACATCTGGCTTCATCTACCCAGGCCATGGGCCTCCATCCTGGGCTAGAGACCCCCTGTCTGGGCCCCTGGTTCTCTGGGTCAGTACAGGGCCACATCTGGATTCATGTACCCAGGATATGGGCCTCCATTCTGGGCTAACCATCCACTGTCTGGGCCCCTGGTTCTCTGGTAGAGGTCAGGGCCACATCTGGCTTCATCTACCCAGGCCATGGGCCTCCATCCTGGGCTAGAGACCCCCTGTCTGGGCCCCTGGTTCTCTGGGTCAGTACAGGGCCACATCTGGCTACATGTACCCAGGCTATGGGCCTCCATTCTGGGCTAACCATCCACTGTCTGGGCCCCTGGTTCTCTGGAAGAGGTTAGGGCCACATCTGGCTTTTTTCTACTACTTCCATCCTCCTCGAACCTTGGCTTTGAGGTATGTCTGATAGTAGTGGTGGATTGAGGTTTGTTTCTTGGAATGTGAAGGGATTGGGTAGTGTAACAAAATTGGGAAGGGTTATGGCACATTTAGATCATATTAGGGGAGACATATATTTTTTACAAGAAACCCATTTGCGTAATAGAGAGGTGGTATGACTTAAGATAAAAACATTTAATGGCACTGCCAGGGGCAGCGCGATAGTGATCCGGAAGAATGCCGCGTTTGTATCTGTTGAATCTATTTTAGATCCCAATGGAAGGTACATGATTGTCTCGGGGCTCCTTTAAAATATTCCCATCGTATTAGTTTGTGTTTATGGTCATAATTTGGATGATAGCCAGTTAGTGACAAAAATATTTACGTCCTTGCCTAATTTGGAATCTTTGGAGGCACACATTTTTCACCTCTAAGGCATTTTCATTTTTCTCCAATGTACACCACTCTTATACCCGTATTGATTTTATTTCTAATAGACACTAGATTACTTACCAAAGTTCTTTTTACTGATTACCACAGCATTATGATGTCAGACCATGCTCCATTGTCCCTTGATTTGGCTCTGCTTTTGCTGCATAGTCATGGTAAAGCATGGAGATTCAATTTGGCTCTCTTAGCGGAGGACATTTCTAAATGGTTCATACAATCTCAGATTTCACTATTTCGTGAGTCGAATGACATCCTTGGCACTAGTAGGGGCATTCTCTGGGAAGCTTCTAAAGCTTACATTAGAGGCCACAACTAATCTTTTATTTCGCATAGGAAGAAAGCTGACAACTTGGGTATGACGGAACGTCTCAGGGACATAAAACATATTGATGAACAGTATGCCTCTTGTCCAGATCCCAAGCTTTATAAGGATGCCTTAAGCTCCAAATGGAGTTAGATCTTACTTCTACTACCAAAATTAAAAGGCTACTGTTGAGGTCTAGACAATGTTTTTACGAATCTGGTGATAAAGCAGGGAGGCTCCTTTCAGACCAGGCTGAAGCGTCCTCAAAATTAATCTCTGCAATCAAATCACCTGCCGGGGAAGTACAGTGAGATAAATAAGATCTTTGCAGAGTTTTACTCCTCTCTATATACCTCTGAGCATCCTTTGCCTCCGGACGATGTTTAAAATAATATCTGCTTTTCCCCAGATAGAGAATGATGCGGCTGTGGCTCTTGGCCTTCTTATTACTACTGAAGAGGTTCAAGAGGCCATCAGTACACTTCAGAGCAGTAATTCACCTGGGCCTGACGGCTTCACAGTTGAATATTACAAGTTTTCTTCACATTTGCCTGCTCCTCTCTTACGAAACATGTATAATGAAGCATTTAGCTGGGTTACCTCCCAGATACCCTGTCAGAGGCCACTATTTCTCTCCTTTTAAAACAGGATAAGGATCCTTTGCTATGTAGCAGCTATAGGCCGATCTCGCTACTTAATATTGATCTAAAAATTCTCTCTAAGATTCTTGCTCTGTGATTGCAGCGTGTTCTGTCACCCATCATAGCGCTGGATTAGACTGGCTTTATGAAGGGTCAGCAATCCTCACACAACACTAGGTGCCTTCTTAATATAATTTATTCGTCAAATTCTAAACTGCCAGAGGTTGTAGTGTCCCTTGACACTACACTAGAAGGCGTTTGATAGGATTGAATGGGGCTTTTTATACAATGTGATGGTGAGGTTTGGTCTCAGTGAGGCCTTTATTCTTTGGATGAAATTGTTGTATTCATCACCGAGAGGTTCCGTTCGGACCAATAACACTCTGTCTCCTACTTTTCGTCTCTGCCGTGGTACCAGGCAAGACTGTCCTCTATCCCTGTTACTCTTTACCCTGGTCATTGAGCCGCTCACTCTATTGTTGCACTCTGAGGTTGGCTTCAAAGGTATTGTGCGCAAGAACTCAATTCATAAAGTGTCACTATATGCGGATGACCTCCTCTTATATGTTTCTGACCAAGCAAACTCTTTTCCAGTTATTTTTGATATCCTAGATCGTTTTAGTGCTGTCTCCGGCTATAAACTCAACTACTAAAAGAGCGAGCTCCTGCCAATCAATGCACAAGCCTCAACTCTTCCTCATACAATGGTGCAGTTTAAATGGTCGATTGGTGGGTTTCGGTATTTGGGAATTCATGTTACCAAGGCCTTATCTGATCTGTTTCAAGCTAACTTTGTACCAATAGTCGAGAAAACTGAGAGGGATTTTGTTCGGTGGTCGATCCTACCCCCCTCACTTGTAGGCCGTATCAAATAGTTAAGAAGGTAGTGCTTCCTAAAATTCTTTATTTATTGCAATATGTCCCTGTTACAACCCACCTGGCTAGGGGTCAGGGGGCGTAACAAAAAGACCCTGCAGACAGGTGTTAAAAACGGAGTAACAAGTGAGTTTAATCAGAAATAGAGCAAAGTGCATGTACAGAAACAAAAATGGTGTTAAACAAACTGACAACTGAATTTCCTAAGGTTTCAAACAAAACAAAACTGCCCAAAACACAGGCTAAGGGAAGCCTTAAATAAAATGAGGCACAAAACAAAAGAACCTAAAGCGCTGTCTTTTTAACTAAATAGAAACCGTGTTATCCAAATGAAACTCAAGATACCAAAAACTAAAATTACAGCATCAAAACAAAATTCTAACAAAATCTAGGCACAAAAACCAGAAACAAAAGGCAGAGAGATGATGCAAGGCTCTGGGGGAAAACAGTACTGTATCAAGCTGATCCCCTCCTGCAGATAAAGCTGAGAGGCTTTTAAGCCAAGGAGCCAATCAGCTGCTCCCAACTTCATGGCCTGCAGCTGGTCTCAATTGCCTGAGGAGAAGGAAGGAACCAGGAACATAATTTGCAGGCAGGGCTTGACATGCAACTGAAAGTAAACACAAACAAAGTTAAAACACAACAATGCCCCTGAAAAAAACAGGTGGCCGTAACAGTCCCCTGTTTTACTTACCAAATCGTTTTTCAACAAGTTGGATAAGCTAATTTCAACTTTTCTATGGGGAGGTAAGCCTGCCAGGATTTGCAAATCAGTTTTCCAGTCACCTAAAGAGAAGTATTTAGATTATATATTTGGGCTACAAAAGCTTCTTTTTTGGTTACAAGACAAGTCTGTTTTTCTATCGGCGTGGGTACACCTTGAAGAAGGTGTCAGTTCCCTTTTTTTTACGCTCCGCTATTTGTTTGTAGCTTCCGTTAACACTTTCACAGCTATCTAACTCTCTGTTAGTTAATGCGTCTCTAAAGATCTGGAAACAGATTAGAACATATTGGTCTGCAGGGTCCCTCAGTTTTAAGTTGTCTACAGAAATTGCCTGTCTGAGCCCTCAAGGAAAGACCTGACATTTAAGTTATGGCACGCTAACGGTATCAAATCTATTGGTGACTCGTATATAGAAAAAAACTTCTGCTCTTTTACTCAACTTATCAAAAAATACAATTGGCCTAATCACCACCTTTTTCGCTTTTTTTAAATTAGGGACTATGTAAATAAGGAGTTTCCCTACTTGCCATTTTGTCTAATCCTCTGTCTGCAATTTTTGTTCTTCCACCCACCACTGATTTACCAAAAAGGTTGAAGACAGTAGCGGCATTTACAACCCTTCTAGTCCGTAGGTTGATTTTGTTAAACTGGAAACACCCCCATCCCCCTTCAGATATGCACTGGGTCAGGGAGGTATGTCAAAATCTGATGGTCGAGAAGGTAACATTCTCTTTTAAAGGGTCTGTTAATTTATTTAATGCTAACTAGAACCCTTTCATACTTTACACAGAGTCTCACTAACTGGAGTCGGGTACAGAGCATGAATATTTGTAGTTGCACATGTGTGAATATCTATACGCTTTTTTAAAAAGGAGGGAGGGGAAAAGATGAAAAGGGAGAAAAAAAGAGGAAAAAATAATACATTTTCCTTTCTTTCTTTCTTTCTTTCTTTCTTTTTTTCTTTCTCCTTCCTATTGGGGGTCCCCACTGGTATTGTTGTGTGTGTGTGTGTGCGTGTGTGTTGTTAATCAAGTCGGTAGGTGAGGGAGGGGGATGGTTGGGTGTGTTTTGGGGTATAACCTAAAGCGGAATATCTGAAGGATCTTTTTTTTCTATGTACACCGCATTCTGTATGTTTTTTAATCCTTAAAATTTTCAATTAACAAAGTTAGGAAAAAATTGCTCCAGACAGAGTAGACAGACAGAGAGCTCTAGGATAAGAAACAGTAGGGAGGGAGAGAGATAAAAAGTTACTGTCCTCGCCAAGTGTCGGAAGTGAAAAAACTACAATTTTCGGTATAAAATGACAAATCCAGATGATGTTGCTCTTTTTTTAAAATGAAACAAAGGAGAACACAATAGAATTTTTGTTTTGACTCCACAATCATATAGGCAAACAAAATTGATAACATTTTCTGTAAGTAAACATGGCTGTTTCTTATTAATGTTGGTAAAACCCTGAGCATCCTCTTAATGGGACTATCCTAACACAACAGAATGTTTTCAGACAGAGGTTTTAACAGTTTTGCAGAAACACAGACTGCTACTGTAGTGGACAAAACACTGAGCTATCTGTTGAGGTACTGTTCTCGCTGGGTGTACCTGCCAGAGCTCCACTTAAACCCATTCAGAGTCCACCTGTGTGTCCTCTGTTGTGGATCTAGCGGTCTCAGAACATTACTGCTTTGGAGAAAAGAAAATCTAAAACAGCTAAAGAGAACTTGCAGGGTGGCAGAGAGGAGATGGAGGAAAAATAAGAACACAATAAATGAGCAAATTTACACTGAACAATTAAAATTATACAACAAAGCAGTTAGAAACTCCAGAAACTATTACTTTTCCAAAATCATCACAGAAAACAAAAATAATCCTAAAATTATTTTTTCTACAATTGCTTATATTTTAAATAGGGATTCTAATTCTTTCCAGAAACCCCCTCAGACACTCTTTGAGAGGAGTATGCTGTCCACTTCAAAGGGAAGGTAGACACCATCAGATTTAACATTTTATCCTCCCAAAGTAGTATGGCTTTTGATAAATCTGAGAGTGTGTGTCTACCTGAGGAAACACTGGACAGTTTTGTCCTAGCTGAGAGTCTTGAAAAAGTTATCTCATCAGTGAGGCCCACCACATGTGTTCTGGACCCTATTCCCACAAAGTGTTTTAAACAATTTTATGATTATTTTAGAGAGGAGATTTTAACCCTGATGAATTGCTCGCTTCAGACAGGGTTCTTTCCTGCCACTTTTAAACGGGCAGTGGTGAGGCCCCTGTTGAAGAAGAGCAATTTCGATTTTAATTATTTAAACAACTTCCGACCGGTATCCAACTTGACATTTTTAAATAAAATTCTAGAAAAGCTTGTTTTAATTCAACGTAATAATTTTAGAAACATTCATAATGTCCTAGAAAAATTTCAGTCTGGTTTTAGGGTGAACCACAGCACCGAGATGGCCCTTCTGAAGATTTTAAATGATTTTAGAGTAAATTATGATGCCCTGAGGGTGACAGTGTTGGCTCTACTGGATCTGAGTGTTGCCTTTGATACACCACAATATTCTTTTAACCCATTTAAAACAGATCGGCCTCTCTGGTGCTGTTCATAAATGGTTCACATCCTACCTCACAGACAGGACATTTATCGTGAGTTTGGATACCTGTTCCTCTAGGGTCCACAGTATCACATGTGGTGTCCCCCAAGGTTCAGTTGTAGGCCCAGTGCTTTTTAACCTCTATATGCTCCCACTTGGCGGTATCATCAGGAGACATGGGGTTAATTTCCACAGTTATGCTGATGATACACAGATGTACATCTCCATGTCTCCTGATGGCACATGGTCAGTGGATGCACTTTTTAACTGCATTTTAGACATAAAATCGTGGCTGGCACAAAACTTTCTCCAGCTCAACCACGGCAAAACAGAGGTTTTAGTTATCAGTCCTGAGGCCCGGAGAGAAACATTTACCAAAACTACAATCATTGTCTTTTAATCCATCTTTACAAGTGAAGAACCTGGGTGTGATCTTTGACTCTGAGCTGACTTTTATCCCTCACAAAAAAAAACATAACCAAAATCATCTAAAGAGCATAGCCAGAGTCCGCCCAATTCTCTCTAGGGCCAATACGGAGATGCTGATGCATGCTTTTCTTAGGTAGTAGAATTGACTACTGCAATGCCCTGCTTTCTGGTCTTCCCAAAAAGAGGATTTCGGGTCTACAACTTTTACAAAAGTCAGCAGCACGTGTCCTGATGAAGATCAGGAAGCAGGAGCACATAACTCTGGTTTTAGAGTCATTGCATTGGCTCCCATTGAATGCTGCAGGATTGATTTTAAAATTCTTCTAATGGTTTTTAAGTGTCTTAATGGTCTTGGGCCTTCTTATTTTCGTAAATGCTTTTGACGTACAAACCCTCGCAGTCTCTACGCTCCTCTGGCAGCCGTCTCCTCATGATTCCAAAAGTCAGGACACATACCCACGGTGAGGCGTCTTTCCATTATTACGGCCCTCACCTCTGGAACAGGCTGCCGGAAAACTTCAGGGCCTCATGTTTTTAAGAACAGGCTCAAGACTTACCTTTTTACGCTGTGTACACACTGAACGTGATAGGCGCGACTATAAAGCGCGACACACGCCTAGCTGTTCGCATTCACATTCGCACCTTGAAGCATGTACAAAGCGAACTGGTCCCGCTTAAAATATGGTATTTTCACGCGCGAACTGGGAGCTGAAGGCCAGAGTGCAGCTGGCGGTGGATTAAGGACTGAGTTGACGGAGGACTGCATGTTCGGCCCGGGCTTCAGCGGAGCTGGGGCTACAGTGCAGCTGGCGGTGAATTATGGACCGAGCTGACGGAGGACTGTAGGGGGATTAATTGTCATTTTGTTTTTGCAATTGTGAGGAAGTGATGGGAATGTATGTTATGCGGGGTCATTTTAATCTGTGAAGCACTTTGAGCTGCATATTTTTCTTGTATGAGAAGTGCTTTATAAATAAAGTTTGAAACAAGCTCTGGACAATAAATGGTTTGATTCAATCATGATTGTTTATTGTATTCCGGGGTGGCTGGCCATCTTTGTCTGCCTGAGGTCTGAATCATTAACATGTCTCCAGTTATGACTCATTTTCTAACATATACTAACGCTTTCATTACCGAAAGAGACACTGGATATTATCCAACTCCTCTAGGCCAGATTACTGTATAAATCTTGCAATTTCCCAAAGTATTTGTAAAATTATGGGTGACATGTTCATTATCGTTTCTTTTCACAGGTATGAGTTGGATTATAGAGATACCCTTATGTTGTCTTTAGTGTTGATGCATTTAATATTTTCCCATGGTTGGACTGACCTGGTACATGACAAATAAAATAGAATTTTTGTGAAGCTGGCTCGTTTTACCAGGTAGTCCTTGAAAAGCAGATCCCTTATCTCAGTGAGTTCTTTACTAGTTATACATTTTTAAATGAATGTGACTGGTGCTTCTATACAAAACACACAAAATAAAACAGCAACCACATATGTACTTTACACCTTTACAACAGGGATTTCTCACTAACCTTTTTTGCAAACCACTAAATTGATCGTTTTTTTTGCATTGTACTTAGTGATATAAAGTTTTGATGCAGCTACTTGGTGATTAAAATCCATTCCTTAAAGCTCTGTACACACGCTCTCCTTCAATTAATCTAAAACCACCATGACGTTTTGAGGTCTGTATATAGTAACTTTGCAGAGATTTGATAGCCTCTGTGCATCTCCAGATCCTATTGATGATTTTTACAGGACCTACCTCTTAATAGCTGAGTTGCTATTCTTCTTAATCACTTCCTCTTTATTATAATAACAGCCACAGCTAAATAATATTTCACAATTTCACTTCTTGCATTGGTGGCTTCGTATCATGTTACCACATTTTTTAGAGGTTTTGTGGCCACAGTGACCTTCATTTGACAGAATTGACCGAAGTGGGCCATGACATGCAACACAAGTCTGCGAAAAAAGGATTCAAACTCAGGACAACCACGTCGAGAACTAAAGCCTCTATATATAGGGTGCCTGCAATAACCATTACGCCACGCGACGGTCAATGTCACCTCATTATAAATCAGGACTCCTGGGAGCGAAAGATTCTTTCAAAAATGTTTGTAGAAACAGTTTGGATGCCAAGCTGGTGAATTTGGTGCACCTGTTGACATGGAAGTTATTGGAAAACCCAAATTCAGCTAATACAAGGAATAACCACTGTTATGGTGGATATGCCTATGATTGCTCTGACACATTACAACCATAATCCTTTCTTTTTTCTTTCAGTATGTTTTGCGTGTTATGGTAAAGGATTCTATGAAATAATCAAATTATATCTAGAAACAAAGCTGTAATATACAGACCAAAAGTTTGGACACACCTTATCATTCAGAGCGTTTTCTTTATTTTCATGACTATTTACATTGTAGATTTTCACTGAAGGCATCAAAATTATGAATAAACACATGGAATTGTGTAGTACTTTTACAAAAAAGTGTGAAATAACCTGACCTCCAAAGTCACCAGAACTGAACCCAATCGAGATGATTTGGGGTGAGCTGAACCGCAGAGTGAAGGCTAAACGGCCAACAAGTACTAAGCATCTCTGGGACCTCCTTCAAGACTGTTGGAAGACCATTTCGGGTGACTACCTCTTTAAGCTCAAGAGAATGTAAAGTAGTAATCAGAGCAAAGGGTGGCTACTTTGAGAAATCTAAAATATAACACATGCATTCAGTTATTTCACCCTTTTTGTTTAAGTACATACAGTAATTCCATAAACCATGTGTTCTTTCATAGTTTTGATGCCCTTAATTGAGAATCTACAATGTAGTCATGAAAATAAAGAAAACGTATTGAATGAGAAGGTGCGTCCAAACTTTTGCTCTGTACTGTATATCAAACCAAAGTTTATGTCTCTGGTGCAGGTGTCGCGACTGCTGCAGGATCTCCTAGGTGATGTCTGTGAGCCTTTCTACTATAGGACTCTCGGTCTCAACCCCAGGACGGGCACTAGAAAAGCACTAAAGGTCAGTGAGTAGAAAACTCTTTGCATCCGAACTTGCATACAAGTCACTGATTTGGCCACTGGATGACGAAAATGCTTTCTATTTGGTTTATTTCATGTACTTTCATGTAGGATTAGTCTCTACAGCAGTTTAGAAACTAATAATAACCAACCTTCATATAGGCTTGCAAATCATCATTTGCAACTTTCCTTCACCTTTATGTCACTGAGCTTAGTTTTAGTGTTTTTGTCTGTCTCTTCCCACATCACATATTTTTTTTCTCCTACGCACAGTACAGCAAAAACATTCTAAAAAGAAAGAGAAAAAAAGAGTACGAACTTCTCCAGTTTTAGGGTTTGAAACTGGTAGAGACTTACGCAAAAATATCTCATATAACAAAGGGGATGGCAAAATATGTGTTTTTTCTTTTTGTTGTTGAATATTTTTACTCCCATGTATCTTTTCCCATCTACAAAGATGCACTACTTTATGTTGCTCTATCAGATAAAGGGCCCGATTTATTAAAAAAACAATTTAAAACCTCACACAGGGTTTCTCAAACATGCAGCAAGTGATTTACAAAGCACAAAGTTCTGGCAGCAAAGCATCAATAATCTTATCACAAAGCATCCATTCATAGGTAGAACCTACGAAATTATCTTGTTTTAAGTTTGGCTTTAAGTTTGCGTTTCAGAATCCGACAGATCTCCGCACCAGTGGGTTTAAAGGACAGACAAATATCTTCAAATTCCGCCGCAAAGTCTCGTCCGTTGGTGATTGGCGGCAGCCCAATGACCGCCTCGTCCCAGTCCTTATTGTTCCAGCCGCGGTAAACAAGCGTTGTCCCGCTCGCTCCTCCCACTTCAACCATGGGAAAAGTCTGAACAACATCTTTATCATAATTTTCAGTGTCTTTTACCTTACTGCTGTTGCACACGGTGGCTTGTCCTGTCCTAGTCGCCGGTGGGGATGATGGCTGCTGGGGCGGTTTCATTACACGCTGATCCTCGTCGCGATAGGTCGGTTTGGCAGGCTGTTCCGGTAGTTCCTCCAGTGGTGATGGGGGCACCAACTGTCTTGCAGACTCTGCTATTCTGCTTTTTCTTGTTTGCGATTTATCCAACTGCTGCTTCGGACATTCAACGTGGCGTTTGGCTCTCTGCAGTGCAGGGCTCCCTAGATCGTCTTCATTTTCCTGCTTCTGTGCCCTCTGAAACTTTTCTTTCGCCAGGGTCTCTGCACGTACTATTGGCTGACTCAGCTGCTTATCACTCGGGCCCACCTCTGCTCGTTCAGGATAGGCTGCTGCTCCCGTCCGTTCTGGCATAGCCATTGCCTGTTAGCTCATCAGCGGAGCAGAGTCCAGGTCGTGGTCAGGATTGGTTAAGTTTAAAGCCTGCAAATCTGACAATAACTGTTTGGCCGAAACATATGGGCCTATGGGCATATGGGGGGGCTAGTATGTCTTTTGTAAATCTACACGGCTGCTTAGCATCAGGAAGAGGAGGTTTGACGTCTTTATGTGGATTGTCTAAGGGTGGAGCTGACGGCTGAGTGTCTATGTGTGTAGAATGTTTAAAAGAATGATTCTTTTTCTTTTTGCGCTTGGGTTCCAACGACGTATTATGGCAGTGTCCAGAAATATCACCAGAAATATCTAGACCACCGCCCACCTTCCTAAAGCAGGCTTTCCACTCACAGCAAACCGCGTCGTTTTTCCACACCCTCAGGACACGTTTTTGTTTTTCAATCTGTTTATATGAAGCTCCCCGCAAGAAAGCCTTGGATTGTAATTTAGCCCACTCTGAGATCAATTTTTGCTTGATTTTCTAAATTTCTGCAATGTCAAGACTACCCTTGATCGGGAAATTCCATTTAGAAATCCAAAAGTGAACAAATTCTAAACATTCTTTTCTATACTTATCTCGCATTGAACGACAGACAGCGCTGTCGGGAGCCGAAAGACTGGATTTTGCTGATCCCATTATGCAAAGAGAATGAAATCCAGCATAAACTCTTGTTAATTAAATCTTTTTAGAGTAAAATGATATTGAAAGGCAACACAGCATTGTGTTTACTAAAACCATAACACTGCACAATTTTTACACTTCGCCAGATTAATGAAAATGTAATTATAAAAGAGGAAATCTCTCTCATCGGGTAATGGGTCCCTCCAGACAGTGCACGGAGGTCCAAGGAGGACCAAATCCCCGCTTCTTGTCTCTTCTATGTCTTTTTTTTCCTTTTCTGTGCCAAAAAGACATCATGCATTCCACTGCACCTATTCCTCCTCTCTCTGACTCTGACAGGTGCATCGGGCAGAAAGGCTCAAACAAGCAGCAGCGCACACAAAATCCTAATTTTAATGCTGCTATTTTATGGCGTTATCTATGAGCCTCATTCTTGAGAGAACAGAGGGCCGTCCTTAGCTCAGACAAATCTGTTTTGCAAGCACAAAAGTTAATGTTTGAGCAGATAATATTTTCACTCAGAGATAAATTTAATCTGAGCAAACAATAACCTATCTTCTCTGAAGGAATTCCAGGTGATCTGACATCATGTTGACTAACATACAGGGAAACTGGCATCGGAAACTGGTAATCTAAGCTATTTTAGCAAGGACAGATGACCAGTTTCCCTGTGATAAATGTATAATTTATGTAATACTATGAAAATATAAAACTAACCGAAAACATAATGTAGTGACGATTAAGCCGATGAACTGCTCTCGCCTTCAGATCCCATCAGTGGCACTGCTGTAAACACCATTCACAGTGTTGTCAGGACGCTGCGAAGCAGCCAATCAGGATGACGCTATCCGAGGCTTGTGATTGGTTGGAATAGTGGCACAAATATTTCACTGCACCGTGTTGAGCAAGCGTGTTGACAGGATTGGGCACAGACGCTGCTCCGAGTGAGTGCGCAGAGAAGTGAACCCGAGAGGCAGTTTTAGCTGTCGTGTCTCTGCACAGATCTGAAAATACACAGAAATGCATTTTGTGTGCCCAAAATAGGTTATTGTTTGCTCAGATTAAATTTATCTCTGAGTGAAAATATTATCTGCTCAAACATTAACTTTTGTGCTTGCAAAACAGACTTGTCTGAGCTCAGGACGGCCCTCTGTTCTCTCAAGAATGAGGCTCATAAATAACGCCATACTATTTGCGCCTCCTATAATTTGCACACACATAAAAAAAATTGCAGCACATGCAATTGTGTGCTCTTTATCTGGAATATTGATATATCAGGCCCAACATATTTTAGGTACACACAGAATGTTAGCCGAATCATTTCTGAGTTTGAAGTAAAAGTTTCTGCATGAGAGATATCCTCTGCGGGGGATGATCCCAAGGTCAAAAACAACTGATTCATCCACACGAAGGTCCAAATGGCAGACGTTATGAACAAGGACGCACATTCTAAAGTGTGAATTGTTATTTTTCACATACATACTCATATGAGAGAATCTGATTTAGTAAAAAACTGTTCTTTATCAGTGTTTAAATAAATATTTGTGGGGAAAACAGTGTAAAGGGTAAACAGCTCAAATATTAACTAAGGCATTAATCGTCTGTATCCTGGAGGATACATATCCCCAGATAGGAGGTATAAAACAGTAATAGTCTCAGAATTTCTCTTATTTTCAATCTTTAAAACTCTTTGGTATGTTATTTCTTAGTGTAATGTTATTATCTTGTTTAGTGTTCTTATTTAACTCAGACTGGTAGGGAGGAATATTACCTGTAGCTGACATGTTTCAGGGAATCGCCTTCATCAGAGCTATAGCTGTTGTTGACATTACTCCCGTTTATGTGCGGGCAACATGTCGCCCCCTGCTGCTTGATTCCCTGGTGATGATGCAGTCCCAGTTGTGGTCCAATAAGTAACTCCATCATCCTGGTTCATGGTGTTGTGTGCCCGTCTTCTTATTTCTATCGCTTCTTTTATTTCTATCTTCTTTTATGGATAAAAGAAGCAATAGAAATAAGAAGACTATTTTTTCCCCTATTTTGTTAACATTTGGGAAATCATTATTAACAGAAAGGCAAGTTAGAATTAAAACTTTGGAATATGTCAGGGTAAATTGGAAACTATTAAAAGAAGGATGTTTTAAGGATTTAGATAAAATTTAAGAGGACTCAATAGATGAATGGAATAATAGTTTTTAAAATAATAATACAGAATGTTAAACGGTATATTCCTAATAAGGGAAGAGGAAAGTATAGGAAGAGTGTTCCATGGTGAAATAGAGAATGTACAGCAGCTGTAAGAGATAGAAATAGAGCATTTAGAATATTTAAGAAGTTTCCTTCAGTAGAGAACTCTATAGATTTTAAGAGATTAAGCAGTGGCTAGAAGTACAATTAAAATGGCAACAAAAAAAAAGATTGTTGGAGGAAGTTTTGTAGTAAACTGGGCAAAGATGCTTCAGTGGTAGAAGTCTGGTCAGCAGTGCGTCGTATGGCAGGTTCTTTTACTCATAGAATGATGCCTGTCCTTGAAGAAAAAGGGATAGAGGCTCTTACAAACAGTCAAAAAGCAAATGTGCTGGCGAAAGAATTTCAACAATGAAACATTTTTAAATCAAGAATATGAACTTGAGAATAGTGAAGATAACTGATCCACTTAATTTATTTTTTTCCCTTAAGGAATTGAAAAGGGTGATAAGTGGGGGGGGCTAAAACTGCTCCAGGTAAACTGCTCAGTCTCAGAAAAACATCCATCATCTTCAGACAAAACTGCCTCAGCATAAGAAAAACAGCCGTTAGCTTCAGACAAAACTGCCTCAGCATCAGAAAAACATCCGTCATCTTCAGATTAAAGTACTTCAAATTAAACAACCTCAGAAAAACAGGTGTAAGGAAAAATTGTTTCAGAAAAAATTTAGTCAGGTCTCAGGAAAAACTGTGTCAGAAACAATTTAGTCAGGTCTCAGGAAAACCTCTGTCAGAAAAAATGTAGTTTGGTGTCAGGAAAAATTGTGTAAGGAAAAAATGTTGTCAGGTGTCAGGAAAACCTCTGTCAGAAAAAATGTAGTCAGGTGTCAGGAAAACCGCTGTCAGAAAAAATCTAGTCAGGTGTCAGGAAAACCTCGGTCAGAAAAAATCTAGTCAGATATAAGGAAAACCTCTGTCAGAAAAAATTTAGAAGAAGAGGAGGTAGTAGGATAAAATAAACAAAGGCAGCTGTTTCTGTAATTATTGGTAATCCCATTTGTTGACTTTGTATTACTTTTTTTACATGTAAACTATAAAACAACATTCAAAAAGTGATTTAGAATTATAGGTCTAAGTATAGGTCCTAATTAGAAAAGAAAAATGAGTTTTTATCATTTTAGCAAGTGGTAATAAAATATTTTTTTTCTACTATATTTAACTGTTCCCGCCCGTTTAAGGGTTCACTCAGCGTAAAGCTAAAGCCAACCTGTTAAATCATACTTTACCTGGGGGTTGGAAATGTCAGGCTAAATAGAGAGTTAAGAAATAAACTGACTTGATTTCCTCTGATTTGTCTTTTCCAAATCTCAGCAAGTCAACAAAATCCTACAGGGGGAATGTACATACCGCAACCAGCCCTGCCCTTCGCCCTGGGCCGCACTCTTCATTTGGGCTGTTTTACAAAACCGCACTGAAATGGCTGTATACTTCTGGGAGATGGTGAGACCCAAATAGAGCATGCTTCTTTAAAATCTTTAGTCCAATGCTCATGTCAAATACAGATGTGTGTGAATTTATTCAGCTTAAACTTGAAACTTGAAAGTGGAATCCAGAACCAGCAGCATTAATGTACAAGTCCTTTGCTGCCTTTTTTTAAACTATTTTTAATTCAGCTTAATTTCAGTTAGACTTAATTGACTTGCTGTGTCTCCTTATCAGGCAGAGGAGTCTGTGCTCAGTGCTCTTGGTGCCTGTAATATACTGAGGGAGCTGTCCAAGCTTGAGAACGAGACAGAGAGCAAGCTGGCCATGAAACAACTGGCGCAGAAGTTCGAGAATCTGGCTAATGGTGAGTTTGCGCAGATGAAATAGGCCTTAGTTTTCCAAACCTTTAAGATTACCAGTTGGACTGAAATGATTGTTGAACAGTGTTCATGTCTGAATGAGAGATAGAGAATCTTTTCATCACATTCTTATGTCATTCCCTTCTTACGGGTAATTTATGTATGTTTCAGTAATCTTTTGAAACTCTTGGGGCCACCATTTTGAGCGCTGAACGCTCCTAGGTACTCCTAGGTACACCCCCACCTCCTAGCAATGACCCTACATTTTGATTACCACCCACGTCCCTCCACAGCCCTCCCTCATCTGCTCCCGGAGCACAAAAGCACAACGTTGTAAACAGCAATCAGCTATCACCTGTGGAAATTAGTATATACGTAGTTATTTTTCCCAGTAAGCCATATCGGTACTGCGAGTGCACATGCTCACAAATGCGGTTTGGACCCCTGGTCACAGCTTTTGGCACCCAACCATGCGACCAGTTCGACTGTAAACAGCGTATTCATGCAAGGGCTTTCGTTCATACGGAACCTATTAAAGCAACTTAAAGGCTGTTTTAGTGGATTTTTCAAGTATGCCCAGTACTCATTGTGTTGTGGTTGGCTGTGGAAACGGCACTTACCGCACTGAATGGTGGAGAATGCAAAACGAACCATTGTATGAATGATACCAACCCTTGTAATGAACCACCGTTTATTTTATATACATTACATAAAGAAAAGAAGGATCCAAATGGACGCACAAGGTGGATAAACAAGGTAAGAAATTAGTGATTAAACATGTTGATTCTTCGACATTTCTGTTTATCATCTAGATCTAACGGTTTTAGTTTTGGTAGCATAGTCATCAGCACGCAGGCTTCGCATAGCCTACTGCTAGAAGTCGATGTGAAGGATTATTGTTTAGAGCTTCACAGCCGGGCTCTTACCCGGATAGCAAACGTACGTCTTTCCGACGTCTTGTTGCTGCATCAATCTCTATCGCCGAGACATCAAATGGTGGGCGTTTGCTCATTGGCAAGATATCGCCGATCAATGAAAGCAGGGGCGCCTGCGGCCAGCCGTTCCATATATTTAGCCTATAAATGATTAATTAATATGAACTTTATTAATTTAGGTTGGGCCTTTTGAACTAGGTAGCCTATAATATTCTACAAACTAATATACATATAACATAACAAATAAATCAATAAATCATGGTTGAATGCAGCACAGTGCTGTCAGGCTTTCTGACAGAAACCTCAGCTGTAGGGAGAGAGTGCAGGTGTCGTGATGATGACGCTGCTTCAAATATGATGATGATTTGCTGAGTGGGCAGATACTCTGAGTGCTCTTGATGTCTGCATGCTGTAAGAAACTTCGTTGTGAACTTAGTTTTAAGTTGGATATTAGGTGGACATTTGTTTAATTAATGCAGACAGTCCCCCTCATGTCTCACCCAGAACTGTGCTAATAAAGCGGCTGCATCGCCGCTCGCTCCTGAAGGCGATGGGTTTGGATTTCAATAAATCTCCATACATCCCAGAAAATATCTGTGAGATCCTACCAACAAAGTAACCCCAAAATATTAGTAAATTGTTACTCGACACCGGAGGAACATGACACAACAGATTTCTTATTAATATCCATCCATCCATCCAGCTTCTTCCGCTCATCCGGGGTCGTGTCGGGCAGTAACTTAAGCAGGGAGACCCAGACTTTCCTCTCCCAGGCCACTTAGGCCAGTTCCTCAGGAGGAATCCCGAGGTGCTCCAAGGCAAGCTGGGAGACATAGTCCCTCCAGCGAGTCCTGGGTCTTCCTCTGGGCCCGGAAAAACTCACCAGGGAGGTGCCCAGGAGGCATCCTGACCAGATGCCCGAGCCCATTCCACCTGCTCCTCTCGATGTGGAGGAGCAGCGGCTCTACTCTGAGCCCCCTCCGAATGACCCATCTTCTCACCCTATCTCTAAGGGACAACCCAGCAAACCCTGCAGAGGAAACTCATTTCAGCCGCCTGTATCCGTGATCTCGTTCTTTCAGTCACCACCCAATGTTCATGACCATAGATGAGGGTAGGAACATAGATGGATTGGTAAATCGAAAGCTTTGCCTTTCGGCTCAGCTCTCTCTTCACCACGACGGACCAGTACAGCGCCCACATAACTGCAGACGCCTTACCAATACGTCTTTCGATCGTAGTAAACTCCTCCACTTGAGGAAGGACCCCATCCCCGACCTGAAGAAGGCACCCTACCCTTTTCCGGCTAAAGACCATGGTCTCGGATTTGCAGGTGCTGATCCTTATCCCAGCCGCTTTACACTCTGCTGCGAACCACTCCAGCGAAAGCTGTAGATCAAGTTCCAATGAAGCCATCAGGACCACATCATCTGATCACCTGATCCTGAGGCCACCAAAACGGATCCCCTCAACACCTTGGCTGCGCCTAGAAATCCTGTCCATGAACAGATCGGTGACAAAGGGCAACCTTGGTGGTGTCCAACTCTCACTTGAAGTGAATCCGACTTACTTCCGGCAATGCAAACCAAACCCTGACACCGGTTATACAGGGAGCTAACAGCACTTATCGAAGGGCCTGGTACCCCATACTCCCAGAGTACCCCCCACTGGATTCCCCGAGGGACACGGTCAAACGTCTTCTCCAAGTCCACAAAACACATGTTTGTTGGGCGAACTCCCAAGCACCCTCCAGGACCCCAGTGAGGGTGCAGAGCTGGTCCAGAGTTCCATGGCCAGGATGAAAACCACATTGCTCCTCCTGAATCCGAGGTTCAACTATCCGTCGGACCCTCCTCTCCAGAACCCCTGAATAGACTTTACCAGGGAGGCTCAGGAGTGTGATCCCCTGTAGTTGGAACACACCCTGTGGTCCCCCTTTTTAAAGACGGGAACCATCACCCCGGTCTGCCAATCCAAGGGAACTTCCCCCAATGTCCACGCAATATTTCAGAGCCGCGTTAACCAACACACCCCTACAACATCCAGAGCCTTGAGGAACTCCAGGCGAATCTCATCCAACCCCGGAGCCCTGCCACCAAGGAGTATTTTAACAACATCAATGATCTCAGCACAAGAGATTGGAGAGCCCGTCCCCAAATCCCCAGACCCTGCTTCCAAACAGAAAGACGTGTTGGGATTGAGGAGGTCTTCGAAGTATTTCACCCACCAACCCAAGATGTCTCGTGTTGAGGTCAGCAGCACACCACCCCACCCCTGTAAACATTGTTGGTGGCAGACTGCTTTTCCCCCCGGGACGCCGGATGGTGGACCAGAATCGCTTCGAAGCCATATGGAAGTCATTCTCCATGGTCTCTCCAAACTCCTCCCATGGCCAAGTTTTTGACTCAGCGACCATCCAAGCCACACTATGCTTGGCTTGCCGGTACCTATCAGCTGCTTCCGGAGTCCTACAGGCCAGAAAGGCACAATAGAACTCCTTCTTCAGCTTGACAGCATCCCTTATCGCCGGTGTACACCAGTGGGTTCGAGGGTTGCCGCTGCGACAGGCACTTACCACCTTGCGGCCACAACATACAGTCAGCCGCCTCGACAATGGAGGCACAGAACATGGCCCACTTGGACTTAATGTCCCCAACCTCCCCCGGGACTTGTTCGGAGTTCTGCCGGAAGTGGGAGTTGAAACTCCTTCGGACAGTGGATTCTGCCAGACGTTCCCAGCAGACCCTCACAACTCTTATGGGCCCTCCAGGTCTGTCCGGCATCTTCCCCCACCACCGGAGCTGACTCACCACCAGGTAGTGGTCGGTGGATAGCTACGCCCCTCTCTTCGCCTGAGTGTCCAAAACATGCGGCCGCAGGTCAGATGAAATGACAACCAAGTCAATCATCGAGCTGCAGCCTAGGATGTCCTGGTGCCAAGTGCACACATGAACCCTTATGCTTGAACATGGTGTGCGTTATGGACAATCCATGACGAGCACAGAAGTCCAATAAAAAAACACAGCTCGGGTTCAGTTCACTTCTTCTTCCAAGGACTCCAAGAAGGGTGGGTAATCTGATCTCCTGTTTGGTGTGTAAACACAAACAATAGTCAGGACCCGTCCCCCCACTCGTAGGCGGAGGGAGGCTACCCTCTTATTCACCGGGGTAAACCCCAACGTACAGGCACCGAGATTGGGGGGCAACAAGTATGCCCACCCTAGCTTGGCGCCTCTCAACGGGAGCAGCTCCAGAGTGGAAGAGAGTCCAACCCCTCTCGAGGAGACGGGTTCAAGAGCCAGAGCCGTGCATCGCGGCAAGGCCGATAATTTCCAGTCGGAACCTCTCAACCTCGCACACCAGCTCCGGCTCCTTCCCCACCAGAGAGGGGACGTTCCACGTCCCAAGAGCCAGCTTCTGCTGGTGCCCTCCTTTGGCCACCGCCCATCTTGCACTGCATCTGCACTCTATGCCCCCCCTCCCCACAGGTGATGAGCCCATGGGAAGGGGGGCTATGTTGCCTCTTCGGGCTAAGCACGGCCGGGCCCCATGGGTAACGGCCCGGCCACCAGGACTTAGCCAAGGTGCCCCATCTCCAGGCCTGTCTCCGCGTCCAGGTGAGGGAACAGTGGATCCAATATTTGTTTGTTTTTTTACGTATCCTGTTTAGCAGTTTGCTACTCAGAATTTGTTACTGAGTACCAAGTACAAGCCCGACAGATTTACTTTCCCAAGCAGAGCATTACAGCTTTGCTTTAATACTCCACTTGATATATATGTATGAAAAATCTTTATTAGTGATTACTGTGGGTTTAATTTCTTGAAGTTATGGACAAGAAATTGAGATAAGAAGGAAGAAAGGAAGAAGATGAAGAAGAGAAACAGGACCAATAGAAGTGTGAACTGACGATACAAGATAGGAGGGATAAACAAAGAACACAAGAAAACATCCCAGTCCTCCACCCCTGTTGGACGGAGGAGAAGTGGTAAAACAAAACAAACAAAAAACCAATAGAACAGAACAATATTAACAAAACGGATCTAGTAATCTAAACTAAGAAATACACATTCACTACACACAAACATGGATTAATGAACACAACACTAATGTTTCTGGTAAGCTCCGGGTACCAGCTAACTAATGACGATAACCTCAGCTCAAGATATGCCTTTACTCACCAATGTCCCCACACCTATGGGGCGACTGTGGCTCAGTGGTAGAGTAGTTGGCTTGCAATCGGAGGGTCATAGGTTCGATTCCAGCTTCCTCCAGTCACATGTCGATGTGCCCCTGGGCAAGGGGCACATCGACATGGCACTTAACCCCCAAAAATCTACATTGTCCTACCGAGCCATGTTGGTTTGTCAGTGTATGAATGCGAGTGTGACTGGAATGCGAGTGTGAATGCGGCTTCAATGTAAAGCGCTTTGAGTGGTCAGTAAGACTAGAAAAGCGCTATATAAGTTCAGTCCATTTACCATTTATCTATGTGTGGGTGTAATCATTCAGGTGTGAATAAGGTTTACCCATGCAAGTGATTGATAGCTGGTGTAAGGAACCGTCAATCCGTCCTACAGGATTCGTCACAGAATGAAGGAGGTAGGAGACCCAGGCCCAGAACAGGACCTGGAGGCCATGGGGATCAGGGGTTCCCCGACCAGCAGGGCCCCAACCAGGGATTGGCCGACAAGGGTTCCCCGCCGCTGCTGCAAGGCAGGAGGGACCCGCAGCCAGCCGACGGACGACACACGCCACCGCCACCACGGACCAATCCCCACCGCCAATTACCCAGCCCCCCCCCCAAACACACGAACGCCAGGGAGCCAAAGTGAAAGTTGCAGCCCTAATATTGTTATTGTTGTCAGGTTCTGTTTTGGCCACAGTAAAAGCCACAGCGGATGTACATCCTCTGCAGGCCGCGCCCAGTCAGCACCTGGACACCCAGATCTACCAGCCTCCGGGTCCAGATCCCGCCCCACGAAGAGCGCGAGACCAGGGGCCCAGCCAATGCCAATGCCAAATTAACTGACAAGGCATCGGAACCCACAGAACTGACAGGAGGCCCAGGCACCAAGCACGGTTCCAACCGACCCACCGAACGGCATCAGCCTACGTTGCGACCCCGGCACTCCCATAAGAGGTGCCCCAGTCAATCCAAGGAGGACGTCGGCCTGAAACAGCGGCCACCCTACACACTGGCCCACCCAGGACCAACCAGGCATGCACCAGGACCAAGAGGGAATGACGGAGGGGAAAAAGATGCACCAGCCCAGAGGGCAGCCAAACACCCAACCATACAAGTAGACATAAACATACAGAGACAATCACATGTACCCTCCCTCTTATGCGCACACATTCTCACCAACACAGGACGCTGTACACTCATTCATACGGCATACATACAGTACGCTATTCTCCCAGGCCCAGGGACAGCCGCCCAATAGAGCAACCTGCCCCCTGGACCCGGGAGACGAACCCTTTGCCCATCAGGACGGGGACAAGCATACCGCCAAGGCCCCCACCCCGGCAAGAGTAGCCCACCAGACCAGGTCCCCAACCAGATGGCCTGATATGCCACCCGGGGAGGGCTGCCACTTATTAATATGTTACTGTAAAATATATGATAGCCTACCTTCCAGTTCATGTGTCTGCTTGTGACATCAAAAAAGTATCAAGAAAATATTTCCACCAACATATACTTTTTGCATTTTTCTTTATTTTTCTGTATACTGCTTCAATCTTATTTAGTCAAGTTAAAATACCAAATGTTCTAAAATGAGACCCCCCCCCCACCCCCACCCCCCAAAAAAAAACCAACAACCAGCAACACCAGCTGTATGGTGGAGTATGGTGGTCAATGATTGGCTTCTCGGAGGGATGAATTCTTGACTGGAGAGAGACACACTCAAAGACATAGAACATTAGATTTAAATAATAAAGTGACGTCAAGTGGGCCCACGAAACTATTTTGTTTAAATTTAAAGAATACCAGATGACTAAATTTCAGCAAACTGTCTTAATTAAAGGAAACGTATGTAAGAAATGCATTTTAATTAATCATAAAATGGCCCCGATATGTCACTAGACATTAAGAAATCATGTTCTGTTGAAATACTACCAGGATATTATGTAAAAGTGAAAGTTGCAGCCCTAATATTGTTATTGTTGTCAGGTTCTGTTTTGGTCTGAGGCTCCACCCTCAAGCTATCTGCAAATCATAAAGTCAGTAGAGTTTCCTCATCTGGCTTGCCAGCTCTGCTCTGTTTACCACAGCTGAAGCTCCAAACGTTACGGACAAAACATTTATAACGTTACGAAACCTAAAAGACCTCGTTATCAATCCGAAATACGTCGTGACAAAGTCCAAAATAAAATAAGGATTTGTATAGGAGATGCCTTTGAAAGATGGAGACGGCTGAAAATGGAGAAGAATTTGAATCCAGACGTCAACGTCGCCAATTTTCTCCTGGACAGGTAAGATTCACATATGTTTGGCTAACTTACCTTTACTTAATGTAAATTGACATTTCAAATATTCACGACAGTCGAACAAAGTTATGCATGTTCGTGGAAAGTAACGTTACGTATACGTATTGCACATATGGAGGAGATTGATCATCAAATTGTAAAGGTAAGGAATTGTTTGGGAGATAAAAACGACGAGTCGTCATTGCTAACATTAGCATCAGGGCCCGTTTCTTTGTCACTATGCTGAACTGTCGAGGAAAACAACAGCACGCTGATTCTGGCAATGTGAAACGTAATGGAGGCGTATTGAGTAGACTATACCTCGGTACAAATAATTCCTCATTCGTTCTTCGCGTACATTGTGGACTACACATGCTGCAAGTTAACCTGTATGACCATTGCTAATGTTATTTAGTTAGGGTCAGCCGTTCCTGCTGGATCCCGCAGCAGCTGTCAATCTCAAGGCAGGAAGCGATACACATTTCTACAGTATTTTGAATGTGATTGCAGTACTGCTTTTGGCCACAATCCTACATATGTTTCCTTTAAGTACCACATCGTATACAAATATTTAGAATTTACTAAACAACATTATGTAGAATTTCTGGAACACCATTTTGTTCCATTTACTAAAATCTCTTATGCTAAACATAAATTAGTTGTATTCATGTTAATAACGCATCAGTTTTATATAGCGCTTTTCAGGACACCAAAACACACTTTACATTGCTAAATGCACTATTCATTCACTCACATTAATATTGCTACCCTGGGGCAGACTGACCACCACCGATTATTCATAGTCAATCATGAATCAGCTATGTTTTTACAGGAGGTAAGGAGAGTGAAGTGTCTTGCCCAGGGACACAGGAACAGATTGCCGGGAGCGGGGTTCGAACCGCCAATCTTCCGATCATTGGATAACCGTCTGAACTAACTGAATCCTGTTGTAAGATTACAATAAATACAACTTTAATTATTTGAAATTCATAGTTTATTTATTTACAACAACAACATTGGAGGCCAAAATGAGGCATCTGCCAAACGTGCCAAACAGGTGTTGAAAATATTGTTGTACTCCTCCTAGGTGAGGAAGAGAAAGAGCAAAGATGAGGAAGAGATTTCAGGGGCCAGAACAGCAGAGGGACTCGGAGCTGTGTAAAAAACAAAAAAGAAACACACAAATTATGTCTTTGTGTGTAGAAAGTGCTTGTGTGTACTCTGCTGAAACAAGTATCCGGTATGGATAAAGCACTTTTACGAGTCAATATCTGTGCTCGGACTGAATGAAAATTCTCGTTAGTTAGCTGACTGTGTCTGCGTCCCGAACCACCATACTTCTAATTTTCTCCTGATGTCTGATGGCATCGCTTTTCATAAACACTCCCCATAATCACCTGTTGCCGAAGTTTGCCGTTTTGAATAGGTCACCTAAATGATTCGCAAGCCAGCAGCAAGGTTTTAGAAGTCTTTATGTGACTGACAGAAGCTGCAGTTTCAATTACTTTTTACATCCTCCCAATTATCAAGGATTAAAAATCAATTACCTACACACATACCTGGTGTGGATATAGAAAAATAAAGCAAAAAATTTAAAATAAAATAACACCGATCATAAAAACATTAAAATGAAAGTTATGTTGTGATGAAAACTCTTGTTCATTACATTTTACTTCATAATTGCAATTACAAGTGTTCATTGTTGCAAAACTTCTCTATATTGTTTGTTTGTTATCAAAATCATTGATCTGAAGATCAATGCTTTTGTTATGTAAACAGTTTTCTAATCAGCAATAAATATAACAATTTCTCATCAACCCATATCAACTGCATGCTTAAAAACGCATACCAGTTAAAGCCATGCCCATTTAAAGATAACCTGACACACTTCTGGGTCAAACCATACCCTACTTCCGGATTAGGCCCTGCCCATCCGAGTACAGATACAGATACTTATAATTCATATGCGTTCATAGATACACATAATGCTGTACTCGCTCATCCCTAATTCAGGTTCTTTACTTGGACTTTGACAGCTCTGCGTAATGAATGTTGGCCATGCTGTTGGCACAACACATGTTGTTCCTGCTTGATGTAGAATAAGACATGCAGAGTGAAGAAACCATAATGATGCGGCCAGGGGTGCTGCTAAGAATTTTGGGCCCCATGACAAGAATCTTGGCAGGGCCCCCAACACAGCTGAGATTTTTTTCATATTAATTTACATAAAATCATGCACTTTATGGTATTTTTACTATCATTATCATACATTTAAGTCAATCAGACTTTATTTGAATCATATATAACTGCTTCTGTACTGCTAGACCACCTTAAATTCATTGTTTTGTTCTTGCACTAGTAATGTAAGTGGATTACAAATTATTTATTCTTATTTTTGCAAATTGTTTTAAAAGTGGTATTGAACAGATGGTAAAACACAATCAGGATTTATAAAAGATAGGTCTATACATAATAAAATCCGATTAGTCCTTGATTTAGTACATTTTAATTCTTTGATTGAAGATAAGGGTTTCATTTTAATATTTGGATCTTTACGTAGCATTTGTTTCTGTTGAACATACATGTATTATAAAAACTTTATTTAAAGTTTATTAAAGCGATACATATAATGTATGAGGATATTAAAAGCTCGGTTTATCTCCCCAAAGGAACACCCAAAGGATTCACTATCAATTGTGGAATCCGGAAAGGCTGTCCCTTTTCTCCCTAATTATTTATTTTAGCTGCTGAGTTATTAGCTATATCTCTAAAAAAAACACAGTCCAGACCCCTTTGGTAATCAACAAAATTGGAATATTTTCTAAAGCATTGGGATTTTATTTACATTTAAAAAATATGAGCTTACGTCAATACATGATATGGAGCAAACTGACTTATATGGGATTCCAGTTAAAATGAGGTAAAATCTTTGGGAATGATTATAACTAAAGATACTTAAAGCAGAGAAGACTTAAATATTTTACCTGTAATAAAAAAGTAAATCTATACTCAACTCCTGCTTGCAGGCAACTCCTTGCAGGCAGAAACTCTGATAGAAATCCTCTGCCAGCTACTGTAAAAACTACTTTGAGCTGTTATGGAGGTTTCAGTGCATCTCTTGAAGATGATGTGGAATTGTGTTACTACACGTTCCCCTATGTTGTCAAATACAGTATGATCCATCTCTGCCAACCACCTTTCACAGAATACTTTCATATTATCTGATCCAGAATGTTTGCAAACTAAATTAAAACAGCATAAAATCCTTTGTAGAAATGATCATACCATCACCACGACATGAAGATCTACAGTGCTACGAGTTAGCACTAATTTAAGTCCGAAAACATCACTTTAACTGAATAATGTGCAATTTAATGCAGCAGTAACTCACTACGAAATGTGCTGAAAACCATATAGTGAACCAAAATGCATAAACAACCATAAATACAGTGGTTTTATACTATTTGCATCTCGACATGGGCTCCTGGCTATCAGCAAGACCGAGCCGACAGCCGAAGCAGATGTGGAAATCTCTATGGAGCGCTTCTGAACAAGTTTACAAGTAAAGTCAAAAGAACAAAACATCCAACTGACGGCTTGTCAGTTGGTAAACCATTAAACAATTTTTCTGGCACTGTATCGCATCATCATCCCCAACTAAGCCAGGAGCAAGCATTTCTTACTTACCAATCCAGTAGCAACGCGGCTAGTTCAGCATCCATACATCCTCCTGTATCTCACAGTGTCTGACACACAAAACTGAAAAGTTGTAACACTGGGTTTTAGAAGCTAAACCCTTTTGACCCAAATTGAGCACCAGTTTGACAGAAAAGATCTTCCACAGCAGTGAAGCCAAGGAATTGTTCTCTGACTTGTCTTCTGTGTCTTCTTTGGGGTTGAGAGGATGTTCTGAATATGATTTCGGCGCTGGCGCTCTGAACCATTTACAGTAATCAAGAGGACGAGAAGGGCGTTAGGGTTTCTAAAATAAAATAAAAATTTTGACACCAGGAAATTGCTTTCAGATTCAAGTTAATATACTGTATATATTTTTTTGCTATCAAATATATTATTTAGCACCACAATTATATAAGGGCTTCCCTTGGCCCCTCTCTCAGTCATGGGCCCCGAGAATCGTCACTGCTTACCCCCCCCCCCCCCCCCCCCCTTTACGGCGCCCCAGGATGTGGCTAAATATTGTCATGTTTTCAGTATCAGCCAATTCAATTGCTTGACCAAAGTTAACCGTTGTAAATGCATTCATCCATCCTTTTCCTGTACTGCTTAGTCCAAGTCAGGGTTGTGGGGAAGCTGGAGCCTATCCCAGCAATTAGCAAGCGAGAGGCAGGGTACACCCTGGACAGGTCGCCAGTCTGATGGCTTGTCTGTCCCCTCCCATACCAATTCAATTTGGTAGCAAGATCAGGTGAAAACTATTTCTGGCATACACGCCACACTGTTTTTTTTTACTGTTTTCCCCCAATTATGGCCAGTTCTGCAATCTGAGGGAAATTAGAGAACAAAAGCAAGTGTTACCAAACAATGTACAGTATGCCTGTGTTAATCTGAATCACATTACTTTGACAATCTTAACTGGATTTTTACAACCCAGCAGAAACGATAAACTCCACTCATTTGCTGCGGTTGAAAAGATTTCGACTTGTTAAAAACATTTTTGTGCATCTGATACAGTTTGGTTGTTTGACCAATACTAATTTAAAAATGATGATCCAAAGAAAGATATTTTTTTTTTTTATTTTATAGCATATTATTGTAGGGGGAACACATCCTGACTAACACTGGTTGCCTTGGCAATGCATCACAGCGGCACATAGACCACACAGCCGTTTCTTTACAAAAGGGTATGATTTTAATGGTTAAAAAACAACATAACATATTTATAATAGACTTAATATTTCTTTCTTTTGTAAGTGACCATGATATAAGCAGGATAATGCCGAGGTGTCCACAATCAGATATAAATGGAAGATGCGGAGGCGTGAACCGTCCAACAGGAAACAAACCGTTTTAGTGGCTGTTCTAGTGTTAATGAGCTCCGTTTCAGTCTCCTTTCTATGATGCTAGAGACCACATTGACTTCGTAACAAGATACACGACGACCGTAACTTAACCGTATGCGATAAGGTAGGAACAGGTTGTTGAAACAAAGATTTCAGAATATGACAGCCGATCCGCACACTTCTACCTTTTTCCAACCAGATAACGTCAAATGGAGGAACAACAAAAGGACTTAAACTTTCATTGGTGTCGGATGTAGACCAACTTGTACCTCACTCACCGGAAACGTTTAACTTTCACAGAGTAAAAGAAATTACTTTTTTTGGACAATTTGTGGCTTACCTGAAACTCTGAAACTCACACCGACGACATCCTTGGACCGCAACTGAAGGATAGATCCCGCCCCCTGGGGTCTTCCGTGTTAGGGAAGATCTGGGGCCCACTTAAAGCCGACGCAGCAGAGAGATTTGATGAGCGCGTGCTATGTATGAGATATGTGCCCATGGGCCGATGCCTGACAGATGTTGTAAATTATAGGGCCGATGTCCCTCCTTAGGCCAATGTCGGCCAGACGTATTGTGTGCTATCTGGGTACTGCTTCTAACATGTTAAAAAACCATTCAAAAATACAAATTGTAAGAGTTTAAAAGCACAACGGAAGCTAATAAGCTACGTACTAACTGCTAGCAATAGCGTGGATATTTAACAAGCAAGAAATACCTGCGATAGGATGATACAGCACATCTTGACTACATGAGCTCTAAGATGAAAAGTAGCTGAGGCCACTTCTGCATGACAACATTCTATTCTTCGCAGCCATCTAACAGCGTTTGTGGGTCCGGGATAGTCACTCTGTGGAATGTTAACAAGCCCAGTATAATCAGCCTGAAATACGCCAGTTTCGTCTTTTGTCAAAACAATCAGTAGTGTTTACCTTGTATCCATGGTAGTCCAGTGGTTAAGGGTCAAGTTTATTAAACCTATTGTCAAGGGTTCAATTCCACTAGATTGCAATTTGCCTTAGGCTATTTAATCATTCTTCTTTGACCAGATGTCCTGATCCTTCAGTGGGCTGATGGTCTGCAGGCTGCACAAAACTTTTAGCTGAAAGCAAGCACCTTTGGCTATTATGAGCTCTGTCAGCACTCAGCAGTATCTTAAACCTTATACGTCTTCGTTCTGCTTTAGGCCCTACTTAATGTAAAGCACAGAAGTATTAGTTAGTATAATGTTATTATGCTAAGTAAAGCACACTTAGTATAAGTTAGTAGGCTATAATGTTATACTAAGTAAAGAACACTTATGCACAAGGTTTAAGATACTGCTGACGGAGCTTGTAAAGGCAAGATTTTGTGCAGACCAGCAGCTGATTGAAAAGCCAACAAAACTTTGCAGCCTAGTAGAATCAAACCCTTGACAACTGGATTAGTAAGCTTGATCCTTAACCACTAGACCACCATGGAAGTAATGTTTCACTCCACCTGTGGCGCAATTTAAACCAAATGAAAGGACGCAAACGGTGATTGACTTAAAAGTTATATTAAAATGAACATTACAAAAGCTATATTAGTGGATTTTGTTGTAATAGCTGGACATTTTTAGAGTTAAAAATATATAAAACAACTACAACTGACCTTTACTGGTTCTAATGGGTATAAACCAGCCTGACTCACTGATGGCTGATAGCAAGCACCTGCTGCTCTTAAGTTCATAATATTCCCATGTTTCTTATGTATGTGCGCCCTGAAATCTAACGTGTTATCGCAGATGAAAGTATAAAAAAAATTTAAATCCCGGCTTTTTTCCAAACACGTTTGACGTTACTGTTTTAACATGTCTATGTGACACATAAACACAAAAGGGGGTTCCTTTCCTTTATGTCATGCCATGATGTTGTGACAATGATCTTTTGAAAAGGTTTCAGTGACATTATGCTTATATTACCACTGGATATAAATACATCTCTTGATGTTGACATTTACCAAACTATCCTACTGTAATGTAAATCAATACATTTTTCAAACATTATCCAACCATCACAAACATATGAATATGAAATATGCATGTTTTTTATTTAAACACATTTGTAAACATACATTGCAGTAAAATTAAAGCACAAGCTCAAATATATAATATCAAAATTAAAAAAATGTGTCCTTTTTTTTATTTAAACAAATATTGTGGTGAAAAACAAGTAGCCTAGTCTAATCTACAAAATTACGAAAATAAAATAAAAATGTAGGTATTTGTATGCAAAACATTTACAAAACAACAAAAAAAATTAGGCCAAAGCATTTTTTTAATTTACAAAAACCCTGGGAAGCTTCATCAACCTAAACCAAAATGTAAAAACAAAAAAAAATTAAACCAATGTCCCGGGCCTCTTATAGCCCCCTCCACCACTTTGACCTGGGGCCTGTTTGACATGTCAAGCCATTGCCATGCTGATCATATACTCTGTGGTTTAAAAGTTGAACAGATTCTGCAAACAAAGCGATAGAATAAATATTGTGTCACAGAGATAAAAGAGATATTAGCCATTAAGACCAGGTAAATGGTTTCAAATGACCATTTGGGTTTATTGGCTACTTAATAGCAAGCTAGCAGGTAAGCTATAGCTAGCCTGCTAGCTATGCTGCAAATGGATAACGATTAAATACAAACATTGCAGGACAAACCATTTCAATAACGTGCCTTTGAGCACTCACCTACATGCGACCCTTCAAGGTGTATTTGAAGAAACAAATACAGCACCTGCCATCAGAGTCAGTGCTGTAAGTAACCCAAAATAAGATAATTTTAAAATGGTTTCCATGACATGTCATTATGTCTACATAAGCATTAAGTTATTTTTTAAATGTTTATCTTGCAATGTGTGGTAAATGTCGGTAATTGCAACTTGGTGTTTCTGCTAACGTAGCTAGTATGGTAGAATTTCCGAGTGTACTTGTTCAGCAATAAATAAAATAAAAATCTGCTGTGTGTTCTGGTTTTTTTTTGTTTTTTTTTTTTTACCATAAGTCACTCCTGACTGAAATCATTACTCTAGCTGTGGGCATGTAGCTTTTAGCCCGCGATTAGCTTTCTTTGTTTTTTTCATTGCAGGAAGAGTAACCTCCGCTTTTCACCAGTCCCGCATACGTTTCTCGCTCATTCCAAACTTTCTTTCTGTTGCTCAATTATCGTTTTTGGCAGCATATTTCACTATTTGCAGCTTGTAATTTGTAGAATTTGGGGGACATTTGTGTTCATTTTCTCTAGGGAACAGGTGTAGCAAATCCCAGTACACAAGCATAGAGCGCCTTTTAGTGGTTAAAGCTGAGATTCTGTGCTTTGGTGTCGCAGGACCAGCCAAACTAAAAGAAAATAAAAACATATATATAGTTGCACACAGATGCTGTTCATCTAGAGCCCACCAGACCCTCAGAGACCCCACTCGCCCTCACCATGGGCTATTCACCCTGCTGGCGTCTGACAAGAGGTTTTGCAGCATCCATTGCAGAACAACCAGATTTTCCTTTTTTTTACTTTCTTACCAGTTGCCAACCAATGGAATTTCATTGCCAGTAAATTACGCAAATTTTTTTTTCTGGTGCAATGACAATAAAGAAAGTCTAAGTATATATATATATGTCGTTTGTTTTGTGTTTATTCATCTTTGTAAAAGTCTGAAGATATATATAGTTATATATGTATAAGTCTATAGAAAGAGATTTAATATATAATTCTGTAATAGAGTTTATTAAATAGTCATATATATATATATATATATATATATATATATATATATATATATATATATATATATATATATATATATGCTGTATAGAGTTATTAAATTAGTGTTTTGGATTCATTTAATACATGTATTACAGCATTAATATGTGATCAACAGGGGCAGGATTTAATTAGTCTGTACTTCTTCTTCCTCCTTTTCGAACTGATCCTTCCCTCCTTGTTTTTATATCTTTATATGGAAATGGTTTTCCATATACATTCATCCATTCAATGCCACAAGTTACAAGAGTCAGTTGAAGGAAATAACACTTCTCATTCACAATCTAATATTACCAGAACAGGACTAATACCCTGAGATATTTAATCAATTTTGAGGTTATGTTTCCTCAAACAGAAGGGGAAACAGGCCATGGGACAGTTGATTTAGGTATTTTATGATGTTAGCGGCCCTGCAAGAACAGAGGTAGTTTAAAATATAAAGAATAAACCAATGATTAAACTGTTCACTGATTTGCTTGTAAATTAATTTGTTTACAATCAAGTTTTTTTAAAAGAAAAAGAGGACTTGCTTGTAAATTCATTTGTTTGCAATCAAGTAAAAAAAAAGGATTTGCTTGTAAATTAATTCGTTTGCAACAAAGTGACAAAGAAGTCAGCGGGGCTTGGCTGAGCTGGGTCTGACTCTGGTGAAATGGGCGGGGGTGGATCTGGTGCAGCTCCACCTTGTGGTTCAGCTCCACCTTTTTGGTTCTGCAGCGAGCACCACTTGTATTAACGCAACAGTAATTTACTATGAAATGTACTGAAACTATACAGTGAACCGATGTGCATGAATCAAAAACATTAATACCTACCTTTATATAGGCCTACTACTTATTTACTGCTGATTGATCTTGATATTTGGTTTATCATGTCAGAGCTCTTTTACCTCAAGCTTCTCCTGTTATGTTTTTCTCTCAAATCGTATTGTTTTGAGTGATATAACTGAATTATTATTTTTCTATTTCTCTTTTTTGTCTCTGTTTTTGTTCATCTCCAGTTCTTGTGGTCTGACCTGTCAATCAGCCACACTGTATGACAGACTTCTGTGACGCTGGCTTGATGTCATCCCCATAGCGGGAGGGTGGCGATATTTAAACCTCACCCCCTCAGGGCGCAGATCTCCTGCGCTCCAAAATGTCCAATCTCATGTATTGAAGAGGAGCTACAGCACATGTACAACTTTTAATGAGAGTCTATGGGCAAAAATGTTTGTGCCCCAAGGCGGAAATATGTCCTCAATCAGAGAAACGCCAATGTGCTTAACAACTCACCATAAAGTATAGAATATTTATCTTGCACATCTTAAAGAAAAACACATATATTGTGAAATATTTTTATGTTATTATAATTTTTTTAGCATGTTTTATTCAAGGTAATATGGCAAGTGTTAAATGGTGGGCTGGCGCCCTAGTGCCCTCTATTGGCCAGCCAACACTGGACAAAACATTTTTAAGATAAAAGAAAAGTCCAGTTGCAATCATTTAAACTCCTAAGACTGCCATGTCCTCGATAAGTGAGAATTTACATCAGCATATGTACTGTGTTGGCCGTGCTGATATGGAAATGGATAAAGGGTACGGCAAGTGTGTGTTTCTCTAATTGTCCCTGCAGGAGCACCGCTGGAACTGTATAGCTGTGCATAGAGTCACAGGTTTTTATTTTTATTTTATTTTTTTGGGGGGGGGGGTTCTATTCCGGTTGGATTTTTTTGTGGGCAGCACAGATTTTCTTAGAGGGAACAGTGTGAGTAAAATCTTTTTGTGTATGGTGTCTTGCTATTGCCGTGTAGTCACACACTGTAGCTTTGCTCTTACTCCCACCTGCATCTGCTTTCAACAATTAGTCCTCAGAATGTTTCTCTGTCATTTTCTCATTCCTCATTATTTAAACAGTTTGCATTCAGTCACAACTCGATGGATCCTCTGTCTTTTTGTCCTCCTATTCAATAGCCATCATTCTTTATTGTTATGTTTTGCCTTCTCAAATAGATAGCTTCATCTTACCTGTTTGCATTTGGGTTCTGTCTGCAAAACCTGACAATACAGGGCTCCTTTCGTATGAATTACAGTATCAATATCGCATGGCATAGATTACCTCAATTTGTGGCTTAATCAGGAAGCCCATATTGTTTTGATAGTGGCCTTTAGTCCATCTGAATGGTTGGTTTCTTGATGGGTATTTGTCAGACCAGTTGGTTGGTGATTAAACAGGTAAGTCCTGCAGGAAAATGAATCCTGCTCCTTAGAGCTTGTCAGCAGCATGAAGTGGTCTGACAAGTCCTGCTAGATGGCTGCATTGACTCTTGAGTGTATAAAACAAAGTGCGCCAAGACCAGCAGATGAGATGGAACAAAACATCATCACTGATTGTGTAAACTTCACACTGGACTTCAAGCAACATGAATTCTGGGACCTTGATGTCCAAATGAATGCAAACTTTAATCTGAAATGAGAAATTTGGATTACAGAGAAACAGTCAACTTCTCATGTTGTTGATAACATATAAACAAAGTATTTCTGAAAAAGGATGAGAATAGTCTGGTTGAGAATTAAACTCTAAGATGACTTTAGTATTACAATCATCTGAAGGATATCTTTCTGCCACTTTTTTTCCTTACACTCAACTTTAAATTTGCTTGTGTACAGCACTCTGTGAACAGCCAGCTTCTAGCATAGACGTTTTCTGACTTACCGTCCTTGTGAAGGCTGTCAGCTGTTTAATCATCAGTCTTCTTCACAATTGTATGGGCCAAAACATAACAATTTTGCAAAGTTTTTTTAATCTAATTTATTGACCTATATTTCTTTACTATTTGTAATAACACAACATAGTTTGCACTACCTTGCTAATTGTCTGAAAATCTAATGTTAGCTTTTTAAATCAAGTCATTTTTTCACGAAGAGTTAACACAACCCAGTAACATTTGGATTATTATATTGCATAATGTTATCATTTTCTTGTCTTCTTCCATTCTGTGAAAGAACATTGAGGTCTGATCAGGTGGTATTAAAGTTGAAAATTGCCTTTTGTTCAGACTTCTTTGTGTAACTTTTCTATTGCAAAAGTTAAACGTTCTTTTTCTTCCTTTATGTTCAGATGTATTTGGTAAGTGTTATCAAAACAGCGAGAGCCGCTCCTTCACACTCCTTATAAGGAAATCTCCTGTGTGGGGCAGGGCTACATGTCTGCAAATGGCAACAGCAGCTGATGCCCGTCTTTTCTTCAGCCATGATGGTGTTCAGGTAAATTTCTCCATTGTAGATATTTGGTTCTCATTGTGGTTATGAGTCCTTATTAAAGAGATAGCTTTTAAATAAAATGTTCCAAATTCAACCTTGAAATGTTTAATCAGTTGTAAAAATTCTTTTTGCGAGGTCACTCTTCTACGATTTTGGGTCTTCCACTGCACTTTGGGATATACTACAATGTAAGGACCTTCATTCTGGAGTTGAACACAGTTTTAAATGCGATCCCAAAAGGCATAATTTTGCTTTTTAGAAGTATTTCAACACAGTCCAATATTGTTACCTATCGATCGAACCAAAACTGAAATTGGTCAAATTTGTTTCTCATTCTCACACAACTCCAATCGCTCTTTATTTCAGAAAAACGTTGTTTCCAAACCATGTGTAGAAGCTTATTGGAACTGTCTTATCAATAACCTTAACTGGAAAAAGATTTGGAACTTACCGGCCAAATTTATGCTAACTAATAAAGTGAAGGAAGTGTTTTTGAAAATTATTAATAGATTTTACCCTTCCAAAATCTTTTTAAAATGATTAAAAAAAGACATTAATACCTATTGATCTTTCTGTGGAGAACACCCTGAAGATGTATATCTCTTGTTTTGGTCTTGTCCTCTCTCTACCAGGTTATGGGAAGATATTTGTAGACATATTTCTTCTTTTACTAAGGCATGCTTTTCTTTGTATATTATATATTCATATATTGTTTGGCTTTACTGATTTAAACTTCAGGACGAAAAACGGTACTTTTACATGATTAATTTTATATTAGTCGTTGCCAAATAGCACATGCCAACCTTTTTTCTCTATTTTTAAAAATAAGGTGAAACAATATATCCATACAGTGAGTCCTTCAACTAATTCAAAATCCATTAAGACATTTGATTTATGTGTTTTCTTCAATGTCTTTCTGTAATTTGTTGCTCTATGTTTTGAGAAAAAGAAAACACTGTCTTTGCTTATTATATCCCCCTGGCAGTTGTTGTAATATTGTATTGTCTTATTTGCTAATTAAGATGAAAGAAACTAACTAATTCTGCTACATAGCAAGCGTAGTAAAGGTATTCAGATGCAGCCATACTTTATGGACACCAGAATTGGGAAAGTAAATAATTATTTATTTACTCTTTGTCTGATGTCAAGTAATGTTTGATATGAAACATTTAAGGTTCAACAAAACCTTAAAAGAGAAAACAACAATCTGTAATGGGGGAAATACTTTTCCACAATATATTAGTTGCAGCCTTCTGAATGCAGAAGTCCGCTGCGTTGAGCGCCACAAGATTCCCAGTGTTCCTGGACTGATTCTTGTTGTGAAATAATTCTTAGCTGGAGATTTTTGCTTCAGAGTGCAGTCTGTCCTCTGTCTTTAAAAGTTTAACCTTGTGCTGCTCTCTGCTGTAGTCTCTGCTGTCTCAGATCTGGTGGGGTGACATGGAGAGGAATACTGAGGTCTGGAAGCTGATTCTCTCCTTCTTCATGCCTCCCCTCATCTACAGCAACCTGATCAGCTTCAGGTGAGTTTTCTCTTATTGCTCTGCAAGAATGGGAGCTTAGTATTTGGATTCGGGTTTGCACTTGTACTGATATTTGACTCTAATTGTTGGGTTCTTTGACTTTTTTTATTGTTAAAGAATAACATTTAACACTTCCTGTGATCCCCCCCCCCTGGGTTTTGGATAGTTGTACAGATGAGAACTCTGTTTTCTAAGAACAAAACAGAACATGCAAAGGGTGACCATACTTGATGAGTATCAAAAATAAGTCTCAGCATGAAAAAAGTTATGGTTTCACAATAAGATTAATTAAAGATTAATCCATGGCAGGATTTTCTGCCAGTAGTGTCAACTGACAAATTTGTTTCTGTCTGTATTAGCAAAAAAAAAAAAAAAAACTTTTTTGTCATTGTTTTTTTATTGGTTTTCTGTTTTATAGCAGAATAATCAATACAACAACAAAAAACAATGGGAAGAACAAGTTTACAAATTATTTTTCTTTCCACAACAAAAATGATTTGTATCAGATCATTCAATTCATTCATCTTAGGAGTTTATTTCTTAAGACACCTATGAATCATGGCTTTGAAGCACTCCATCCATCCATCCATCCATCTTCTTCCGCTTATCCGGGGTCGGGTCGCGGGGGCAGTAGCTTAAGCAGTGAGACCCAGACTTTCCCCAGGCCACTTGGGCCAGCTCCTCGGGAGGAATCCTGAGGCACTCCCAGGTAAGCCGGGAGACATAGTCCCTCCAGCGTGTCCTGGGTCTTCCTCTGGGCCTCCTCCCGGTGGGAAGTGCCCGGAACACCTCACCAGGTAGGCGTCCAGGAGGCATCCTGACCAGAATCCCGAGCCACCTCAACTGGCTCCTCTCGATGTGGAGGAGCATTGGCTCTACTATGAGCCCCCTCCGAATGACTGAGCTTCTCAACCTATCTCTAAGGGAGAACCCACCCACCCTGCGGTGGATTCTCATTTCAGCCGCCTGTATCCGTGATCTCGTTCTTTCGGTCACCAACCAAAGTTCGTGACCATAGATGAGGGTAGAAACGTAGATCGACCTGTAAATCGAGAGCTTGACATTTTGGCTCAGCTCTCTCTTCACCATGACAGATCAGTACAGCGCCCGCATATCTGCAGACACCTTACCAATCCCTCTGTCGATCTCCCACTCCATTTTTCACTAATTCGTGAACAAGACCCCCATATATGTAAACACTCCACTTTAGGAAAGACCCCATCCCCGACCCAAAGAAGGCACCCTACCCTTTTCAGGCTCAAGGCCACCAAAACGGATCCCCTCAACACCTTTGCTGCGCCTGGAAATCCTGTCCATATATGTTATGAACAGGATTGGTGACAAAGGGCAACCTTTGCGGAGTCCAACTCTCACTGGAAACGAATCCAACTTACTGCCAGGCAATGCGAACCAAAATCTGACACCCGTCATTCAGGGAGTTAACAGCCCTTATCAAAGGGCCCGGTACCCCAGACTCCCAGAGTACCCCCCACAGGATTCCCAGAGGGACGCGGTCGAAAGCCTTCTCCAAGTCCACAAAACACGGTTGGGCTAACTCCCACGCACCCTCCAGGACCATGCTGAGGGTGTAGAGCTGGTCCAGGTTTCCACGGCCAGAACAAAAACCATATTGTTCCTCCTGAATCCGAGGTTCGACTATCCGTCTGACCCTCCTCTCCAGAACCCCTGAATAGACCTTACCAGGCAGGCTCAGGAGTGTGATCCCTCTTTAGTTGGAACACACCCTGTGGTCCCCCTTTTTAAAGAGGGGGACCACCACCCCGGTCTACCAATCCAAGGGAACTGCCCCCTATGTCCACGCCATATATTGCAGAGCCACGTCAACCAACACAGCCCTACAACATCCAGAGCCTTGAGGACCTCCTGTCAAATCTCATCCACCCCCAGACCCCTGCCACCAAGGAGCTTTTTAACAACCTTGGTGACCTCAGCACAAGAGGTTGGTGAGCCTGTCCCAAAGTCCCTAGACCCTGCTTCCAAACAAGAAGGTGTGTCGGTGGGATTGAGGAGGTCGTCGAAAGGTGGACCAGAATCACTTCTGAATAGCACTCTGAACAAATATAAAATAGGTTTTTGTAGGGTTAAGACAATCTAAGTTTCCTAAGTGCAGTATTGCAAAATGAAATTGTGTTTTCCTTTTGAATACTACTAAAGCACTGCTTCCAGGACCTAATGTATTTCTTTTTTTCTCTCTTTTTTTTCTTTTTAACGTGTCCTGTCTAGCAGTTTGCTACTCAGAACTTGTGTCTGAGTACCAACTATACAGTAAGCCCAACAGATTTACTTTCTCAAGCAGAGCATTAGAGCTTTGCTATACTACTCCACTTGATATCTATGTATGAGAAATCCTTATTAATGATGACTGTGGGTTTAATTTCTTGAAGTTATGGACTTGAAAATTAGAAAACAAACAGGAAGAAAGAAAGAAGATGAAGAAGTGAAACAGGAAAGATAGGAGTGTGAACTGATGATACAAGATAGGGAGGTAAACAAAGAACACAAGAAAACATCCTCCACCTCTGTTGGATGGCAGAGAAGTGGGAAAAACAAACCAAACAAAAAAAAAACAATAGAACAGAACAACATTAGCAAAATAAATCCAGTAATATGAACTAAGAACTACACATTCACTACACACAAAAATGGATTAATGAATACATCGCTAATGTCACTGGTAAGCTCCTGGCACCAACTATCTGTTGATGATAACCTCAGCCCAAGAATATGTCCGTACACACCAATGTCCCCACACCTATGTGTGTGTGTGAGCATGTAGGTGTAAATAAGGTTTCCCCATGCAAGTGATTGATAGCTGGTGTAAGAGGCCGTCAATCCGTCCTACAGACATCATCGATACCATTGCTCCAACTAAAGTTAAAGTAGTCTCAGGTAGAAACAAGTGTCCATGGACCAACAATCCTCTGGGATGTAGTGAAAAAAGGGAGTGCCGTCAGGCCGAAAGAAAATGGAGGAAAACTCAACTCCAGGTTCACTCACACTTAGATCTGCTGCTGTCATTCACCTGCACATCTGTGAATGGAACCCTGCTGCTGTTCTTATGTTAAAAGGATGTTTATCTCTTCATAGTTCTTTTATATTACATACAGATTATAATATTTATAAAGACTTTAGCCTTATGGCTCATTCTTTTTATTTTATTTCTTTTTATTTTATTTTATTTTTACTTATGTTAAATGTTTTATGTGCACAACTGTACCGGAAAAAATTCCTAGTTTGTGAACTTGTTCTCAAACAATGGCAATAAAACCGATTCTGATTCTGATTCTGATTCTGATTCTGAGATCTACAAAAACAAGCTGAACAAATATAACTGAACTTTGAAAACTGCAAGAGAAACATTCTTCTCTGAAATCATTAACAGAGACATTAATAACACTCAGACTCTGTTTGCAACAGTTGAAAGACTAACCAATCCTCCAGTGACAGCAGCTCCTGCGCTACACTCCACTGGGGCCTGTAGTGAATTTGCCAACTTCTTCACTGAAAACATTTTAGAAATTAGAAGATCAATCTGTAGAGCAGCACCCAACCCGCCACCATTTTCATTCCCATGTAAAAATAATGCAGGTAAAATGTCAAATTTCTAAAAACTAAATCAATCACATCTTGATGACATTATTAAACAGTTAAACTCCTCCTCTTGCTGCCTCGATATCTTACCCAAACCTTTTTTAAAGAAAGTCCTCCCTGTCATTAAGTCCGATCTGATGCAAATAGTTAACGCATCCATCCAGTCAGGTGTCTTCCGCCAGGCCCTCAAAACAGCAGTTATCAAACCCCTATTAAAGAAAAAAAAAATTTGTTTTTATTAAATTGAATTTCTTAAATATATTCAAAAAGAATGGGCTTCATACATGGAATTTAATGATCTCCCTGGTATGTTGCCATCCACTCTATGGGAAGCAGGGAAAGCTGTGATTGGAGGTAAAATAATTTCATTCTCATCAAATAAAAAGAGAACAGAAAATAAACATGTTCAGGAATTAGAAGAAACTATTAAATCATTAGAACCTTCCCTGGATAAAGAGAGCTTAAGTAAAATAAGGAAAGCAAAATTAGAATTAAATTAAATTATTAATAAAAGGACGCAGTTTTTAATCCAAAGACTTAGAATAGAAAACTTTGAACATAGTAATAAATCAGGTAGCTTCTTAGCTAATCAGTTAAAAATAAATAAATAAATAACAACTATTTCTGCAATCAAAGACAAAATTGGGAATATAATATATGACCCTGAAAAAATAAACAACACTTTCAAAGAATTTTATGAGACTTTATACACACCAGAGATAAATCCTTCAAATAATGATATTGTACAATTTCTGGATAAAATAACTCTTCCTAAACTTTCAGACAGTCAAGCAAAGGCCCTGGATTCAACGCTAACAGTGTCTGAACTCCAGGAGGCCCTCCAATCCATGCCTAATAATAAAGCTCCAGGTCCAGATGGATTTCCAGTAGAGTTCTATAAAGAATTCTGGAATATTCTGGCACCAACATTTTACAAAAAGTTGCAGGAAACAAAGGAAAATGGCTGAATACCACCAAACATGAATTCTGCCTACATCAATCTTCTATTAAAACCAGGAAAAGACCCTATGTCTCCTACCAGTTATCGTCCCATTTCTCTTATCAATGTGGATCTGAAAATAATTTGCAAAGCTCTTGCAAGAAGGATAGAGAAAATAACACCTCTAATAATCCACCCTGATCAAACAGGTTTTATAAAAGGTAGGCTCTCTTCAACAAATTCACGTAGATTAATAGATTTAATAGATAATTCCTACTGTAAAAACATCAAAACCAATATATTATCTTTAGATGCAGAAAAAGCATCTGATAGAGTTAACTGGAAATTTTTATTTGCAGCCTTAAATAAATTCGGATTCAATAATTCTTTTGTAAACTGGTTAAAAATATTATACAGCTCACCAACAGCATGTATTAGGACCAATAATGAAACATCATCAAGGTTCTTCCTTCAGAGAGGTACCAGGCAGGGATGTCCACTTTCTCCCTCCCTCTTTGCTATTTTTATTGAACCATTAGCAGCAGCAATCAGGCAAAATAATAATGTTAAAGGTATACAATGCAACAAAATAGAACATATTAATAAAAGGAGAAACTGGGTTTATACGCAGATGATGTACTACTTTTTCTACAGCATTCACAAACTTCCTTCTCTCAGGTAATTGAGTTAATAAAATCTTACTCAAGAGTTTCAGACTATTCCATAAATTGGTTAAAATCTACAGTCCTTCCAATCAACTGTTCTTACCAGGGTCCTGTTGCTTTACAGCTCCGGTCGGGAAATATTACATATCTAGGTATCCATATCTCACCAAGACTGGCAGACTTATCAAAGCTAAACTACGTCCCACTTTTAAAAAAAGTGGAAGATGATCTGGCAAGATGGAAATAAGTGATATTGGAAGGGTAGCTACAATAAAAATGGTTTTGCCTATAATCAATTATTTATTCTCAATGATCCTTAGCAAACCATCACCTGATTGGTTTAGATCTCTGGACTCTTCTGTTTCTAAATTTCTTTGGAAAGATAAACCCCCACGTATCAGCTTAAAAACACTACAGAAGTCCAAAGATAAAGGAGGTCTAGATCTACCAAACTTTCGTCATTATTTCTTAGCTAACAGGCTCCAATACACATCAAGATGGGTAAAACACAGTTATATCGATGAGTGCTGGGTAGATGTTGAACAGACACTATGCAATAAGATAAAACTTTCAGATCTACCTTTTGTTAGCTCAAATATAAAACAAAATGAATGTTTTAAAAGTATTAATATCAGCTCCTCTCTGACAGCTTGGTGGGAATTTCTTAAAATGACAAAGACCTCACTAGTCCCATGCAGGCGTACACCCATCTGGAATAACCCCGGATATCTTACAAAAAAAATGCATGATCAACTTTCCAGGCTGGAGTTGTAAAGGAATTGAATACCTGGAGCATATATTTGATGGAACAGACTTTATCCAATTTAATACATTGGTTACACAATTCTGAATTAACAAGAATAAATTCTTAGAATACCAACAAATTAAATCAATTATAAAAAATAAATTTAGGCTCAATACAGTTGATTTACAAATTCCAGGAAAAGTTTTAGACTTCCTTAATCTTAACCCTCCCAAACTGCTATCTAAAATATACAAAACATTAAATAGAATAGATGAATCAATAGCCCTTCCTATTTCAAAATTGGAGATGGACTTGTCCATCTCAATTGACCAAAACATCTGGTCTCAAATTTCATTAAGAACCTTTAAATTTCTTAAAAATCCTAATCTACGATTAATACAATATAAAATCCTTCATAGAGTGCATTATACAGGGCAACGGATGTTCAAGATGGGTTATACGCCGTCTGATACCTGTTTACAATGTACAAGCAATCTACCAGACAATTATATTCATGCTCTTTGGTTCTGCCCACCTGTTAAGAAATAGTGGTACCAGATATGTGAAGACCTATCAAAGTGTCTGAAATGTAATATCACACCTGCTCCCACAGTTTGCTTGCTGGGAAATTTAGATGAAGTTACCATGGATACAAAGTCTATGCAATTATTTCACATCGCCTTATGCATCGCTAAGAAAAATATCCTCTTGAACTGGAAAAATAAAAATATTCTGAATATTAATCAATATAGAGATCTCCTTCTGGATTACATTGGTCTAGAAACGGCATCTGCCTCCACATCTGATCAATCTTTCTGGTCACCCTTGATCAGTTCCATCACCTAGTGGGGTCGGGCCCTTGATTCTGTTCTGTGGGACACGGTTGCCGATGTGGATCTTAAGGGTTGGTGGTGACTACAGGGGGGTCTTGGCCTTAGCGCTCGGGGGGGTGCTGAGGTCGGGGCCTCTGGCCGGTGTTGGTCGGCCTCCGCGGTGACTGACCAGTTGGTGGGGTGTGGGCTGGTGGGTGGAGGTGCTGGGTTCTGTTGCCTCCCGGCCATTGGGCGGTAGTAGCAAGGCTGGAGGATGTCGGCCTGGGAGTTGGCCGCCTGGGGCTTCGGTCTGCTCACGGGCCTGGCGCGACCTGTCCGGGGTACCCGAGTCGGTGGTGCGCCGGGTTCCGGCCTCGGCGCGGGGGCCCTCGGACGCTGGCGGTGCCTGGGGCGTCTCTTATAGGCGGGGAGGCTTACCATCTAGCACAGGCGTTCTTTTTAACGGGGTGCACTTGGGACGGGACGGGGGAGGGCGTGGAGGGGGGGCTAAACTCAACCTGGGTGTCTAGTGACTTGTGTTTTGTTAGCAGTGTGAATGTTGGGAAGGATTTAGGTGTGCCCCTGGGGTGGGGGCTGGTGGATTGCCGGAACTCCTATGGGGCTCGGGGGTGCCGCTGCCGTGGGCCCCGACTTGACGTGCTGGGGCCTCCCACCCCTGGTGGATCGGGCCGGACGGGGGTGCCTATTGGAGTCAGCGGGGGAGCTGGCTCCCTGGGGTTGGCAATGGTCACCCCACTTATTTTCTGCCCATCCCCATGCCTCTGTCCACCTGCTCCTTCATTCTACCATTCACAAGGCCTTGGGACATGGGCACGTCACTGGGGTGCGGGATGGAGCTTCCGTCTTCGCTACCCGGTGGCGGCCTGGGTCCCGATTTTATTGAGCAACTTAGACACTTACACTTGCAACATTTACATGGAACGCACATGTAGGGACCTGGCGGTGGGGCGCATTGGCGCTGGGGGCGGGACCCCTCATGGGGGGCCCCTTATAGGGGCCCGTTGTGGGGGGCCTCGCCTGTGGTGCCGGCACCCACTGTTTAAATGCATCTAGACACTGAGGGCCCGGGGGGGGAGATGGGGGTACCCGGCAGTATTCCCATGTCCCACCCCTCTGTTTTAAGTGCACATTAGAACAACACGCAACAACACCACATTGAGCGGGGGGAGAGAGGCTGGGGGGTCTTTCCACACCCCTGTTCGTTGGACCATCAGGGGTCGGAGCCCGGGTAGAACATCAGGCCGTCTGGTCGGGGTCCTGGGCTGGTGGGCTGCTCTTGCCGGTGTGGGGGCCTTGGCGGTCTGCTTGTCCCCATCCTGGTGGGCAAAGGGGTCTGTCTCCCGGGTGCAGGGGCAGGGTGCTCTATTGGGGCGTCTGTCCCTGGGCCTGGGAGTATGGAGTATAGTGTACGTATGGGGGGTATGAATGAGTGTATAGCGTCCTTTTTTTCGTATGTCCTGTATTTGTAAGAATGTGTACGCATGAGAGGGAGGGTACGTATGAGTGTCTCTGTCTGTCTATGTCTACCTGTCAGGTTGGGTGTTTGGCTTCCCTCTGGCCTGATGCGTCTTCTTCCCCTCAGTTACTCCCCGTCGGTGATGGATGCTCCTGCCCGCTGGTTGATGATGGCTCTCGATGCCTGGGGCCGGGGGTCCCGGTTGCGGCCCGGCTCGGTCCTGGTGCATGTCTGGCGGGTCCTGGGTGGTCCGGTGTGTCGGGCGGCCGCTGTTTCGGGCCGACGTCCTCCTTGGATTGACTGGGGCACCTCTTATGGGGGTGCCGGGGTTGTAGAGTAGGTTGGTGCCGTCCGGTGGATCGGTGGGGACCGTGCCTGGCACCCAGGCCTCCTGCCGGTTCCAGGACTTCTGCTGGCTGGTCGGTTCATCTGGGGGGGGCTTTCCGGCATTGGCTGGGCCCCTGATCTTTGCGCCCTGCGTGGGGCGGGATCTGGACCCAGGAGCTGGAAGATCTGGATGTCCAGGTGCTGGCTGGGCGCGGCCTGGGGAGGGCGTGCATCTGCTGTGGCTCTTGCTGTGGCTCCCTGGCGTGTAGTTGTGTGGGGGCGGCCCGGGTTGTTGGCGATGGGTATTGGTCCGGGGTGGCGGCGGCGTGTGTTGTCCGTCGGTTGGCTGCGGATCCCCCTTGCCTGCGGCGGCGGCGGGGGGCCCTTGTCGGCTGGTCCCTGGTTGGGGCCCCGCTGGGGGGCGGGGTGCCCCTGGTCCCCGTGGCCTCCGGGTCCTGATCCGGGCCCGCCCTGGCGTAGCCGGTTTCCGGCTGAGCCCGTGGGCTCGTCACTGCGATCTCTCGGGCCCCAGCATTGCGGCTGGTGGGTGTTCCCCTGGGGCTTCCATCTGTTCCTCTCTTGGTGGGTGATCGACCCTGCGCTGATCCGCCTGTGGCCTCTGTACTCTGTGGGACCCTGGATGCATACATCTCTTGCCTCCTCCATGTCTGTGTCGATTCCTGTAGGACGGATTGACGGTTCCTTACACCAGCTATCAATCACTTGCATGGGGAAACCTTATTCAGACCTGCATGCTCGCACACACATAGGTGTGGGGACATTGGTGTGGACGGACATATCTTAAGCTGAGGTTATCATCATTAGTTAGTTGTTCACAGGAGTTTACCAGAAACATTTGTATTATGTTCATTAATCCATGCTTGTGTGTAGTGAATGTGTAATTCTTAGTTTATTCTACTAGATCCGAACTATTGGTTTGGTTCTGTACAGTTTGTTGTTTTTGTTTTGTATTACTGTTTCTCTGCCGTCCGGCAGAGGTGGAGGACTGGGATGTTTTCTTGTGTTCTTTGTTTGCCTCCCTGTCTTGTGTCGTCGGTTCGCGCCTCTGCTGGTCCGGTTTCTTTTCTTCACCTTCTTCCTTTCTCCCTTCTTGTCTCGGTTTAGTGTCCATGACGTCAGGAAATTGAACCCACAGTAATCACTAATAAAGATTTTTCATACATATACATCAAGTGGCGTACTACAGCGAAGCTGTAATACTCTGCTTGGGAAAGTAAAACTGTTGGGCTTGTACTTGGTACTAAGACACCAATTCTGAGTAGCATACTGCTAGACAGGACACGTAAAAAAAAAAAAAAAAATACTATTAAAGAAGAACAACCTAGATAATACATTGATGCAAAATTATAGGCCAGTCTCTAATCTCCCATTCATCAGTAAGATTATTGAAAAAGCTGTATCTCAACAGTTAACTACATTCCTGACAATAAACGACTCCTTAGATAATTTTCAATCTGGTTTCTGTGCCTATCATAGCACTGAGACTGCCCTAGTAAAAGTTTTTAATGTCATCCACATAAATACAGACAGCCTCAAAACCACAGTTCTGGTTCTGTTGGACCTCAGTGCAGCGTTTGACACTGTTGATCACAAAAAATTATTGGAACGATTGGAGAGCTGGATCGGACTCACTGATACAGCACTTCAATGGTTTGAGTCTTACCTCAAAAATAGACAGTTCTTTGTGTCCATTGGAAATTTTCATCAGAAAAAACTGAAATCATATGCGGGGTCCCCCATGGCATCATCCTGGGACTCCTCCTGTTCAATATTTATATGCTCCCACTAACCAAGATTATAGCAGCCAATCAGATAAGTTACCATAATTATGCAGACGACACACAGCTATACATTACATTGTCACCAGGTGACTTTGATTCTATCCAGACCTTAAATGAAATCATTGAACAAATCAATGACTGGATGTCCCGTAACTTTCTCCAGCTAAACAGAAACAAAACAGAAGTAATTATTTTTGGACCTAAGGAGGAACGATCCAGAGTCAGCACAAACCTTCAGCTAATACAACTAAAAACGACTAATCAGGCCCTTAATCTAGGTGTAATAATAGACTCAGACTTGAACCTCCAGGGTCACATAAAGGCAATAACAAGGTCAGCCTTCTATCACCTGAAGAACATTTTGAGGATTAAAGGACTGATGTCACAGAAGGACCTTGAAAAACTGATCCATGCGTTTATCTTTAGTCAGATTGATTACTGCAACAGTGTCCTCACAGGTGTACCTAAAAAAGCAATCAGACAACTGCAGCTGATCCAGAATGCTGCTGCCCGTGTCCTCACTAGAACTAGGAAAGTAGAACACATCACCCCAGATCTTAAGTCTTTTCAATGGCTCCCTGTAGCTCAGAGAATATACTTTAAAATAATCATACTAGTTTATAAATCACTGAACAGTTTAGCACCAAAGTATGTTGGAGATCTGCTGTCACTATACCAACACAGCAGACCACTCAGTTCCTCCAACTCGAGCTTACTTAACATTCCTAAAATTAGAACTAAACAAGGAGAGGACGCCTTCAGCTTCTATACTCCACGAATCTGGAACAAACTTCCAGAAGAATGCAAAAATGCTGAATCGTTAGGCTCTTTTAAATCAAAGATTAAAACTCTACTATTCAGAGCTACTATTCTGATCACTATTTGATTCTCGTGGTTTAAGATTTATTCAAAAAAAATTTATTTCCTTTCTAACCTATTGTGTTTTATCTGTTTTTTATCTATATTGCATAAATTTGTTCCTTACATCATCTTTTCTTATTGATTGATTGTGTCTATCTGTTAAATCTATGTTTCTGTTTTTCTCTAATCATGCTTCTGTAAACATGTATTTGGTATCATTATCACTGAATCATGTAAAGCACCTTGTGTTGAAAGTGTGCTACATAAATAAAATTGCCTTGCCTATAAAAGGTAACTATCTCACCGTTTACTTTATCCTCTACCAATATAAATCTCCCTTCTGTCTTTAATTGCAACAATATGTTCAGAAATAACCCACCCACATTTTAAAATGACCACGGCTCTTGTTTGTTGGGAACCATTTGAAGATAAAGAAAACGTATTTGAAATGCTTTCTCAGAAGTTTGATGTTCTAAACTTGCCATATATGTTTCCTGTAAAAATCCCAAATATTTTCCTCTTTCAATTTCCTAAGAATATTTCTCCACTTTTTAGTTTGGGAGCCCATTTACATTAAGTACTTTAAGCAAACACGTTTGTAATAGTGTAATGTAAAGCCATCATTTTCACCAATATAAATTTCCAGTAAAACAACATTAAAACCCCCACTGTTAACACAAAACTGAAACATGTATTGAAGAACAATTAAATAATTTTAAAGACCTCCATATACTTAGCATTATTTGATCCCTTTAGGTCTTTGTTGGAGAGAAAAGAGTAAAGTCCCACCACAAGGTTGGGGCTCTCCCTAGCACCTTTATGTACACCCCACAAACACTAAACGAGTTAAACAGTATATGGTAAATGGCCTGCATTTGTATAGCGCTTTACTCAGTCCCTACAGACCCCAAAGCGCTTTACACTACATTCAGTCATCCACCCATTCACACACTGGTGATGGCAAGCTACGTTGTAGCCACAGCTGCCCTGGGGCGCACTGACAGAGGCGAGGCTGCCGGACAATGGCGCCACCGGGCCCTCTGACCACCACCAGTAGGCAACGGGTGAAGTGTCTTGCCCAAGGACACAACAACTGAGACCGTCAGAGCCGGGGCTTGAACCGGCAACCTTCCGATTACAAGGCAAACCGCCAACTCCTGAGCCACAGTTGTACATATACAGTATCCAACTATTCAACCGAACTTGCATCTACTTTTTTAATTGAACAGAATAATGAATATTACCTCCGTTTTGAAAGATTGTTTGAGGATATGAACTCCTTAAGTTTATGTCTGGCCTGTGAATCAGTTTGCAATCCTTTGACCTTGTTATCCACTTGTTTCCATGAGAACGCATTGCATATCTTTTCTTCAATGCTGGGGTCAAGATTTACACGCATAGTGGCCACCTTGATGCCCTGCACTCTCAGCTCCCTTGCCGATTCCTCTGTATTACTGTAGGTCCGTGGTCCTAGGTTTTCTGTTTTCTCCATGATTTCATAGGCATAATCGTGGTTGAAAAAAATCTGTTTGTTGCCCAATAACATATTTTTATTCCAGGCAAGTCTAAGGACCATTTCTATTACATTAAACTGGAGAAAACTGACGATCAGGGATCTCAGTGTTGCAGCCAGGTCTTTCTTTTTTTGTCAAGCCTCTATGTGCATGCTGCATTTGGGGAGGCATTCCATAAGGTAGTGGCATCTCTGTTGAGAGTAGATTTTGTACAAAATCTATTGTTGACTCTCCCTGTGAGACCTTTGGCACCCTGTAATGGATGGATGGATGTTGTTCCTTCTCGATCTACTCTCCAAATCAATAACCTTTTCTTAAAGTTTGTGCTGTTCTTTCAAATAGAGTAGCCCCTCTCTAATCATCACGCCGCTGTCCTTCATCTCCGTATGTGTTTCTCTGTCTCAGCATGACCCTGCCCTGATACTGTAGTGTTGCCACGCATCAAGTTAGCTTTAAATTTATTTCTTATTTAAACATTGTCAATTTATCTGTCAGTTTCTTATTAATGTCCTTTTTGAGTCCCAAGAATGACTCTTGAATTTCGTGATTAAAGCTTCCGAGTTCCTTGGACACTTACTATTTCGCATTGGATATCTCCTCCAGTCTCCCACACTATCTCTTTGCTAGAACTTAGCCTGTGGTTGCCATCTTCCATATCAAGTTGCTACATTTGTTTGTTTTGGGTTAGCACTTTTCCAGTCGTCAATTGCTCCATTACTTCTCTTAATGGCTTTTTTGGGTGATTTTGAGTCATGGCATTTGAGTGTAAAGGCTGTTTTTAGCCCGGTTGTGACGAAGCTGAGTAACTATGCGTCCACTACAAAGCCAGTCACCGGAAGTCTGAAAACTGAAAACCACTTTTACGTAACATGACTCTTGGGAAAAATGTAAAGAGGGAGTATCACAGCAAGAAATTTTAGGTCTCGAGATAGTTCTTCTTTAGTAGACCCTTAAATTACATGTAATGTTTTTGTGTGTTTAGAGAACCAGAGGAGGAGACCAAATCTTCGACAGTTTACTACATCAGAGACAATGACAGCATTGGGGAAAATGATGCCACTGTCTTTTCCATTGCTGACATCATACAAAAGTAAAATGAAAAAAATATATAAATCAAATTATTGTCTTTGATTTTCTTCATATTAAACATTAAAATCTCTTATTTGTTTTGTTTTTTTTGACTGCAGTGAGGAGGACATGGAAGAATTGAATACCCCAAAAGAAAACTTAAAAGGTAGATATGAATGTTTGATATGTTGGGGTTTCCTAATAACTTTCGTAAAAATAATAATAAGAAGAAACATCCTTCCAAGTCAGAATGAGCCTTGGAGATAGGGAAATGTTTTGAATTACTCAGATAGATAGATAGATAGATAGATAGATAGATAGATAGATAGATAGATAGATAGATAGATAGATAGATAGATAGATAGATAGATAGATAGATAGATAGATAGATAGATAGATAGATAGATAGATAGATAGATAGATAGATAGATAGATAGACATTTTTTAGATATTTATTAGATATTTATTTGTATATTATTGCGGCACATAAGTATTTGAACGTTCTTGACCAGGTTTGCACACACTGCAAATGGGATTTTGGCCCTCTCCTCCACACAGGGACTTTGGCCCCTCATCTATAGAATACTCTAGATCTGTCAAATTTTGGGGCTGTCACTGAGCAATACAGAGTTTCAGCTCTTTCCAAACATTTTCTATTGGATTTAGGTTTGGATATTGGCTATACCACTCCACAACCTTGATATGCTTCTTATGGAGCCACTCCTTTTTTATCCTGATATTGTCATGTTGGAAGACCCATCCATCACCCATCTCCAATGTTATGATTGAGGGAAGGAAGTTTTTGCACAAATCTTACAATACATGGGCCCATTAATTCTCTTCGTGATTTATTGCAGTCGTTCTATCCCTTTTACAGAAAATCAATACCTAAGCATGCTTAGTGTTCTGTCCCTGACAAGAGAGTTCAGGTCGCTGGGTGTGTTGCCGGTGGAACCAACAAAGAGTTTTAGGTGGACAGTCAGTGGTGGCTGGTGGAATTTTCTCCAGCGGGGGCTATGGCAATGATAGTTGAAAATTAGCTGCCAAACAATTACATTTCGTTTACCTAATTAATTACAGGGTAGCTGTGAATTAATCCTGACTAATTAACAGTCCAAATATGACTAAAAAAACAACAATTTGCGGTATAAAGGGACAAATCCAATTGCCATAGCTCTTTTTCATTAAATAAAGGAGCGATTAATAGATTGTTTTATCTTTTAGCCAGTTGCTAAGGTAAATTAAATGGCTAACAATTTCTGCATTTAAAGCTGACTGACGTCCCATGAATTTACAGGAATTGTAGGCTTTTTACGAAGAAGACCATTTGGTTATATACAGAACGTTCTCCACATGATAATTTTTACAAAAGACTCCAAGGGGGCAATTCATGGTATTAGGAACTGGGGCGCTTAAACTTCTTGACAGGGTCATTTTGGTATTTTATTTTGTTATGGTGATTTGAAAAGAGTTCACAATTTTTTCTCACAATAAATAGCTTCACAACATCACTGACTGTGACTACAAAAATTTATTTTATTTTTTTTTCATTCATATTCTTTTAGAAATGGCCAAAAAAGAAAAAAAATCCATCAGAGTGTTTAAATCTATTGGAACAACTATATTTGTCCATAAGAAATAATGACTCAATCAGAAAAAATAAAGCGGAATGTAAATAAGGGAGCACTTCCAACATGATGCCACCCCAAGAGGTATAATTCAAGAAAGCAAGACAAAAAAAAAGCAAGAGCAACCACTGCAGAGAGAATAGCAATGCCCAACTGTTTTTCTTTTTTCAATTAAGGACAACATTGTAAGAAAAATGGTTGTTTACATTTTGCTTTGAAAAGATTTGACTTTCGTAAGCTGCATGTAAATTCACTGTTTGATTCACTGCGTTTGTCTTGTGTGCTTTTTTTACCAGCCTCTATGCAGACAAATCCCAAAAGGCCATTTATTGTGTCAAGGTGGAGGCAGTTCTGGTATGCACCAGTCACCTCATTCCTGGGCAATGTGCTGATGTACTTCTTATTCCTTTGCCTGTTTGCCTATGTTCTGTTGGTGGACTTTAAACGTCCACCCCCTGAGGGCCCCTCCTCTCTGGAATTTGTGCTTTACTTCTGGGTCTTCACATTAGTTTGTGAAGAGATCCGACAGGTTGGTTGTTTTCACACAGCTATTTCTACACTGACATACACTGTTTACTTCTTAAATATATTAAAGCCTAAAAATTTGGGAAATTTATTAGATTTAGAGGCCATTATAACTATTGAGGCTTCTGTCCCATTATAAGTAAATAACATAATTGCATTATTGAAATCGCAGCATTATGTCCACCAAGGAACACAGCTGACAGGTCAGGGAAGATAGTTGTGGAGAGGTTTAAAGTAGAGTTCTAAATCTAGAGAAACAATAGAAGCTTTGTACATCCCACAGAGCTCTTTTCAGTTCATTGTCTGAACACAGACCAATTTCTAACCTACCAAGACATGCACATCTACCAGACTGAAAAGCTGGGAAAGGACAGCTTTAAACAGGACCATTATTTAAAAAGACTTTTGATAATTTTACACATTAACATATTTTTTACATGTAAAAAAAAACAAAAAGATAATGCATTTAATCCTTGCTCTGACCTCTGTTCACAGACCTTTTTTGGCGGCAGTTTGTTTTTGCTACAAAGGATGAAAAGCTACATTCAGGATAACTGGAACAAGTGTGACCTCACAGCAATTCTTCTCTTTCTTTTGGCTCTAATATGCAGGTAATTGTTTTTCTTACACTAACAGTACCAAAATAATATCTTTGAAAAAGAACTTTAAAGCCTGTCAGAACTGATCTTTCTTTTTTTCAAAATGTATTCTTTCTGTGTATGTTTGTATTCACAAGTGGAACTGTGCACAAGCTACAGACAATGCACAGTACCAGTAAACAGGCATGCACCAAACAGAATTTGGGGAGTGTTTATTAGCTCAGGATTTTGTAATGACCTGACGTGCTTTAAGGTTTGTCTTAAACAGTCATAAATTAATTACATTGAGAGCAAAGGCAACAGGAATTTTGTGCAACAGAAATGTAACTATGTTCGGCTCACACAACCATTAATAAAAACCATTTAATATTAAGTAAATTAATAATAAATATATAGCTAATCTTATCTAAACATGTCGGGGGCACCGGCCTTTTTTTGAAAGGGAATTTTCGAACATTCTCAGTCTGTTATTGAGGAATTAATTAAATGCTGTGGAACTGCAACCACTGCCTGAAAACACTAGAATAAGTACAAATGACTTCTCTCCAAAGAATGAGAATTTAGCTGAGACATATGGTTGGGTGATATGGCCTCATATCTATATTGCAATATAATCTAAAGCATGTGCTTTAATGATATCAATACCAATAAATTATTTTCTTTTTGCTTTAGATATGTCAAAATGACAGTTCTAATTTTCTAGATACATTGTAGCATAACAACTTCCAAAAGGTATGCAATGCCACAAAAAGAAAATGGATTTTGTAAAATGCATTTAAAAAAATTCAAATCTTTTTCCAAATAAATGAATCACAAAAATTCTCAAAACATAAATTAAGAGGAAGCTATTTTAAATAAAAGCTAAATGTCATGAAAACAAAGTTTCAAATTGTCTGCTTTCCTGGTCACTTATTTATAAATGTTATATTGCACATAAGAAAACCTGCACATATTTGAAATAAAAATGCTACAAAGTTCAACAGATTTCTTTTTTATAAAATTAATTACAAAAAATGTTAAACTTGGAATATCTTATGTAAAGACAAAGAATTAACATCAGTATTGATTTTCCTCGCATACGTAGTACAAAGTGTGTAGGCACAGCTTGAAGTCATCATCAAAATGTGTTGTCTCAGTAGGCCCGTATAGTCAAAATCTCTACCTTTTGCTAAATTTATATAAAATCTACAATATTCCTTTTATATTGCCCACTACTACTGAGGCGTCTCTGCATTTGGGCCCGTTGTTGAAACCAGTTGAGTTGCTGTGCCCCACATAAGTTTTATCATGCCGGGGACACCAGTGGAATTTAGTAATAAATAATAAATTACAAATTGCATGTATACTACTAAACCAAACAAATAGAGTAATAGGCAACATGAACAAATGAAATGAATAATGAAACATGATAATGAATAATAATAAAAATCAGAAAACAGCAACAATGCAGCAGTATCAGTTTACCATGAAGAAAATGTGTGTATGCGTGTGTGCGTGTAGTGTGTGTGTCTGCGTGTGTTGGCGCGTGTGTGAGAGGTATTGCATTACTACCCTTCTTAGGACCGATGTTGAAATATTCACTAACCTTCTTGGGACATATGGACCTTGTTAGGACCGAACCGCTTTTTAAGGTTAGGGGTTAGGTGTACAGGTATCATGTGAATTGAGTTTAGTTAGGCTTAGGGTTAGGAATAGATCAGCAATGTTTGTCTGTTTGTCACCTTGAGGAAAATTAGAACAATAATTAATTGCTTTTTTTTTTTCAGAATGTTTCCTTGGTCATTTAATTTTGGTGGAGCTGTGATGGCCATCGACTACATGGTCTTCACACTGCGTCTGATCCACATCTTTGCCATCCACAAACAGCTTGGACCCAAAATCATTATTCTTGGAAAAATGGTAATTGAACTGAAAAACGACTCCTTTAATTTACAGTTTTAACGTTTTAGACCTCTCCATCAGCATGCTATGTGTTTACATGAAGAAATATGGCCAGTTTTAAAGGCTTCACAAGAGCAAAAAAAACATTACAACCCACAAACGCCTGAAATTTCTAAGACAAATGAGACCAATTTGTGGATATTTTTCCATGATACTTAGCACAGCATCACACGAGGCATATCAGCAAACAAATTTCATACCGTCAAATATGATGTGTGAGAAATGAAGGTTTGGGCTTGTTTCACAGCCACTGGGTCTAATAAGCTTGCATTTTAATTATGGTAACCATAAAATTTGCCGTAATTTCAAGTACTCTCAATTCCTATCTGCCTGAATGCTAAAGCTAGACCCAAACTTGATCATCATACTGAGTGAATTTTGCCTGTTGTGGAAAATAATCTTTAACATAGATTAGAGCTTAATGCCCTCTGTCATTTAAGAATTTAATGCATCATGTTGATCAACACTTAGGAACGGTGAACACAAAGCATTTACAACACCTGAACATGCCTGCTCTTCAATTATACCACATTATCTAATATAAATTTGTCATTTTTTATCCTCATTAGCACCATTCGTAAGATCAGTATCATCCGGTAGAACTGATTGATACTGGTCAGATATTAAATAAATAGTATGTTGAGTCCTTGACACATCTCAATCAGTACATAATGCATGATATCATGCTTATTTTCTCTAACCTGACCTCCTGTCATTGTTGTTACTCAGGTCATATACAGAATAAAATTACATACCAATGAAAGGCCTTATCTCATCTCTTTCAAGGTTTTTGACCTGAGTACAAGACTAATAATTTAATTAAACTGTTGTGAGGAAAATTCAATTCATTTCCACTCACTTTTATTCATGTTGCGCCAATTCACAACAAATATCATGTCAGAGCACTTTACAACAAAACTCATTTCAATACAATTATACAAAGTTTCCAATCAGTTATAAGTTTTCTATGTAAGGATTCCCAGCAGATTCCATGAAGTCGTTGACTTGGGGTTGAGCCACTTTGAAGCAGGTCTGCAACCACGGCAAGCCGTTCAGCAATCCCTCATACTGAGCAAGCATGAAGCGTTATTGGAGAGGAAAAACTCCCCTTTAACAGGAAGAAACCTCCAACAGTACCTGGCTCAGTATAAGCGACCCTCTGCCTCGACCATCTTGGGGTCTGAGGATGTTCGGTCACTTAGAGCACCATCTGGACCGATGTTCACCATCCAACAGGTGGAACCATAGTTGAGCAGGACACCAGACCGGGCGGCGCTTCTATGGACAGAGAAACACTAAGAGAAAAACAAGGTTAACAATTGCAATAACAACATACATAGTTTATTGGATAGTTGTAGAAAAGAAAAGTAAAAGAGTGAAGAAAGTGGTCAGTCTGACCTCCAACAGTCTAATCCTATAGCAGCAGAACTACAGAGATAACTAAGCCATTGTAACTAAAAGCTTTATCAAAAAGGAAGGTTTTAAGCTTAGTCTTAAAAATAGACAAGAGTGTCTGCCTCACAGACTAAAACTGGGAGCTGGTTCCACATGAGAGGAGCCTGGTAACTAAAAGATCTGCCTCCTATTCTACTTTTAGAAATGCTAGGAACTACCAGTAGACATGCAGTCTGAGAACGATGTGCTCTGTTAGGAACATATGGAACAATCAGGGGCCGAATTCACAAAGAATCTTAGGGCTAAAAGTAGGTCCTAACTGCCGAATTTAGGAGTAACTCCTAAAAAATGTGGGCGTGTCACTCTTAAATTTAGGACTCCTAGTTTCTTAAGATAAAAGTAATTTACAACCACTTTTAGGCCTAAAAGTAGCTCCTAAGTCTGTGAGTCCTTAAAAGAAGTCAAGAGGACTCCTACCTCCCTAAGACCTAATAACAAAGACTCCCAAAATGGCTGCAGCCAGACGCAATGTGTTGGACACTCTGGATGATTCGGAATTAACCAAACGATAAAGACTCGTTTATTGCAGATGTGGTGCGGGATGCAATCACGTCTCCAATTAAACGTAACAACCCGATCAGTCCAGAAATTAAATGTTTAGCGAAACTAAGATATTTAGCCACAGGGAAATAGCAACTTTGCAAAGCGGACGACTTGGGTATATCACAACCATCTATTTTAGTAATAAATTAGTAATATTTTTAATGTGGGGGATAAAATTCAGCTCAGAGTCAAAAATCACACCCACAAAGACACCAGACCGGGCACCAGACCGGGCGGCGCTTCTATGGACAGAGAAACACTGAGAGAAAAACAAGGTTAACAATTGCAATAACAACATACATAGTTTATTGGATAGTTGTAGAAAAGAAAAGTAAAAGAGTGAAGAAAGTGGTCAGTCTGACCTCCAACAGTCTAAGCCTATAGCAGCAGAACTACAGAGATAACTAAGCCATTGTAACTATAAGCTTTATCAAAAAGGAAGGTTTTAAGCTTAGTCTTAAAAATAGACAAGAGTGTCTGCCTCACAGACTAAAACTGGGAGCTGGTTCCACATGAGAGGAGCCTGGTAACTAAATCACACCCACAAAGACTCCCAAAACGATCGTGAAGGTTTTGAACTTGGTGCGGGATGCAATCACGTCTCTAACTAATCGTATAACAACCCAATCAGTTCAGAAATTAAATGTTTAGCGACACTAAGATATTTAAAAAGCAACTTTGTAACGTGGACGACTTGGGTACCTATCACAACCATCTATCAGCCGATCACTCCACCAAACTATTAACGCGCTCTGTTGACCACATATTATCCAACAATTTGTCCGTTTCCCATTAGACATCCAACAACTGCATCGAATTAAAGCCAATTTTATGGCAATTGCAAGTATGCCGGGGGTGGTCGGAGGTGTGGATAGCACGCATATCACAATAATTGCGCCATCAATAGATGAGGATATTTATGTAAATAGGAAAAGATCACTCCATAAACACACAGATTGTTTTTGACTGCGAAGACTATAGTGATATATATATATATATATATATATATATATATATATATATATATATATATATATATATATATATATCCTTCAGGAAGAAGATATCGTTCTATTAAATACACTACATCTCGTCACCCAAAAAGTTTTGTTAAAAAAAGGCTGTTAGGGCCTAGAATCAATGCACTTGATTACTTCTGACATGTATTTTATTATTTTATTTACTTTTATTATTATTTATTAAATAGTGCTTTTATCACTTGTGTAAGCATTTAAATGTATCTGTGTTGTTGTGGGCAGTATTTTTTTTGTGTGTGTGTGGTTGTCTGTTAATGTTTGTCTATGTTGATAATGTATAATCACAGATAAATTCCTCAAAAGATGCAGGGAGCAAACTAGCCCTTTGGATGTATTACTTTCATAATTAAGGTATTGCATATCTGAACATGTCCTTTATTTTGAAATGTAATCTATGCTTACCATGGGTGTTTTCTATTTAGCCATGTTAACTGTTTGAGCTTGATATGAAAGAACCAATTCCTATCCTTAGCAGTACAATGAGACGCTTCCGAGGACTCCTGAAAGGCTCCGGGGCGAACCCGGTGTAAACTACTCCATAGATTAGTTGTTGTACATTAGTTGTTGTAAGGCCATATATACACTTGCTTTTAATTATGATCTCAGTGCTGCTTTTGAAACATTTGATCACAATATAATCTTAGAAAGGCTTGAACATGTTTTCAAGGATCAAAGGAACAACACTAGGAGGATTTAAATCATATTTGTCAGTCAGATTCCAGTTTGTTCATGTAAGTGATAATTCTTCACACTCAAGGGTTACTTGTGGAGTATCACAGGGTTCTATGTTTAGACCAGTTCTTTTTACTATACAGTATACTGTATATGATTCCAATTACGCTGGGTTCCAAATTATTATGCAAATCATATTTTTATCAGATTTACCAAATTACCTATATGAATTGCAGTCATTGTAATTTCCCAGTCATCAACTATTAGAGTACAATTGAAAGGTTTTTGAACAAACTGCCCGATGATAACAGTATATTTATTAAAAATAAAACGCTTAAAATGCACTCAAATGTATGTTCCAAATTATTATGCACAACAGACTTTTCATTTTTATTAAGAGCAAAAAATGGTCATTTGTAAAATTGAAAGCATTAGCAGGCTATTACAAACTGAAAGGTAACTGAAATCAAACAGTATTCAAATCAAAACTTTATTATAGGTGATGTTACATTTCCACATGCGACCCCTTGTTCGAAAGAAGCTTCTGAACTCTCCCATCCATTGAATTTTTCAAGTTTTGGATGATATCTGCTTCAATTGTTTTGCATGAGGACAGAATAGCCTCCCAGAGCTGTTGCTTGGATGTGAACTGCCTCCCGCCATCATAGACACTCCTTTTGATGATGCTCCAGAGGTTCTCAATAGGGTTGAGGTCAGGGGAGAATGGGGGCCACACCATAAGTTTGTCACCTTGTATTCCCATACAGCCAGAGATGCAGATGTGTTCTTTGCAGCATGAGACGGTGCATTATCATGCATGAAAATTATCTTGCTGCGGAATGCACGGTTCTTCTTTTTGAACCATGGCAGGAAGTGCGCTTTGAGAAACTCCACATACTTTATGGATGTCATTTTTACCCCGTCAGCGATCCTAAAGGGGCCGACAATCTCTCTCCCCATGATTCCAGCCCAAAACATTACTCCACCTCCTTCCTGTTCACTCCGTAGCCTTGTTTGTATGGGGTGGCTATCAACCAGCCATCCACCACTCCATCCATCTGGACCATCAAGGGTTGCACGGCACTCATCTGTGAACAAAATAGTTTTGAAGTCAGTCTTCATGCATTGCTTGGCCCACTGGAGCCGTTTTTGCTTGTTTGCAGTGGATAGGGGAGGTCGAAGGATGACTTAAGTACAGCTGCAAACCTCTGGAGGACCCTGCATCTTGTTGTTCGGGGCACGTTGGAGGCACCAGCAGCTTCAAAAACTTGTCTGCTGCTAAGACAAGGCATTTTTGCAGCTGCTCTTTTAACCCGATGTAATTGCCTGTTGGAAAGAGTCCTCGGTTTTCCCTTATCATCACAAGGACAGAATAGTGTGTGCTCTGAGTCAGCTACATACTTCTTGATTGTGTGATGATCGCGTTGAATTGTCTTGGCAATGCTGATTTTCTTTGCATGCCTTGACCTAAACACTCAATAATTTGTTGCTTTTCAGCGGCCGACAGGTCCTTTTATTTCCCATTTTGGTTGAAAATGTAGGCTGCTTAATAATGTGGGACAGCCTTCTTAAGTAGTTTTGCCTTTGATTGGACACACCTTCCAAACTAATTAGCACAGGTGTCTGCAATTGCTTTCAGTGATATAAAGAGCCTGGACACACATGACAATCCACAAGTTCAACTGAAATACAAAAGGAATCTTGCCTTATCACTCCTGAACACTTTTTGCATAATAATTTGGAACACAGTGTAGTTAAATCATTAGACAGTAAAGGATACATTTCCACAGTTAAGCCAATTCAGACAAGACAGAAGTTGTTGTCTTTGGGCCAGAAGCTCTAAAAAAGAAAATTCTTAGTCAATCACTAAATCTGGATGGCATTAAATTGGCCTCCAGTAATAATAAGAAACTGTGTGTTTTTTTAACAACAAGACAACAGTCAAATCCCATATTAAACAGGTTTCTAGGATTTATTTATTTCATGTCCAGAATAAGTAGGATTTAAACCAGCCTACTGCCACACAATGTCTTAGACAACTTTTTAGGCTTGCTTTAAAGGCATCCTATTCTATTCATGTGTTAGAAGCTTACACTCCACTTACATCCTAGAATTTTAAGATTTCTCTGTTAATAAAATCCTAAGAATTGTCATTCTGCAGTTATGAGGGGTTGAGCCTCCATTAGTCATCAGTTTTTAAAAATATGTAATTCTATCTATATTCATCCAATAGTTATCTTCTTCTGCTTCTTCCGGCGTCGGGTAGCAGTGGAAGCAGGTTAAGCAGAGAGACCCAGACTTCCCCCTCCCCGGCAACTTGGGCCAGGAGGAACCCCAAGGCGCTCCCAGGTCAGTGGAGAGACATAGGGTAGGAACGTAGATCAACCGGTAAATTGAGAGCTTCACCTTCCGACTCAACTCTCTTCAGCACAACAGACCGGTACAGCGACCGCATAACTGCAGACACCCCACCGATCCGCCTGTTAATCTCCAGCTCCATTTTTCCCTCATTCTTGAATAAGACCCCCAGTTACTTGAACTTCTCCACTTGAGGAAGAAACCAATCTCCAACCCGAAGAAGGCACCCTGCCCTTTTCTGGCTCACGACCATGGTCTCGGATTTGGAAGTGCTGATTCTCATCCCAGCCACTTCACACTCGGCTGAGAACCGCTCCAGCGAAAGCTGTAGATCACATTCCGATGAAGCCAAGGACCAGGACCACGTCGTCTGCAAAAACCCCGATCCTGAGGCCACCTAAGGGGATCCCCTCAACACCTTGGCTGCGCCTAGAAATCCAACCCATAAAAGATATGAACAGGATTGGTGACAAAGGGTGGAGTCCAACTCTCACCAGAAACGAGCCCAACTTACAGAACCAAGCTCTGACACATCTCGTACAGGGACCAAACAGCCCCTATCAAACAGTCTGGTTCCCCATACTTCCAGAGTACCCCCCAGAGGATTCCTCGAGGGACACTGTTGAATGCCTTCTACAAGTCCACCACAAAATACATGTTGAACAGTTGGGCGAACTCCCACGTGCCCTCCAGGACCCTGTTGATGGTATAGAACTGGTCCAGTGTTCCAGAGCCAGGACGAAAACTGCATTGTTCCTCCTGAATCCGAGATTCAACTATCCGTTGGAACCTCCTCTCCAGAACCCCTGAATAGACCTTACCAGGGAGACTCAGAAGTGTGATCCCTTTGTAGTTGAAACAAATTATGTGGTCCCACTTTTGAAACAGGGGAACCCCACCCCGGTCTGCCAGTCCAAAGGGACTGCCCCCAGATGTTCCCAGCAGACAACACTTTTGGGCCTGCCAGGTTTGACAAGCATCCTCCCCCCCACTAGCGGAGCTGACTCACCACCAGGTAGTGGTCGGTGGATATCTCCGCCCCTCTATTCACCTGAGTGTCCAAAATATGTAGCCGCAGATCAAATGAAACGACAACCAAGTCGATAATCAAGCTCCGGCCTACGGTGCCAAGTGCACACATGGACACCCTTATGTTCGAACATCACGCTCATTATGAACAATCCATGATGAGCACAGAAGTCAAATAACCAAACACCACTCTGATTCAGATCGGGGGGGGGGCATTCCGCCAAACTATACCTCTCCAGGTCTCACTGTCATTGACCACATAAGCTTTGAAGTCTGCCAGAAGAATAAGGGAGTCCCTAGGAGGAGCACACTCCAGCACCCCTTCAAGGACTCCAAAAAGGGTGGGTAATCTGATCTACCATTTGGCACATAAGTACACAAACAATAGTCAGCACCCGTCCCCCCACCATAGGCGGAGGGAGGTAACATGGGCCCCGCTTCCCGTGAGCTTGCGAGGGGCCATAGGGGTTGGGCGCAGTGTAGGATGGGCAATGACCATGGCTTTCTGATCTTCGGCTGCATAAGCTGGTTCTATCTATATTACGATATCGAAATAGTGCCAATTGATGCTGATGATCTTTTACAGAATTTTTTTAAGTTAAAAGTAATTTATTCTGGAGTATGAAACAAGTTTGAAACAAGTTTGAATAGAAGGTATACTCATTTTAGCGTCCATAAATCTGTCAACCCCCAAGTCCTTTTCAAGACCATCTATTGTCATAGCTTTCTATTTGGAGCAGAAAATCTTACCAAGGTCTGAATCCATACTTCCTTGCGAGTTACCACCTTTTTTTCTCTTTGTTTCACCACATCACAAAGGTAGGGGACAATTCCAGAGAGTCCTTTTAGTTTATGAGAGTATCTGGTGCTTAATATGTCCACATCTATAGCTACTAATCTGTTTTTTATAGACAATAGTATTAAAATAGCCAACCTTTTTTTCAGTTAGTGTGCTCTAACATACACTACCGTTCAAAAGTTTGGGGTCACCCAAACAATTTTGTGTTTTCCATGAAAAGTCACACTTATTCACCACCATACGTTGTGAAATGAATAAAAAATAGAGTCAAGACATTGACAAGGTTAGAAATAATGATTTTTATTTGAAATAAGATTGTTTTTACATCAAACTTTGCTTTCATCAAAGAATCCTCCATTTGCAGCAATTACAGCATTGCAGACCTTTGGCATTCTAGCTGATAATTTGTTGAGGTAATCTGGAGAAATTGCACCCCACGCTTCTATAAGCAGCTCCCACAATTTGGATTGGTTGGATGGGCACTTCTTGCGTACCATACGGTCAAGCTGCTCCCACAACAGCTCAACGGGGTTCAAATCTGGTGACTGCGCTGGCCACTCCATTACCGATAGAATACCAGCTGCCTGCTTCTTCTCTAAATAGTTCTTGCACAATTTCCAGGTGTGTTTTGGGTCATTGTCCTGTTGTAGGATGAAATTGGCTCCAATCAAGCGCTGTCCACTGGGTATGGCATGGCGTTGCAAAATGGAGTGATAGCCTTCCTTATTCAGAATCCCTTTTACCCTGTACAAATCTCCCACCTTACCAGCACCAAAGCAACCCCAGACCATCACATTACCTTCACCATGCTTAACAGATGGCGTCAGGCATCTTCCAGCATCTTTTTAGTTGTTCTGCGTCTCACAAACGTTCTTCTTTGTGATCCAAACACCTCAAACTGATTCATCCGTCCACAGCACTTTTTTCCAGTCTTCCTCTGTCAAGTGTTCTTTTGCCCATTTTAATCTTTTTCTTTTATTGGCCAGTCTCAGATATGGCTTTTTTTTTGCCACTCTGCCCTGAAGCCCAGAATCCCGCAGCCGCCTCTTCACTGTAGATGTTGACACTGGTGTTTTGCGGGTACTATTTAATGAAGATGCCAGTTGGGGACCTGTGAGGCGTCTGTTTCTCAAACTAGAGACTCTAATGTACTTATCTTCTTGCTCAGTTGTGCAACGCGGCCTCCCACTTCTTTTTCTACTCTGGTTAGAGCCTGTTTGTGCTGTCCTCTGAAGGGAGTAGTACACACCGTTGTAGGAAATCTTCAATTTCTTAGCAATTTCTCGCATGGAATAGCCTTCATTTCTAAGAACAAGAATAGACTGTCGAGTTTCAGATGAAAGTTCTCTTTTTCTGGCCATTTTGAGCGTTTAATTGACCCCACAAATGTGATGCTCCAGAAACTCAATCTGCTCAAAGGAAGGTCAGTTTTGTAGCTTCTGTACCGAGCTAAACTGTTTTCAGATGTGTGAACATGATTGCACAAGGGTTTTCTAATCCTCAATTAGCCTTCTGAGCCAATGAGCAAACACATTGTACCATTAGAACACTGGAGTGATAGTTGCTGGAAATGGGCCTCTATACACCTATGTAGATATTGCACCAAAAACTAGACATTTGCAGCTAGAATAGTCATTTACCACATTAGCAATGTATAGTGTGTGTTTCTTTAAAGTTAAGACTAGTTTAAAGTTATCTTCATTGAAAAGTACAGTGCTTTTCCTTCAAAAATAAGGACATTTCAATGTGACCCCAAACTTTTGAACGGTAGTGTATATTTTGGCAACAATTTTCCCTCATAATCACATTTATTGTTTGGTCCATCCATTATTACTGAGAGGCTGGTGCCAATCTCCAGCTATCATCAGGTGACAGGCGGGGTACACCCTGGACAGTATCCCAGTCCATCGCAGTCATATTGAATCTTCTCCATTTAATTTGCTTCATGTAAGAAGTAGAAGTCTACCTTTTCTGTTTCAAATATAGAAGATTCTTTATGTTAATTGCTGAGGTTGCCCCTTTAATATGTCAAGATCAAATTTTAGTCATTTCTATAATCAAGCAAATGTCTTGGTTCCATAAAATATGTCACCATTTTTGTAATTATATGGTGAATTAGATCTCTGACTAAAAAAGACAATACAATATTGTCTTGGTGGGTGCCTTTCACTAGACACAGAACCCCCTAACATAACTAAATCCAAGGATTGAGGCATAAGGAATAATAATCCATATCAGTACTGCCTATTTGAAACACAAAATGTCTGAGCCCCTCTGTTTAAACTTTAACTGAGTTTACAATATTACACCACTCTAATATTAGTGTCCGAGATTTTAATTTTGGTTGAAGAAAAATAAATAAATTAAGAAACCATTACAACTATTAACCATCTCATCCATGTACATGTTTTAAATTGTTTGATCAATAATTCAATTCAATTCACTTTTATTTATATAGTACCAATTCACAACAAATGTCATCTCAAGGCACTTTACAACAAAAGTCATTTCAATACAAACTTTCCAATCAGTTAAACGTTTTCTATGTAAGGAATCCCAGCATATTGTGATAGTCATCGACGTAAGGTTGTGCCCGGATAATGCAGACTCCAACCACAGAAATTCCTCAGCAATCCCTTATACTGAGCAAGCATGTAGCAACAGTGGAGAGGAAGAAACCTCCGGCAGAACCTGGCTCAGTACAAGCAGTCATCTGCCACGACCGAACAATAAAACATTAGTTTGCTTAACAATAGTTATTAATGTATAAAGTGTAAACTTTGGAAGTGGATTGCGTGACAGTTTTTTTAGAAAAGGATCTTTTGTCCTGCAGCATATCAATACAGTTTCGAAAAGTCATGCCCCCTAACTTTCTGCCTTGTGAGAGCAATTAGCAGATGGCTGTGTATTGTTCCTTCAATGTGCAACGGTGCAATAAGCAAAGGCTCGGGGGCTTCCGGTGTCATGTAGAGGGAGACGTACCTGCGAGAGCTCCCGCTTCAGAACTTATAAATTTCTTTTTTATAACCAACTTTTTGCGCTCATTCAACATAACTGTTGTAATGTAACATCTCTTCAAGTCAGTTTAACTAACTTTAAAGTGTTGAGCATGTTTAAACAAGCCAAATCAGCTAATGCACAAACTCCGGCTACACGTGCTGCAAGCAAGCTAGCATCCTTTGTAGCTAATAATGCGTCGACATCCGCAGACAACTCTGCAGCACCCGAAAAACCGTTGTAATGTAATGCACCTGATATGAACCAACTATCTGCTCAATTTGCTAAACAAAGAACCTCGCTCAAGGAGGATGTTTCTACCTTGATTCGAGATGCTATTAGACCCATTCAAGACTCATTGGACCTTCTACAAATAATGGTTACCTTATTCCAGAAATGTCTTACCTCCGTGGAGTCAGTCCGAGATAACTTTGAATGGCTAACAGTAGCAGAGTCTACCATCAAGATGCTCCAGACCCAGAACCAGTCGCTGGCAGACAGGTGCAATGGCCGCTGGCTGCTCTGCTTTTTGACCGCATGCCATGGAGGCCGCCATTGCTCCTCCCTTGCTGTAGTACCTTCATTTGGCCGCTAGGCCCCCATTGAAAAGCATTGGACTTTAGACACGTTAAAAACAACTTTAAAGCCTGGTGCCCATTTTTTAAAAACTTTCTATGGCTACATATTCTTCCTGAGATAACGCTGGGCTCATAAAAAAACTGGGCACCAGGCTGGTTTTCGTAAGATCATTTTTTGAAATCTTGCATAATTAATGAGGGGGCCGAGCCAAGTTTAGTATCAGAGCTAACGACGCGGGAACATAATGGGCGTGATAACGACCGAACTACACGCCCATACACGCCCCGCGAGGGCCGAGTCTACAGGGAAGATCCCGCCCCTATGCCCTTTTTAGGAACATGCTTCGTCAGAGCTGGGGAGGAGGAGTCTGTGAATCCGCCATGAATTCACCCATGAAAGTGTGTCATTCTGGTAAACGGGGAGGAGTGATGAGGCGCTGTCTATTCTTTTTTACAGTCTATGGACAGGTGCAATGACCTGGAGAACTGCTCACGGAGAGCTAATCACCACACATTGAATATTCCCGAAGGAAGCGAAGATGGTAAAGATCCCATAAAGTTTATCTCAGACGTCTTGATGGAAATGATGGGTTCTGAAGTTTTTCATACACCTCCTGACCTGGAGAGAGCTCACCGAACCCCGACCTCCAGAACCAGCCGGAGATCATCCCCCCAAGCATTCTTTGTCTGCTTCTCCAGATTCCAGCAGAAAGAAGCGGCTCTGCGCTGGGCCAGGAATCATCATCTCAAGTACCAAGGTGCCACCATTAAGATCTATCAGGATGTCAGCGCTTGCTCACAAAAAAGAGAGCGTTAACAGCATCAAACAAGCATTATATCAGAAGAACATCCGATTTCACCTGTTACTGTATATCCAGCCCGGCTGCAAGTGATGTATGGAGATGACAGGCTAACCTGCGATTCACCTGCTGAAGCCCAGCAGTTCCTCAATCGTAGTTTTGGTAAGGAATAGGACTGTGAGTCACGGTTTGAACTGTGAACTGAGCCATCCAGTGACGAAAAATAAAAACTGTCGAGCTTGAAAACATGTAAGTTCACCGTTTCAGTTTGTGTCAATCTGCGGTCCGTAGACCTGAAGATCGCTCAGGGACTTTCTTGTTGTTCTAATTGATATTATGCCAAGTTATATCTCTACTTCACTTATACTAAAGTTGATACCTTTCAACTTTGAATATAAGTACTTAGTTCATATGTTTGTATACATGTGTTTGAGAGTAATTGTGTTGCTTGATTTTTATTTTTTTTTTCAACCATTGATAAGGGATTTAAATATGTCCTATCATAGGAACTGGGAGCTTTCCTGTGCAGAAGTGTTCAAATGTTTTTCCGGAAGTTTTCAGTAATAGTATTTAGCCTGCAGCTTGCCTCAGTGAGAGCGACAAATATAGGCTTAATTCTAGTTTTGTTTTCTTTTTTGTTTATGGACAAGAGTAAGGGAAGAGACACCACCAGATTTTTGCAACATTCATTCGCCTTCATTTACACAACAGAAGACATTTTTCAAATCGTGCACTTAAATTGACTCATTCCTTTACATTTTCTATTGTTTACTCCTATTATATTGTAATCGTTTCAGTTAAACATGGTGAATGGTATTGATTTGGGGACGGCTGCTGTGCGATTCATCAGCTGGAATGTGAAGGGTTTAAATGGGCCTGTCAAAATTAAAACTTAAAAAGTTTTCCAGTCGAGCCTTGACTCTAAAACGTGTGGAACAGGCATATTGATCCATAAAAGAACAGTTTAACCCATCCACTGTCATCTCAGACCTGCAGGGACATTTTGTGATGGTTTCAGGATTCCTGTACCATAAGCCTGTGGTTCTGGTAAATATTTATGCCCCGAATGGGGATGATGAGAAGTTTATTGGCAAAATAAAATAATTAATTGCAGACTTGAACTCAAAACATGTAATTTTCAGTGGAGACTTAAACTGTGTGATGCTCTTGACTGTTCCAGCTCTATACCTACAAATCTCTCCAAAAAAGCCAAGCTATTATCAGTTTTTATGGCCCAACTAGGATGTGTTGACCCCTGGCGATTTTTATTTCAACATAGTGAATCATTTTCTTTTTTCTCATATAGTAGAATAGATATTTTTTCCATAGACCAGAATCTACTCCCCTTAGACAAGAAAATTGAATATTTAACCATTGTAGAGTCAGATCAGGTCCCTGTACTTTTAGATCTGACTTTTCCTCTCCAACAATCAGAATACCCATCCTGGAAATTTGACAGGACTCTCCTGGCAGATGAGGGTGTTTGCAAAATGATATATAAAAAACACTTAACAGAAAATGACTGAAGCATCTAGTAACCTCCTGAAGTCAGGTAAAGACAGCACAGAGTGTTGTTCATACCATGCCATCTCACTTCTAAACTGTGATGTGAAAATCTTGGCCAAAGCTATTGCTCTACGCTTAGAAAACACAGTGCACAGTCCATTACACTTAAAACCTTGCCATCAATTACAGGGATCCATAGTTTGGGTAGAAAACATAGAGTGTCCCTCTACATAGACGATCGGTTAATGTACGTATCTGACCCTGTTTCATGTGTCCCCCATATTATCAACACCCTAAGAAGCTTTGGCTCCTTCTCTGGTTACAAACTGAATTTCAGTAAAAGTTAATGTTATCCTGTTAGTTTAAACTCCCTCAGTCCAGCCTATTTAGATACTTTTAAGTTTGCAATTTCCTTCAACACTATGACCCCAACTTTCCAAACATAACACAATTACTGGTGTAAATGATATGTTAAAGTCCACATTTAAGTCTGACTGGCTTATTTCAAAAATTAGCAACTGTCTAGCCTCCTTTAAAAATACAACAATGGCATAGATTAGAGCAGACTGGGAGGATGAGCTGGGGGTAGACTTAGAGGAGGAAACTTGAGACAACGCTCTTTTAAAAGTAAACAACAGCATTTAATGTGTCAAATTAAACATCATACAGTTTAAGATTCTACACCACATTCACTACACCAAGGCAAGACTGGCCAAAATATTTCCTAACATAGATGCAAGCTGTGAGAGATGTAGAAACCCCTCTGCAGATTTAACACATGTTATGGTCATATCCAACTCTGAAAGTGTACCGGTCAACAATTTTTAAAATATTGTCTGAAGCATTGATGTTGATCTTCAACCCAATGCAACTATGGTTATATTTGGAAAAACAAATGAAGGTCATAGAACATTGAGGAAGAGTTATAAAAATATAATTGCTTTTACTACACTGCTCGCACGTGGAACGATATTATTACATTGAAAGTCAAAAAAGCCACCCAAAATGTCTTTATGGTTCAGTGACCTGACACAATTCATACAGTTGGAAAAAATAAAGTACACTCTCAGGGGGTCCAAGGAGAAATTCGTTTCCATTTTGGATACGTCACTAAAATATTTAGAAAAATTAAAACCATGCCTACTTGATGATCGCGCAGCAGCTGCTGTATGTCATTTTTGTGATTGAGATTAATTTCAGGCAAACCATGGCCCTTTGTACATGCACATGTCCAAATAACGCAAAGTTTTGTTCGTTTTTTTTTTTTTTTTCTCTCTTCTGGATTGGTGTCCAACATGTTCTTGGGGTGGGGTAAATATATAAAAAGGAGCATTGTGACCTTGCAACATGTATATCTATGTACCTCATTGTTGATGCACAATAAAAATAAAATAAGCAAAGGCTCATTAAGACATTGATAAGCAATTTACTCTGGGAAATTTGAACTGGTCTGTAGAGCATAGCACTTAAAGTTCCTATATTTTGACAATTTTTTCACTAGTTAAAATAGGTCTTTGAGTTACAGACCACATGTTTCTGAAGCTGGGAATAGCTTGTAGGAAACGATTGTTACCAACCTCTATTACCTTCTGTTTCAGCCCCTTTGAGATTGTGCTCTTTTCCACTGCTCATTAAATATTCATGAGCATCTGTTAATTTGGCCACGCCCAAATCTCTAGATTCTTTGCTCACACCCCGCTTATGGACTATTACCACTACATGTGAAAGTTACGGACATGGCTGCAGTAGTTCAACCATACAAATAAATAATTGTTCAACCATACATGTTCGAACCCGAATCTGATCCTGAAGGAGGGGAGTCTCCTGAAGAACCCGAGACTCGGAGAATTCAGCAGGATAATTCTGAATGGTTGTTGAAGAAATCACTTCATATTTTTTGGGAAATTAGATTTTAGTCAGTGTTTAGCCTGTAAAAGTTAGGGAGGTCTAAATTAAACAATGTTTGGCAAGTTACAAAAAAAAATTAATATATTTCACATTACTAGTTACAGTTTCAAAAATGTAATATGTTTTCATTACATATTACTGTTTTAAATATTTAACTGAGTTGCACTACTTTAAGTTACTTTTTGTAAAACACCTTGAATATCTAACACGACTTCTAACAACCGTAACTTATCAAATTAAATTTTACACAAGTGTGAAACCACAAATGCTGTATTTTAAACACTATTTTATTAAAATTAAGTCTCTAGTTCCTTTGCATGTCTTCTATTTCATGGTAATGTTTGTTAAATCTGATCAAAAGGAGGTGCTGAAAGTGCTTATCACAAAAATGGTTGACAAAGATGAGACTCCATGTCTGAAGTCTTACAGCAGATGGTTAGGAAAACAGTGTGAATAATGCCGCTGTTTAAATGTACAGTTGATCTTTTCCTCAGCCATCCTAATTATCTGATGTTTTAGTTTTGAGCAAGAGGAAGTGGATGGTGGATCTTGTTCTACTGTATCCAACTTGATTTGGTCTGTTGCATTAGTTGGCCAGAGAAACAATTTAAAATGCGCTTGTCACTTGAGTTACTGAAATTGTAACTGGTTATATATTGCTGTATATTTTATAAGTAATGCATTACATTATTCAGTTACTGAAAAAAAGTTATATATATCTGTAACTCATTACTTTTGTAAGGCATTACTTCCAAGACTGAAATTAAAACCCTGCTGCTTGCACTGTCCACTACTTAAAATAGGTATTTGAGTTACACACATGTTTCTGAAGTTGTTTGCTGGGAATAGCTTGTAGGAAACGATTATTACCATTCTGTTTCAGCCCCTTTGAGATTGTGCTGTTTTACAATGCTCATTAAGTATTTATGAGCATCTGTTAATTTGGCCACGCCCAAAGCTCTAGAATATTTGCTCACACCCTGCTTATTGACTGTTACCACTGCATGTGAAAGTTACGGACATGGCTGCAGTAGTTCAACCGTACAAATAATATTTATAGTTGCCCTAACTGGGTTTGGCTAGCGTTAGCTAACATAACAAGAAAGTTAGAAGAACACATTTAACTGCTTACCTGGCACTCCGATATCTTCCTCCAAATAAGGTCCGATCTCTTCCTGAAACTCCGACCCTGCAGCCTTCCAGCTCCACCTAGCTGACTCCAGCTCTCTAAGCACCGTGGAGACTAGCTCCAGCCGGTGACTCGTCCTCCATCCTACCGACTGTTAGAGTCACTCCAACCGGTGGCATATCCTCCGTCTTCCCCACCCTTATCACCGGCATCTTAACATCAAAAATAAATTCAACCCATGCCGCTCTTTTGTCCTCCTTGACTATGACAGGTTTTTTGTGCTCTTTTGATCAGCCAACAACAGAGCATTTTGGAACATGGTGTTTCCTAATCTGAACTGGTGATTTCAAGTTGGAGGGGGTATGAATATTCAAATGTTTCGGCTTGTGACATAGAAAGCTGTGTCAGTTTTGAATGGCTCACTCAGAGACTGCTTTTTTCATAATATGGGCCATTTAAGCTGACTGAAAAAATTTCAGATGAACTAGTAGGGACTGTGAGCAAGACCTCCTTGTCCAACATCACTGTGTGACCTCACAATTATTATTTTTTTGGAAGAAGGATAAACAGTTTACACAAACACAACCCTCAAGCTTGTAGATTAACTTACCAAAAGAGTTTAAGCTGTTACAGCTGTTGATAGTTATATACATGCCACCTCCTAACAAGCACTTACTCACTTTTCCATCAAAAGGTTTGTAACTATACACAGCTTTTTCATATTTTGGGCCATAGTTTCATGCATGTAATACCTCCTTCTAAAGTCTCTCACAGCAACTCCAGGCATCCAGCAACCTCCCTCACACATATATCTGTTTTCCACAGGTGAAGGATGTTTTCTTTTTCCTTTTCTTCCTTGGTGTTTGGCTGATGGCCTATGGAGTGGCCCATCAGGCACTTCTCTATGAATATGACCCCCGACCTAACTGGATTTTCCGCAGAGTGTTCTACAGGCCATATTTGCACATATTTGGACAAATTTCTATTAATGAAATGGATGGTATGTATTTTTTCATATAATACAAATGTCATACAACCATATGGTAATTTCATGTCATTCTGTCTTACAATGAAATACCTTTTTTTCTAAATAACTGTTGATATCTCGAAATTATAGTTATCTGAAGTAAACAAATTTATATCTTTGATCCAGCAAAATATACAGTTCTGTTATTCTTTTTTTTCTGTACTGCCGGGCAGTATATCTTGGGGGTTTCCCCATCATATATCAATAAGAATCATTATGTGAGAGCCAAAACTACCTAAAAAATATTTCACAAGCATTGTGGCATTTATTGTACTGTTCTTCTTAATATTCTGGTTTTAATTCAAATTTATTAGAAACACATTTGGATGTTATTTCAACTGGAATAGCTGCACATCCATGCAAACTTCATGCAGAAAGAGCCAAGGCTGGGATTCGAAACTGGGCCTTTTGCTGCAAGGCAAGAAGTGCTATCAACTGCACCACAGCGCTAAAATAAGATTTCCCACAAAAACAAATATAAAGTGCATGAAACATACAATTCAGCACAAAACTGAATCATTGGGAGCCATGAGGCCATTTCTCTGTAATGAGATGGTCCCGTCTGGGTCCGTTTTAAAGGCGCCATTGCCTCATTACAAAGATAGTTGCATATTATTTAGAGGAAGCCTTCTGCATCGAACTCGCAGGGATACATCCATATTTATTATTATTATTATATTTATTATTATGTATTAAATCCATATTTATTTATTTAAATATGTGTCAAAAAATTTGTCTCTTTAGCTCTACGTCGTTCAAAGTAAGTACTGCAGCTGCGGTATCCCACACACATAAAATATGCAATATGTCATCAAAAAAGAAAATATGTCTTCAGAGACTTAGCTTTAAATCCAGCAATCAGGTCGGTTCTTTTGATCCTGATTTTAATCTGAAGATATGTTGAGTTATACAAACAGTTTTTTTTATGTTAGCAATGTTGATGTTGATTATGTTTGCTGTATTTCATGGCTAACAACAACTAGCCCATTTTTAATGACTCCAAACTAATGTAACAAGCAAACTGTATTGTTTTTTTGTTTGTTTTTTGGTATTTTTGTTACTTTCTTGGTTCTCTAGAAAGGTATTACTCTATCCTATGGATATGGATTCTTCTAAGCCGAGACACGTTTACTCGAGGAACTTTCTACACGCTCTGAGAGCAAAGTCCCGCATCGGTGTGGTTCCATGTTTACCTGAGGAGGTAAGGAAGCCGTACCGAGGCTGCAGAGCCGGCGCCTTGCTAAAAGCTAAGCGGCTAGCAAAGAAGTGGAGATACAAGCCTCCGGTACCGTCGATGATCATGGGAAACGTTAACTACCGAATAAGATCGACGAACTGGCTGTGCTGACAAAGAATGTCAAGATCTACAGGGAGTGCAGTTTACTGTGCCTCACTGAATCGTGGCTAACAGCTAGCGTCCCAGATGCTAACGTGGAGCTACCGGGCTTCAGCACAGTCAGAGCGGACAGAGACGCTAGAGCCTGCGGGAAGCGCAAAGGCGGAGGACTCGCACTGTATGTAAACAAACGGTGGTGTAATCCTGGGCATGTGAGCGTTAAAATATCCCACTGTTGCAAGGACATTGAACTCTTGGCTGTAAGTTTACGTCCCTACTACGTGGCGCGGGAGTTCAGCCACGCCATTGTTGTCACTGTGTACATTCCTCCGCGCGCCGACGCGGAGGCGGCGTGTGACGTCATACATAGCGCTGTAGCTAAACTACAAACTCAGCATCCTGAGGCTCTAATGCTTATCTCTGGGGACTTCAACCATACTACACTGGATAAAACACTGACTGCTTTCCACTAGTATGTGGACTGTAACACCAGGGGAAATAAGACTTTAGATCTGATGTATGCAAACGTCAAGGATGCATACAGTGCCACCCCCCTGCCTGCACTGGGGAAAGCAGACCACAATCTCGTCCTGCTCAAACCTCACTACACACCAAAAGTGAGGAGGTCACAAATAACCACACGCTCATTCAGGAAGTGGTCTCCTGAAGCTGAGCAGGCTCTGAAAGACTGCTTTGAGACCACAGACTGGGGCGCATTGCAGGAGTCTCACAATGACAACATGGAGGAGATGGTTGACTGCACAACGGACTATATAAACTTCTGTATGGACGTTGTTGTTCCAGTAAGAACTGTGCGCTGCTTCGCTAATAACAAGCCCTGGATAACCAGTGACATCAAAGGCCTCCTGAACCAGAAGAAGAAGGCCTTCAGAGATGGTGACACACAGGAGCTCAAGCGGATACAGAAGGAACTCAGAGTCCAGCTCAGAGAGGGGAAGGAGCAATACAGAAGGAAAATAGAACGGAGGATGCAGAACAACAGCATGAGGGAGGTATGGGAGGGGATGAAGACCATCACTGGCTGCAGCTCAAAGAAAGGAGCCCCCATTGAGGCTGATGTGGGAAGAGCAAACCAGTTAAACCAGTTTTTTAATAGGTTTGATCTCCCTGCACCTACGAGCACAGCAACCCCCACCCACCCAACCCGACAAGCCATCTCCAGCACAGAGGAGGACACCTCCCCCCCCCCGCTCACACCACCCACCATCACAGCAGCTCAGGTATGGGGAGAGCTGAGGAGGCTACGCCCCGGCAAAGCTACAGGTCCAGATGGGGTCTCCCCCAGACTACTGAAGACCTGTGCGCAGGAACTGGGACACCCCTTACAGCGTATCTTCAACCTGAGCCTGGGACAGGGGAGGGTCCCCCAGCTGTTGAAGACATCCTGCATCATTCCAGTCCCCAAGAAACCACATCCTGGGGAGCTGAACGACTTCAGGCCGGTCGCCCTGACGTCCCATGTGATGAAGACCATGGAACGGCTGCTGCTCCATCACCTGAGGCCACAGACCCACCACGCTCTCGACCCTCTGCAGTTCGCTTACAGAGAGAAGGTTGGAGTGGAGGATGCCATCATCTTCTTGCTTCACCGCTCTCTCTCTCACCTGGACAGAGGCAGTGGTGCTGTGAGGATTACATTTTTGGACTTCTTGAGCGCCTTTAACACCATCCAGCCTCTGCTCCTCAGGCACAAACTGACAGAGATGGGAGTAGGATCAGACCTGGTGGCATGGATTACAGACTATCTGACCGGCAGACCTCAGTACGTTCGACTGGGGGACTGCAGGTCCGACACTGTTACCAGCAACACTGGAGCACCGCAGGGAACTGTGCTCTCTCCAGTCCTGTTCACCCTGTACACGTCCGACTTCCAGTACAACTCGGAGCTCTGCCACGTGCAGAAGTTCGCGGACGACACAGCTATCGTTGGCTGTATCAGGAGTGGACAGGAGGAGGAATACAGGGAGTTGATCCAACGTTTTGTCACGTGGTGCGACTTTAACCACCTGCTCCTAAACGCCACCAAGACCAAGGAGATGGTGGTGGACTTTAGGAGAATCAGGCCGCCCCTTGAGCCTGTCAACATCAAAGGTGAATGTGTGGAGGTGGTTCACACCTACAAATACCTGGGAGTGCAGCTGGATGACAAACTGGACTGGACTGCCAACACAGACGCCCTGTGCAGGAAAGGACAGAGCCGTCTGTACTTCCTCAGAAGGCTGGCGTCCTTCAACATCTGCAAGAAGTTGCTACAGATCTTCTACCAGTCTGTAGTTGCGAGCGCCCTCATGTACGCAGTGGTGTGTTGGGGGGGCAGCCTCAAGAAGAAGGACGCTGGACGCCTGAACAAACTGGTGAGGAAGGCGGGTACTGTTGTTGGCACAGAGCTGGACAGCCTTACATCTATGGCAGATAAACAGACTCTGAACAGGCTACTGTCCATCATAGACAGTCCACACCATCCACTGCACAACGCCATCTCCAGGCAGAGGAGCAGCTTCAGTGACAGACTGCTGTCATTGTCCTGCTCCACTGACAGACTGAAGAAATCGTTCCTCCCCCACGCCATGCGGCTCTTCAACAACTCTAGGGGGAGGGCGATAAAATCAACCATAGAACACTGGACTTAATGCTAATCACACCATGCACCTTCGGTCACACATGCACTTTATCATACACACAGATCTACAAGTTGGACTCTAAGTATGTACAAACTGACCATTACTCAAGTGTTTCTGTATACTGACATCTGCAGAACTGCACCTGAACTGGACTGGCAGACATTATACTTTTTTATACCATTATATTTTACCTTAGTTCTTGTTTTAAATTTTTATACTGTATTTTCCCTGCATGCCCCTGTGTTCCCGTAAGCTGCTGGAACTGTGAATTTCTCTTGGAGATGAATAAAGTATCTATCTATCTATCTATCTATCTATCTATCTATCTATCTATCTATCTATCATCTATCTATCTATCTATCTATCTATCTATCTATCTATCTATCATATTTGAGACAATTTAATTATTTGCCATTTTGAATATAGGGCAACATATTGCATTCTGGGACGTGGCAGACATTTTGATAGCGGAACGAATGTAACCTAACTGTACATAGAGTCACTATAGAAACACAGCACATTGCAGAGAAGAAAAAAAAGAAAAAAAAAAAAACATTATGAACAGTTTGGATCCATATCAAACAACTAATAAAGACTGGAGCACTGAAAAGTTGTTGCTGCAATTGTACATTATGTAAATTTTTGGCTGCCTTGTTTGTGGTGGCTGTGTGGCTGACCTGTAAAAAATGTTGGGTCTCTCATACCGCGTAGTGTGGCCCAAGTACAGCGATGGTGCCCAATCCAGATGAGAGGTATACATTTCATTTGCTGTTTTTTCTATTAACAATAAAAATTGTCATCTCCCAGAAGAAGTGTATCATGGGTTGTGTTGTGTTTAAGTGCGCCCCCATATGCCTACTGGTGGTTACCTATATATGGCTTGGTTTGCATGTCACGGTTGAAGGAAAGAAACAATGTATAAAAAAACATGTACAATCTGTAACTTACCAGTATGAAAAACCAGAGAATACACTCTATTCAACATTGGGATACTCTGATAGCTTATGTTTGGCTGTCTTACAGCTGAGATCCAAGCTTGCAAATGACACTTTATTTCGGATAGTCCGTAGTAATCCTCTGTTTACAATGGACGTTTTCATTTTAGTTGCGATGGATCCGTTGACTGAGATGTCTTGGAATGTGTAAAGAGTGATTTATATCTGGAGGTAACAGTTAGAATTTCATCCATCCAGTCATTATCTAGACTAGTCTTTCCTACACAGGGTACTGGGGTGGGTTATCTCCAGCTTTTTTTGGGTGAGGAGCAGGGTACACTCTGGACAGGTCTCCAGTCTATCGCAGGGCAGAGAATTTTGTCATTTTTTGAAATAAAAAATCTTTAAGGCTCAGATGATAAATAAAACATATATGTGTGTATATATATATATATATATATATATATATATATATATATATGGCACTGCGACAGGATTTTTTCTCTACTGGTGCTAAATGGGGGCTGGACCGATACGTGGGGGTGCTAAGAAAATAATTGATTTTCATGACTTAAGTTACTCTATAATATAGAGGTTCTCGGTTTTTCAATAAAAGCAGCTATGATACACAGCATTTTAACTGGATTGACCAAAGAATATTAAACAAAATAACTAGGCCTAATACAAGCGACCACAAGGCAATGACAAAAATGTTTCACGTGGAAAGGTGCGTAATTCAGTACCAGTAATCAGACCATACATACAAAATGCGACAAACATATTTATTCTATATGCATAATTAATAAAAACAAACAAACAACTATGCATTGGTAATATTGCCTCAGATCACAACATAACTTAAGAAATTAAATTGATTAAATTAATAACATAGGCTACAAAGTGCAGCCGCAATGAGAAGTGCAAACAGTTTGTGTCTTATGATTTGGATCACAACGTCAAAAATAGAATTAATAATATACAACAACGACGCATCAGCGAGAAATGGAAACACCCTGACCTGTTAACTGGGCACACATTTATAGAGCATAACATGAACTGGCTCATTGCAGTATTGATTTTACTGCAAACAAAAACACATGCCAAAGTCTGTGGTGCATTTGTTACAGTGTAACGAATTTAATGCTACGTCATCACACCAAATGTATCAAACAATCAGTCTCTGATCACAATGTCAGGAAAAAACTCAGAGTTGTTTTACAGGAGGACAATGCATCTATTGCTGTGGTTAAGCGCAAATGAGTCTATAATCTTCTGGACATCAATGGCCTTGGTTCTGTCTGCGTGTATGGACAGGCACGCGAGGTTGCTGAGTCGAGGATTTGCCATTCTGTTTCTCAGGTAGGTTTTTACGCGCCGCATGCAGGAAAAACTGCGCTCACATGAAGCGGATGTTATAGGCAGTGTAACAGATATGCCCAAAAATTTATAGATGTCCTCAAATGAGTCTTTGTAAGATTTAAGCATGGACAGAAATTCCAGTGTGCTGCTGACTGTTTCACCTTGTTCTTTTTTTCTTTCCAAGAGCCGGCGCATTTGGTGCATCTCGGCCAGCAGGTCGGCTTTTTTTATCCCATACAACTGCGCCATGAGCTCAAGGCTGTCCTTTTCAAGGAATGTGGCATTTTGGGGCTTGAGGGCTGACGTGCCCATGAGAACAACACAGGCTTCTGATGAAAACCGTCGTGTCATTTCATTCAATAGTCTATCAATGACAGGGTAGAATGAGGATGTTCGGAGTTCATCTAGAGAGCACATGGATCGGTGTTCTGTTTGAACTGGAGCTTTAACTACATAATCCTGCAGATGGTGAGGCTGCTGGGATTGTCTCTTCTCTTGTGGGAGCTGAGGTGGTTTTGCTACGCCATATGGCTCTCCAGGAGTCCTCTGTGCGGTTTTCTTTTAGGCCCGCGATGACCGAGTGCGCGAGGTCAGTGGCAGTCTCCAGCAAAAGATCGGGTGACTGTAGAGTGTCAGACAGGAACTTTGCTGTATGAAAAAAATCCTCAAACAGAATAAGGTGGAGGATGAATTCAGCATCAATGAATGAAAGCAATGACCGTGCATTAAGGGATCTGCGTGGATTTGGTTGCGCCTTGATGTCATTTAAGGTTGCAATGATAGCGGGGAGGGTTTTTCAACGAGTAGTACTGGCATCAGACAGTTTCTTAAGTTCAATGGGCTGCTGAGAAGGCTCAAGTTCCCTTTGCTTCTTAATAAAATGGGCATGGACAAATGAGCCTGAGAAAAACTTGTACATGTCTTGCACAATAACAAAAAAATCCCCCGCTGGTTTCACGTTTCTGACACAGTCAACCAGAACAAGATTGAGGCGGTGTGCATGGCAGTGAATGTAGACTGCCTGAGGGACCTCTTCTCTGAATTTTTCTTGGACCCCGTTGTGAACACCAGACATTACAGCAGCACCATCATAACACTGAGCAATACAGGCAGTGTGATCAATGTTACATTTGCTGAGAGTGTTTTTAATCGTAGTGAAAAGTGACTCTGCATCTAATCCGTCAGCTGGCGTGAAATGGAGAAATTCTTCCGCAGCGTGATCATTTTTCACGTAGCGCACCACGACAGACACTTCCGTTTTACTCAGGTCCTTACTCTCATCTACCATCAAAGCAAATATTTCAGCATCTTGTATTTCACCACTAATCTGATCCCTAATCATATTTGCCACTATGTCCAGTATTTCGTTCTGTATATCATGATGTGTGTACTTCGCATTTCTTGGATTTTCTGATATTTTCTGTGCTACTGTTTTGTCAAATTTACCTATGATCTGTAAAAGTTCTAGGAAGTTTCCCTGGTTGACTGCCCTGTCATTCTCTGTGTCTCCTCTCTGTGAAAGTCCCTGGTATGCAGTGAAACGCAATGACTCCACAACTGCTCTCATATACTCTCTGTTCTCTCGTACAATTTTTGCATGTCCATCACTCAGAGCATTACATATTGAGCAGCCAGACTCTTTCTGAATATTCCACTCATTCCACGCTGCCATGGCATATTTATGATCCACACTAGCATTGTGTGTCTTAAATGAACTTGTCGCCTTCTTCCAGTTCTGGTAGCCATGGTGGGTAAATGCCGCCTTGTCTCCATGGTTACCAGGACGCTGAAAGTACCGTCACGCAAAGCAGAAAACACGGTCCTTTGAAATAGAATATTCCAGCCATTTGTAATCCTCATACCATCTACAACTGAAGTAGCGATCCTGCTGTCCAACTTTGGTTCCCGAATAACACCGGAGAAGACGCCGCCTCGGTTCATCAACAGGTGACTGGCTTAAATCAGAGGGAACGGTGTCAGTGTCAGTGGCACATCTAACTGTAGAGCAACTGGCGGCGATGGACTGCTCCGGTGCTTCTTCGGGTCTGGCTCATGACTTTCTCTCTCAAATTCTTCTTTCGAATCTCCCTCTTCTTTTTTGTCCATCTGGGAGACTGGATCTTGGTCTTCATTTTCGATCTGCACTCTTTTTTTCTTTATAACAAAACGATCCATTGTAACAGATGTACGCCTAGCCTAAACTAGCTAGCAGTAGCCTCAGTGAAAAAAGACCCCCGCGGCCCCATCCCTCCTCTGACCTCCAGTCCCCTCTCTCCCTCACACACACACACCTTATAGCTGATAAACCAAGCATCGGGGTGGAGCGGAGTGCAAACGTTGTTACTTTTGACTGTTTTTTTTAAACTATATTTTTAATACTATATAATATATATACTTTTAAAACAATTTTTTTTTTTTTTTTTTTTTTTTAAATACTGGGGGGGGCTTAACTGGGGCTACACAGATTTTTCACAGGGCTTTAGCGCCCCCTGGCCCCGATGTGGCGCTGTGCCTGCATCAAGGTAGCTCGGAGACAAATAAGGCAGTTGACGGAGGGCCAGAGAGATGCAATGAAACTATCAATATGTCCATATTGAACACCTGACATGAGGGATCCGTTAACTATTTTGATCAGATCCACTCTGGTGGCTGGGAGGACCTTTTTTTAGAAAATTTGTTGGTAAGATATCTAAGCAGCAGGTGGCAAAGCTTAGTTTGTCAATAATTTCATCAAAGCTTGTTTGATTTATTGTTTGGAAGTCAGTCATTTTCTCTGCATGGGTGTTTGCTCATAGTTGGTATTGGGGTTGGAACTGATGTACTGATTGATCTTCTGATGTTCAAGATCTTTTCAGTAAAGATGCTAGCAAATTCACTACATTCATTGGTGGAGTTTAGTTCAGGGGGTACTGTCACTGGAGGTGTAGTTAGTCTCTCCACTGTAGCAAATAATGTTCTAGCATTAATGTTGTTTCTGTGAATAATCTCAGAAAAAATGATTCCCTTGTACCCTTTAAGGTGGCTTGATACTTGTTCAAGCTCTTTTTATATATCTCATAATGAACCTGGAGTCGAGTTTTCCGCCATTTTCTTTCAGTGCGCCGGCACTCCCTTTTTTCATTACATACCAGTGAATTGTTTCCTCACTGAGACTTCTTTTTACTAGAGATGGTTTCAACCTTAAGTGCTGCAATCTTATCCATCATGTCTGAGATTTTGGATAGAAAATCATCTGTCAGTTTATTTACTGAGTGTGTGTTGGTGGATGTTGGTGATTTAGATAAGGTTGGAGTGTACATAAGTTTAAAGTTTTCAGCTGAGTTTTCTTTAAGGAAGCGTTTTTTAACAATGGATTTACTCTGATTAGTAATGTTGGCTTGGATTGTGCTTTCAAATGAGATGCAGAAATGGTCAGATAATGCGATATACGGCAATGCTAGAGAGTCACTCATACTGGCAGCACAGGAGCAGACTCTAAGCACCAGAGCGATAGAGGCCCAGATCTAACAAACCAGACAAGACTCAAGGTGCCGGCTGTGCAGAGTCATCTGAGACAATCCAGCACATAACAACAGGGTGTAAAATGCTGGAAGGGAAAACATACATGGAACTTCATAACCAAGTGGCTGGCATAGCATACATCAACATATGTGCGGAGTATGGGCTGGAAACCCTAAGGTCAAAGTGGGAAACACCTCCAAATGTGGTGGAGAATGACCGAGCATAGATCCTGTGGGACTTTCAGATCCAGACAGACAGGATGGAAATGGAAAACCAACCGGACATTGTGGTGGTTGATAAAGAGCAGAGGAAAGCCGTTCTGTTTTATGTGGCAATACCAAGTGATGTTAACATCAAGAAGAAGGAACATGAGAAACTTGAGAAATACCAAGGGCTAAGAGAGGAGCTAGAGAAGGCTTGGAAGGTGAAGGTGACAGTAATACCCATGGTAATCGTAGCACTTGGGGCAGTGACCCCCAAACTGGAAGAACCTCAGACATCTCAGTCCAGAATAGTGCTGATACACAGGCCTGTACATTTTATTATGAAGCATCTGTAACGTTATTATATCAATTTACAATATTATCAGTAAAGAACAAAAAAAAAGACTCCACCCTGGTTGTGTTTGTATCCCTCTTAAAACAGCTCTATATAGACGCACAATTATTCAGGTTTCCCTATCATGGCCCATCTCTAACACTCAGATAGACAACACTGGTATGAAACTCAGACCAGCAACCCAGTGTACATGTATTATTTTGCGGAAATGTTATGTCACATATAGTCTGTGTTTCTCTAAAATAGCAGGGCATGTCATGTATCCTTTGTCATTGGAGATGCTCTGTTGAAGCTATTAAAGAAAAACTGTGGTCTTTTCCAACAGTCCAAAATTTTCATTACAGGTTATCTGATCTCTTTAAATTGTCATTGTGTGCCTTTATGTTTTTTTTTGTGTGAAAATGTTGTGCTAGCGGCCTTCCTATGCAGTGTTTAGACAGTGGGTAGAGACGAAAGGGACAAAAACACACAGCAAAGTTCCTGAGGTTAGGAGTGGAACGTCGAACGGCTGTGTTGAACTTTTTAGTGACTTTTATGTGGTGACCTTACTCTTTGTTACCCATGCATTTCTCATGTATGGTTGCTTATCCTATTGCTATATAATGGACTAGTGTCCTCTTCAGGGTGGACCCTGCTCCATTCCTATTGATCCCCACCATGAACCTATAAGGGTAAGTTGGTAGTTTAAATAAAATAGATTAAAATACATTTTAACAGGGGCGGCTGGTCCATGATGGGCGATAGTCCATCGCCCTTCTTGACTCACACAAAAAAAAAAGTGAGGAGAAAAAGAGTTTTATATTGCAGGTCCAAGTCTGTATATTATTGTCCAATTAACAGCCTGAATATCACTTTCCAACCTAAAACCCCGCCCCTTTGGGGCGATCTCAGTCAGATTGAAAATCGCCCCAGGCGCTCTCATAGAGTTACATTGTGAGATTCTTTTTTTCAAAGTTTGGACGATTGCAATGTATTTCAATGGGCACAGGAGAGGTTGCCCCAACGTGATTTCGTAATACGATCCGATGCGTGCTCAGAGACGGACAGCCGACTTGTCTATGGGTATAGCATGAACATGGGTAGCGACAAACCACGGGAGTTGGAGAAAAAAAAAGGGACACAAAATGATATAAAAAATAAAAAATAATTTTTTTATATCACTCAAAACAATACCTTTTGAGAGAAAAACATAGCAGGAGAAGCTTGAGGTAAAATAGCTCAGACCAGATTATCAACTAAATATAAATACCAATAAGCAGTAAAATGTTAATAAAAAGGTCTGTATTAATGTGGAATTATGCATGTTGGGTCACTGTATAGCTTGAGTACATTTCATAGTAAGGTACCGCTGCGTTAAAAATGCGCATTATTCAGTTTAAGTTAGGTTTTGGGACTTAAATTACTGCTAATAAATAGCAGTAACTATTAGCACATAGCGGAACTGTGTACAAGCGTAACTTCACAATAAGAGCATGTAGTCCTATTGTTTAGATTGAGTTTGTTTGTGTAAGGCTGGAACTCAATGACAGGCCTCAGGCGCAGAGACGTTAAAATGAACAGAAATTTATTTGCACGTAAGGAATAGAACATCACCTGGTTGTGCTGGAGTGCATGGATAACATAATACTCTGGCACAAGACAAGGGGGACACAGACTATTTAAACACATGAGAGTAATGGGAAACAATAGGTGATCAGGGATGACAGGTGAAACATGAGGAAGGGCAAGTGACCTGAAACAAGAAGGGGGTGAGTTACCAAAATAAAACAGGAAATAGCAAGACACAACCCAATGCTGGACAACCTGGACCAGGGTATGACAGAACCCCTCTCTCTAGGACCGGATACCAGACGGTCCAGGCTGTCCTGGGTGGTCACGGACAAAGTCCTCAATGAGAGTGTGATCCAGGATGAAACGGGAGGGAACCCACTGCCTCTCTTCTGGCCCATAACCTTCCCAGTCCACCAGGTATTGCCTGCCCCGGCCCCGATTGCGCACTGCCAGCAGCTTCCTGACCGTGTAGACCGGTCCACCATCAATCACTACAAGGGGAGGAGAGGGCGGGGTAGCCGGTACCAGGGGGCTCTCCTTGGCTGGTTTTACCAGACTAACGTGGAACGTGGGGTGGATACGGAGGGTCCGGGGCAGACGAAGGCGAACTGCAACTGGGCCCACGACCCTGGTGATGGGAAACGGACCAACAAACCGCGGCGCCAGCTTCCTCGATGGGACTCTCAGGTGGAGGTTCTTGGTCGAGAGCCAGACTCTCTGACCTGGCTGGTAGTCAGGGGCTGGTCGTCTCCTGCGGTCTGCTGATCTTTTGACCCGGTCCCCCTGGCGTATGAGGACCTGCCGGGCGGCTGCCCAGATGCATCGGCAGCGGCGAATCATGGCGTGAGCGGAGGGCTCATGGTCTGGAAAAACAGGGGGCTCGTAGCCGTATACACATTTAAAAGGAGAGAATCCTGTGGCTGAGGTTGGCAAGGAATTGTGAGCATACTCCACCCAGACCAGATGTTTGCTCCACGTTGAGGGATTCTGTGAGACCAGGCACCGGAGGCCGGTTTCCAGTTGTTGGTTGAGGCGTTCGGTCTGGCCGTTAGCTTCTGGGTGATAACCTGAGGTCAGGCTGGCCTTCGCTCCGATGAGTCGGCAGAACTCCTTCCAGAACCGGGACACGAACTGGGGCCCCCTGTCTGAGACAATGTCTTTGGGAAAACCATGCACTCTGAAAACGTGATTAATCATGTGTTCTGCTGTTTCTTTGGCTGACGGAAGTTTGGGTAGGGCTATGAACCTGGCCATCTTTGAAAATCTTCTACCACGGTGAGGATGGTGGTGTTACCTTGTGAGACAGGGAGCCCAGTGACAAAGTCCATGGAGATATCCGCCCACGGTCTGGAGGGGATAGGCAGCGGCTGAAGCAGGCCCATGCGTGACCTGGAGGATGTCTTGTTCCGGGCACAGACCCTACATGCCTCGACGTACTCTCGAACCTCCGTCTCCATAGACAGCCACCAGAACCTCCGGGAGATGGCGAACATAGTCCTTCGAACTCCCGGATGGCAGGACAGCAGTGAGGTGTGGGCCCAGTGGATCACCTGTGGACGCAACTCAACCGGAACAAACAATCGGTTAACGGGGCATCCACTAGGTGGTGGACCCTCACCATTAGCCTGTTTAACCTCTTTTTCTATCTGCCAAGTAACTGCTCCAATCACACAGGTCAGTGGAAGGATGGGTTCTGGTTCCTTGGCAACAGGCTCGGGGTCATGTTGCCGTGACAAGGCATCGGGTTTGACGTTCCGGGACCCCGGCCTGTAGGAAAGAGAAAAGGAAAAACGGTTAAAATACAGTGCCCACCTAGTTAAGTCTTTTAGCTTTGCGAATGTATTCGAGGTTCTTGTGATCAGTCCAGACAATAAACGGGTGTTCCGCTCCCTCCAACCAATGTCTCCACTCTTCCAGTGCCACTTTTACTGCCAGTAGCTCCCGATTGCCGACATCATAATTCTGCTCGGCCCGGGAGAGCCGCCGTGACAGAAAGGCGCAGGGATGCACCTTACCATCCCGTTCTGACCGCTGGGAAAGGACCGCCCCGATCCCCACGCTAGAAGCGTCCACCTCGACCACGAACTGTCAAAGGGGGTCAGGCATGGTGAGGATGGGGGCCGAGGTGAAACGGGCCTTGAGACTCTGAAAGGCGGCCTCCGCCTCCGGGGACCACTGAAAACGTACTCTTGTGGAAGTGAGTGCGTGGAGTGGGGCTGTTGTCACGCTGAAATCCCTGATGAACCGCCTATAGAAATTTGCGAAGCCAAGGAACTGCTGAACTTTTTTGCGGTTATCCGGCGTGGGCCAATCAGCCACTGCGCTCACTTTGGCCGGTTCCATCTGCACCCTTCCCGGGGCTACAATGAAGCCCAGAAAGGAGATGGTGTTAGCATGGAACTCACTCTTCTCTGCCTTTACGTAGAGTAGGTTTTTCCAACAGTCGCTCTAAGACCTGAGTTACATGTTTTTTGTGAGTGATTAAGTCCGGAGTATAAATGAGTATATCATCCAAGTAGGCGTATGCAAAGTGATCTAGAAAATCTCTGAGAACATCATTGATCATGGCCTGAAACACTGCCGGGGCATTAGTGAGGCCGAAAGGCATAACAAGGTATTCGTAGTGGCCACTCTGTGTGTTGAACCCTTTCTTCCATTCATCACCCTCTCTAATTCTTATCAGATGATAAGCGTTCCGCAGGTCCAGCTCGGTGAAGACCCTAGCCTGTTGGAGCTGGTCAAAAACAGATGACATAAGAGGCAGTGGGTAACGATTTTTAATAGTAATGTCGTTTAGTGGACTGTAGTCGATACATGGTCTGAGAGAGCCGTCCTTCTTTTCCACGAAAAAGTAACCAGCCCCGGCTGCAGATGAGGACGGGCGGATAAGTCCCGCTTTTAGCGAGGTCTCAATATAGTCCTTCATAGCCATCCTCTCTGGTCCGGAGAGTGAGTATAGACGGCCCCTAGGGATGGGGGAGCCCGGGATCAGGTCTATGGCGCAATCGTATGGCCTGTGAGGGGGTAGAGACATGGCCTTTGTTTTGTTAAAAACCTCTCGTAGGTGGTGGTAACATGCTGGTACCGAGCTCAGGTCGAGGGTCACCGAGTCTATGGTGGGAGTGACAGAAACATGGTTAATGGAAGACATGACATTTTCTGGAACTGAAGTGAGCTCACAGTGGTGGGCACAGCCCCTTCCCCATCCCAGGATTGTCCCAGTTTCCCAGTCTACATGGGGGTTATGTCGGCGCAACCAGGGGTGACCTAAAATAAGAGTCTGTGAGGGTGCACTGAAGACGTGAAAGTTCATGTGCTCCTTATGTCCTTGTATGCAGACCTCTAGAGGTTCAGTGGTGTGAGTTATGGTGAACAGTTCTTTGCCGTTGAGAGCTTTGGCCTTGATGGATTTTGCCAACGGCACTGATTTCAGTCTTAGCTTAGCTGCTAATTCCCAACTGATCAAACTCTCAAGCAGCCCCCGAGTCTATGAGTGCACTGAGATCTGAGGTGATGGCTTGGTGTGTTACCTTAATGGGTGTAAAGTTCCGTGGGGTAAAACCTGTTGCTGTGAGCCGACTCACCACCAGGGGTCCCTTGGCTGGGCAGGAGGCGACGAGGTGGTTCGACTCCCCACAGTAGAAACACCGGCCCTCCTGTTGACGTCTTCGGAGCTCCTCCGGCGTTAGTCGGGCCCTGCCGAGCTGCATGGGTTCCTCCTCAACAGCAGTGGGGAGGTGGTGAGCCCGTTCTGGAGGGGTGTGGCGGGGATTCGGCCAGCCTGGTGCTAGGGAGCGTAGAGACCTCCCTGAAGTTGGTTCGCCGTCTCGTGGTTGCCGGAGCTCACGAACTCGGTTGTCCGTCCGGATGGCTAGGGCGATGAGCGCGTCCAGGTCCGGCGGCAGGTCCAGTGGCACCAGCAGTTCCTGTATAGGAGCCGCCAGCCCCTTCAGGAATACATCATACAATGCGGCGGAGTTCCACCCACTCTCCGCCGCCAAGGTGCGGAAGTGGATGGCGTAGTCACAAGCAGACCTTTGGCCCTGTCGCAGCCCGCTTAACTCTCGAGCCTTCTCTCTGTCCGTATTTACCGGGTCAAATGTTCTCATGAGGGCGGCTTCAAAACCTTTGAGACAGCTGCACAGAGGAGACCCGCGGGCCCACTCAGCAGTGGCCCATGCTCTGGCTCTCCCCGTCAGATGGGAAATTATAAATGCAATCTTGGACCGGTCTGTGGGGAATGCATGAGGTAAAAGTTCGAAGTGTATAGAGCAGTCTATGAGAAAGGCTTTACCTTGCCCAGGTTCTCCCGAGAAACGCTCTGGTGATGCCAGCTTGATCCCCATACCGGTGATGGGAACGACCTGAGCCGGAGCCGCCCCGCCTGCTGCAGGGTTAGGTGCTGCAGGAGCACTGGTTATCTGCCGTAGATGGTCAACCAGATCCCCGGCCTGGGGTGGAAATATGGCCTAATTGAGAGGCCATTGCCGTCTGAAAAATCCTCTTGCTGGGTGAGACAAACTTCTTGGGCACGTAGCGCCGCTGTCAACTGTCCAGTCTCTGCTGAGTCCATTCTGGCCAGAGTATACTGTCAGGCTGGAACTCAATGACAGGCCTCAGGTGCAGAGACGTTAAAATGAACAGAAATATATTTGCACGTAAGGAATAGAACATCAATCACCTGGTTGTGCTGGAGTGCATGGATAACATAATACTCTGGCACAAGACAAGGGGGACACAGACTATTTAAACACATGAGAGTAATGGGAAACAGGTGGAAACAATAGGTGATCAGGGATGACAGGTGAAACATGAGGAAGGGCAAGTGACCTGAAACAAGAAGGGGGTGAGTTACCAAAATAAAACAGGAAATAGCAAGACACAACCCAATGCTGGACAACCTGGACCAGGGTATGACAGTTTGCTGAGTGTTTACATTTTGAAAAAAGGGGAATTGTGACATTTTATTACTAAGTCTAAATTACATTTGATTTATCTAATATTTAACACAACTGCTGATATCCCAATATTAAGTTTATTCATATATTTTGGTTATTTCTACCTTACCTTGCATTTGTTCTTATTTTTCATACGAAATCACACATATCATCTCCCTCCTCACATTTATATCACCCAAAGCTGTATCAGCAGCTGTGTGGAAATAATAAAGAACACTAGAAATATAACAGCCTTTTCTCCACCACATTTTCTCATACTCTGGATGGCTTTAAGTGGAACTCTGGCAGGTTCTCTTAGTGTAGACAGAGTGATCCCATCCTGAACCAGAACCTCTATAGACAGCTCAGTGTTTCCTCCTCTACAGTAGCAGTCTGTTCTAGCAAAACTGTTGAAGCCTCCGACTGAAATCATTCTGTTGTCGTAGGATAGTCCTATTAAGAGGAAGATCAGGGTTGTCCAAAAATAATAAGAAGCAGTCAGCTTTACATGCAGAAAATGTTAGCCAGTTAATTTGCCTTAGCAACTGGCTAAAAGATAAAACAATCTATTAATCGCTCCTTTATTTAATGAAAAAGAGCTGTGGCAATTGGATTTGTCCCTTTACACTGCAAATTGTTGGTTTTTTAGTCATATTTGGAATGTTAATTAGTCAGGATTAATTCACAGCTACCCTGTAATTAATTAGGTTAAAAAAAGTATAGTTTGGCAGCAACATTTAACCATCGTAGTCATAGCCCCCCCTGGAGAAAAGTCCACCAGACGCCACTGCATTTTAATATAAATACAATGCAAGAACATCTTTCTGTAGTAACTCAGATATATATCACCCTGTCAAGTAGTTTTCTGACAGCTAAGTTAAACAATTTTCAGATTTTGATTACATTACACTACAGTAACACACTACAATTTTGTCTGAGCATGACTGTCAGTTAAAATTTTCTTAGAGATGCACTGATCACAATTTTTTGACTGATTTCCAATCTCCAGTTGGAGAACTATATAGACATCACAAAAAGTATATTTCCTGGCCTACTGAGTGTATATGAAAAATTTCTGTCTGTAAAAAATGAGCTTTCTGTAGTATACAAAGGCAAAAAAACTGCGGACCATGTTGACAGTTTAAACTGGTCTTAAATAGTTTTATGCCTTTGCTTCAATTTGCACATAGAATGAGACAGATTTTGTGCTTAAATTATATAATTCCTCTATTATTTTTGCTTGTCACTGGCTTGTTTGTCATTGTTTCTGATGCTAATTCTTTTTTTTAAACAAAATAAAATCTTTACCTGAAGCACAAGTTTTATTTTTAAGTTTGGTCGTCAGTGTACATCACAATCTAGTGTAAATATTTGAATGTTAGAGTAATAATTAGAAAAAGCAGCTTGAAACAGCGTTCAACATCAATATCACTTAGCTTAGATCTATGAAAGTGACTTACGGTTGTTCCTTTTTTCTTTATTCTAGCTGACAAACTGGTCGAAACTGACTGCACTTACAACCATACAAAAATTGAGGCAGGAGAAGAACCCTGCCTGAGTATCTATGCAAACTGGCTGGTTGTTTTCCTCCTTGTTATCTATCTGTTATTCACCAACATAGTGCTGGTCAACCTACTCATTGCTATGTTCAGGTACCCACATATTTTACATCAATCATAACCTCACAATTCTACACTGCAGGATTCGTTTCCTCATTTTTGTATCTTCTATCTGCAGCTACACCTTTTCCAAAGTGCAGGGGCACAGTGACATCTACTGGAAGTTTCAACGTTACAACCTCATTGTGGAGTACCACTCAAGACCCTGCTTGGCACCACCTTTTATCATAATCTCCCATCTTCAGATTCTGATCAAGAGACATGTCCGCGGGATTCCTTCTGTCAAGAGTCAGCACTTTGGTAAGACATCAGCAAGTAGAAAGCAGGGGGCATGTCTGAAAAAAAGCACTAATATCTAGCTGTATAAGAAGAAGTTTCTGAAAGCTACTCTTGTGTTGAAAATTAATTGGCACATTGGCATATACTTATAAAAGAACCTAAGATTTAGGAGGCAACACACTGACATGGATAAGGAGAAGACCTGCAGCAATCACTGATGAACCACTTATAGATTAAATCACCCTTGAGTCTTATACAGGTCCTTGCAAAAGTATTAACACCACTCTAATTTCTTAGGTGTGTGAATTTTTTAGAAAGGACAAAAACAACAGATCAAGATGCATATTAGTTCCTGGAAAAAAAGTAATCATAAAATTCAAATTGAATAGGGCATTTTAATCCATATTTCTAAGCAAGATACACTTCAACAAAATGTGGCTGTACAGGCATAATAAAACTCACCCATTTCCAAAATTTAACAAGAGTACTCCTTTGAAAGTGAAAAGGCAAGATTCCACCACATAAATCTCATAGACAATATTTTTCCACTCTGATACTATGGGAGAGCCAGGATCTCATTATTTTTGTTCTTTTTTGGCTGCTACTAGTATTTAAGCTTAACCCCAAAAATGTATTTAGAAAATGAATCTTGTTCTAACATCTGCCATCTGCGTACTGTTTGCTTCAATAAAACAGATATGTTCATACCGAGTTCAAAAGTAGATCAATGGTTTAATTTAACACTATTTTGTTTTGACCATATTAATAAAGTATAACATGGCTCCTACATAACTGTTTTAGACCAATGCGGTGGCAGAGTTTAACCAACATGATGATATACACAGTCTGGAGTGAGCGGAGAAAAATACCTACAACGTCTAGAAAATGCAGTAAACATGTATGTAGAAAGTGTTACATGCATTTATCATTTATGAAACATGAAAAAAGGATGGATTTCGTACTTAAGCGCTGGAATATGTACAGAAATGCGATAATTGGCAATGAGCATGTCCCTATGCAAATACAGTAATTTGCAGCATGACTGTAAATATGGTTTATGATAGATTGATTTTGACATTTATCTGGATCATGAAAGGACTTAGGCTTGTGTAAGCTTTACTCTCAAAAAAGACCTTTGTCTCCATATGATTGTTTTATTCATATTAATTCATTAAATTGCAGTAATTAATGCAGGGAAAACCAAGGAGCTTGAGGTGGATTTCCACTGGTGCACCTCCGTGTTCACCTGGATAGCAGACTGGACTGGAGACTCAGCAGTGAATTGTGTACAAATAGGGACAGAGCTGTCTAAATTTAAGTCCTGAAGTTTAGGTCCGTCAAGGTTTGCAGCAAGATGATGCAGATCTTCTACAGTCTCTCTTGTAGAGTGTAATCTCTTCTACCATCATCTTTTGGGGTAAATCAGAGCCAGAGACTTATAAAGGCTCAGCAAGCTGATTAAGAATGCTGGTTCTGTTCTGTGGAATTTCACTTCAGTGTCACACCCATAACCATATGCATGTGACAGTAACATTTCATGTTATCATTGTATCTATCCTTAGATCCGAGGGATTAACTGTTGTGTTGCTTACTGAAGTTCTTCCACTGGCTCAGAATAGACGTATATGTAATTGTATTAATTTATAAATCACTTAATGCCTTTGCATCAAAATACATTAGATATATGTTGTTGTTGTTGGTGGTGGTATATCAGGTTTATAGCCCACTCAAGTCTTCTGGTTGCCATCTACTCTGCATCCCCAGAATCAGAACCACACCTGGAGAAGCAGCTTTCGCTATTTTTGCTCCTCTAATCAGGCACAAACTTGTAGAAAGCTGCAAAACTGCTGAAACAGAGACCCTTTAAATCAAGGCTAAAACCTTCTGTTTAGAGCTTCTTTGATCAATAATTGTCATATTGGAGTTTAGGTTCTTGACCCACATGTAGAACACCACTACCAAGACCAATTCAAAGTTTTAAAAATGTTATTGACAATGACTAATGAGTAAGTGAAGGTGATGACCGCAGGAACCAGGAACACAGATCTATGAAACGGAGAGGAGATTAACTGATCAGTGGTTGTTAGACCCAAGGGAGAGTGAGTTAGAAGTCCTACAGGAGCTTCCTGCCTTGTTCTGTGAAGGCAATGTGAAGGTGTAATCAAGGAGTGAGTACAGAGGGCAGGAAGGAAGAGCACAGAGGTGAATCGATGAACACAGTGGAGGTTGGAGCATTGGTGATGGCAATCACAGAGGAGAACAGAAGCTTTACTACCCCACCCCTCATGCAGATGCACGATGTCCAAACAGTGACAAAGAAATTAGGCTGCAAAGCAGCAGCACTGAAAAAAACAGTGGCATTGAAAAAGAGATGGGCACTGTAAAAAAAACAACAGATGAAAGTGTGAAACAGATGAATTTGTTTCAATTTATTTATTTTGGTTTCGTGAAAACGTTTTTCACTTTCCTTTTTGTTTCACATCCATCACATTCCGTCCAGCCGAGAAACATGGTTCCTCCAGTATGTCTTGGGTCTCCCTCTGGGTCTCCTCCCGGTGGGAAGTGCTCGGAACACCTCACCAGGGAGGTATCAAGGAGGCATCCTGACCAGATGCCCAAGTCACCTCAACTAACTGTAGATTACGTTCTGATTAGCTCAGCAGAACCACATCTTCTGCAAAAAGCAGAGACCCAGTCCTGAGCCCTCCAAAACGATCCCCTAAAAACCTTGACTGCCCCTTAAAATCATGTCCATAAAAGTTATGAACAAAATTGTTGACAAAGGGCAGCCTTGGTGGAGTCTTACTCTCACTGAAATCAAGTCTAACTTACTGCCGGCAAGGTGAACCAAGCTCTGACACCGCTCACACAGTAACCTGATGCCCCATTTCCACCAGGGCCAGTACGGTACAGAATGGAATGGGTCAGTACAGCCTGGAACGGTTAGGTTGTGTTTTCATTACCATCTCAAAAGAACGGTAGTGGGCGAGGACATGGGAGGGCTTAGCTTAACAAAAGCTCCAGCAAAAAGCACCTATTCTCTGTTTATGAAGATTACATTTTTGGAAAAGAGAGATTTTTTTTACCAGTGTACTACTCAGACTTCCATAGCGCAGAACGATGTCAATCTAGCCATCTTGTTTTACAAGGATACTTTGCAGCTTGTTGTTAGCTGGACATTAAACTAAGTCAGTTCCAGGACAGGGTGATTGCAATAAAAGCAGGTTTTTGAAAATATTTTTATCACTTGCAATTTCTTTTTTTAGAAAAAACAACAGATAAGAAAGAGGCACTTTATAATGTTGAATTAAATATTATCAAAATTAATTCAGTGCATGTTCAAGCAGAGACAAAATGGAGCCAATTTCCAGTTCTTAACATTTATTTTGAACAGATTAACAAATTGTAGTTTACAGAGAAAGATGCCCTAGTTTCTCTGGGCCAGATTTAAAGAGATCTGACAATTGAATGATTTTCATGTCATAACTTTTATAGACACCAGACTTCGCCAGGATTGTAGGCGTTTCTTCTCCCTCGAATCTGCTCCAATCAGAACATTTCCCAAACAGTGTCTTAACCATGATTGGCTGTCAGAGAATTATGCAGTCATAAGATGAGTTGTGTCCCTGTCCCTGGTCAAAAGTTCATTCTGAGAATTATGGTTTTATGGTTCTGGTCCTCCCAAACTTTTCTCCCAGTTTTATGGCCTGGAATAAATCCTAATCTATAAACATCCTGGTTTTACAGCCTGCAATAAACTTACCCAAGAGTTTTATGACTTAAAAGCTTGTCCCAGTTAAATACTGGTCAAGGATATGCTTTACAACCATGCATAATAGACAAACAGACTTTTACCTCTGAATAATAGATGTTTAAAACATATGTAGAAATAATACAACAATAAGAAAAGTAATTTCAATACAATTATACAAACATGCCAATCAGTTAAAAAGTGTTCTATTCAATGAATCCCAAAACATCCCAATCAAGTTATTGATGTGAGGTTGGGCCCCGTTGATGCAGACATTCCAACCACAGCAATCCCTCAGCATATTGACCAAGCATGTAGCGACAGTGGAGAGGAAAAACTCCCCAGAGACACAAAAAGAACAAAATAAACTTTTTTCTATTTTCTATTTTCTATATAAAATAAAATGTAAAGTACTATCTATAGTAAAAAAAAAAGTTGGGCAAACTCCCACGATCCTTCCAAGACATTGCTTAGGTTGTAGAGCTGATTCAGTGTTCCACGGCCAGGATGAAAACAAAATTCTTCCTTCTGGATCCGAGGTTCAAACTGCAAACTGCATTACCAACACCTCACAACCTTGGTGACCACAGCTCCAGAAATTGGAGAGCCCAAATGTTTGTCTCAGCAACTATACAAGCCCCATTCTGCTTGGCCTGATGTTACTTATTAGGTGCTTCGGGTGTCCCACAGGCCAATAGGACTCCTTCTCTAACAGTGGTCAGCTGCCTCAACAATGGAGGCATGTAACATGACCCACTAAGACCCTACCTCCCCCTGAAAGTGTTCAAAGTTCTTCTGGAGGTGAGAATTGAAGCTCCTTCTGACAGGAGACTCTGCCAGACGTTTCCAGCAGACCCTCTCAACATGACTGGGCCTGCCATGTCTATCCGCTAACCTCCCCTGCCATCTGAGCCAACTCAGTATCAGGTAGTTTTCAGTTGACAGCTCTGCCCATCTCTTCACACGAGTTTCCAAAGCTTGCGGCCACAACTAAGATGAAACGACAGCAAAGTTTATAATCAAACTTTGACGCAGGGTGTCCTGGTGCCAAGTACACATATAGACACTTTTATGTTTGAATATGTTTTTTTTCTATGGAAAATCCATGACGAGCACAGAACTCCAATAACAAAAACACAGCTCTTCCTTCCAACCACACCCTGCCGGGTTTCACTGTCATTACCCACATTCAAGTTCAAGTCCCCTCGCAGAAAACAAGGAAGTCCCTGGGGGGAGCAGTCTCCAGTACCCCCTGCAAGGTCTCCAGAAAAAGGTTTGTAATATGATCTGCTGTTCTGCACATTGGCACAAACAGTTGTTTCACTTTCAAAACAGACATTTTACTACATTTATTTCAAATTAAAAATTAATATTTCCGGTTAGTTATATTTTTCCATGCTAATATTTATTTTTTGCCCCTTCATTGTTACAAATTATCAGTTACATTTATATCTATCTAACACAGATCATAACGTAATAGGTTATGATCTAAATTATGCTGCCACCACCCTGTGTCATTGAGCGGTGTATTCGGGGAAATCTAAAGAAAAATTGTCAAATTTTCCCCAAATGCAGTATAAAAATATGATAATTCTATTCATTTTATTTGTTTTATATAGTGCCAATTCAAAATAAACAGGATAACTGAGATGTACTCATAATGCCATTGTATGGATCATGTTTTACATGTGAGAAAAAGATAGATAAAGAGAAAAATTCTGGTCTCATTTGACCAGTTCACTTTCTTTCACATGCATGCATTGTGTCCTAGATTACTTTTAAACATTTTAGACATTGTTCCCAATCACTTTCCTCCATCATTGTCTTTTTTAATTGCCATTATTTCATAAAATTGGTTTAGTGAAGTGGACAGATTCTTTCACCTGAGCTGTGGACCTCTGCAGCTCCTCCAGAGTTGTTCACCCCAAAGAGCATGGGGAGACCAGAGGGAGAATTAATGACCAAAACTAACAACAAAGCTAATATTGCTAGCCTGGGTGCTTTACTTGTTCTTTAAAATAGTAAAGCAGTTTCTTTAACCCAGTAAAGCAGTTTCTTTAACCCAAATATTGTATCATGCGGCTTCTAATCTTTGATATCATTCTTTCAACAAAGTTTGATAATTAGCAGATGTTATACAACAAGATTTACAATGCAGAGATCCCATCTCCATAGAGCGGAGCCTCTCATCGATCCATGGTCTTGGTACCGTTTCTGGACCTCCAGGAGAAGCCACTGACAGCAGTCCAATGAAGTTGTATGCACCTGATCCTTGCTTCAGTATCAAATGTTACGCTCCATCACAGCACATTTCATAGTTAAAGCAGAAGTGAAACACAGCCTTGTCAGCTGCATGAAATACACCCAGGAGTGGAAGATATATATTTTTTGAAACCTCTAGACTCTATGTCCTGACAGGCTGATGACTGTATAGCCTCCACAAGCACAATATGTAACATCTTTTAAAAAATTAAAAAAACACAATCCAAAAGTAATCAACACAATGACTCTCGATGACACAAGCTAATAGCAACGAATAGGGTGGGTACCAAATTCCGGTATTAAATTACTGATTCTGACGGTCCACCTGGACCTGGACCTTGTGGTGGAAAACAGTGGGTGTCTGAGAGGCCTTGAATAACAGAAAAAAGGATAAGCGTTTACAAAAGTTTATTTTACAAACACATGGAGAGTCCATTCGGAGCTCTGCCTTACTACACAAATCACTGGTATATATATATATATATATATATATATATATATATAATATATATATATATATATATATATATATATATATATATATATATATATATATACTGATTTAACCCCACCCTATTGGATTTGTTGCTGATCGGTTCATTCCTTAGCTCAGTCACAGAACAACATAATAAATGTCAGCAGGTAATTACAAGATTTGTCATGAGGCAACACGGGATGTGTCATATAAGATAACTAGCTTCTTGCAGTATATGTATCAAATCAGAACAGCAATATTTTATCTAGACACTGATTAACAGAATTAAACTTATAAATGCATCAGAATAACTAAGAATAACTCAGCATAACTCAGCATAAATAAGCAATGTTCTGTTAACTAATGTTTTATCTAGGTACTGTGAGTAATGAATAAAAAAGCCTATAACTACAATAATAATTCCTACAACAGTCCTCTTAACGGTAAATTAAGGTCGTATATCTTTTGCGGGAGATATAAACACAAGCCAAACACTGTATGGGGAAAACAATCCTTATATAAATTCTGTCAGCTCATGGTGATGACCAGTGGTAGTGAAGGGTCGCAGAAGAAGAGAAAAATGAGCTCTGTCCGGGAAAAAACTTAAGCAGAGCAAAACATTTCTGTTCACTGCAGGGGGGAGGAATAATTGCTAAGCACTTGGTTTATAACCACGGAAAACTGTTTAGGGTGTGGAGCTTCAATGCAAAGTTAGACACTTATATCTATTTAGAAAGAAAAGAAAAACATGGGGGGGTTGTATTCTTAAATTCTATTAAATAAATTAATCTGTTTCTTTTAAATATTGCAATGAAAGCTTGCCATGCTGATAGTTTTACTAAGGAAACAGAAATTAAACCCTCTATTGACGACTTCTACCCTAAAGCTTTGACTTCAACAATGTGATTCTCTCAGGGCTGTATACTTCACATTTGTTTCTGTACTTTATATAAAAAAGAACCATTGGCCTCCTTTTCCCATTGTGCTTGCTATCATTTGTTAACTTTGTTTTGATGATACTTTTAATTTCAACAACTTTCCATTGTAATTCTGATTTAAGAGCCCTTTTAGCCACGTGGTCAACTGCTTCATTACTTTCTCTTTCAACCTGAGATGGGACCCACAGAAAACATACTGTTATATTAAGACTTTGTAGTTTTTACAGACTATGAAAGATCTCAAAAATCAAGTCTGGCCTACAAACAGATTTGCAATTTGCAATACTTGTTAAAGATGCAATTGAGTCTGAAAAGATGATACATTGATCAGGCCCAACCTTTCTTGGATGCTGCTTTTGTACCATAATAATATAATCACCTGTTGACATTACCTGTTTCAAATCACATCATTATTTAACCCATTTACCTGATTAATAGCCCTAAATTGCTCCTGTTCCAACCTTTTTTGGAATATGATGCAGATCTGAATGACAGGAAAGGATGTATAATTACAAATGAAATGAAGTTGAGCAGACAAAACATGAAGTATTTTGGATTCATATTGTCTGCCATGAAATATAAGCCCAGGTAAATTTATAAATCACTATTTTCTTTTTTTAATCCTCAGCTGTGGAGCTGCAAGACATGAAGTCCAGTCAACTTAATACATGGGAGGCTGTACAGAAAGAGAACCTCTTGTCTGCTCAGAATAAACAGCAGAGAGAGAGTGATACAGCACGACTTCAGCGAACTTCAGTTAAGTAAGTTGTCTCTCGTGTTCAAAAATAAAAAGGTTTGAGCTTATCATTAATTTGATCACATTCCAGTTTAACAGGATAAACTACAAAATATTATAAATAAATTTTCTTCAAATTGTCAACAAACAAAAAAAAAAGGACTACCTGTGTGGTTCATCCATATTTAGGAAAACAAAAACTGGGTTATCAAATTTTTGTTTATGAAATATAAATGTATAAATGCAAATAGAATGTTTTTAACATCAGGGAAAAAATAAACCTTTTACAAACTGTTTGAATTGAGTTTTTTGTTAAATAACAAAAAAGATAAATAAATAAAAGCAACAAAAAAATCCCAGAGAAAATAAATGAAAAGATCATCTAATGCTAGATGATAAGCTACCTGTAAATATTAAAATATGTTTTCAGAAGCGTTTCTAGTGCTTTATTCATTAACACTGGAAATTGGGACACTTGGGCTTATTTAAAGTCTGAAACTAAGATCAGCAACAGTGCTGATACAAGAACAACTTTGTGTTTCTACAGGGTCGACAGTGTTCTGAAGCAGATAGCAGGAATCCGAGACCATGACCGAAGACTGCGTCTACTTGAGACACAGGTCAGCAGCACTTTAATACATTTTTATCTTCCATAGGTTTCCAGTTTCTCAAGTGTTAATGAAATAGTTATTACATAATTCAAATAACATATCACAGAGATAGGGTGCTATAACTTGTTCTCAGTATGTGTGGTCATACTCATGGTGGTATGGGTCAAATGGCCTATGTCTATGTATGCAGCTGTCTGTTCTGCCTGTTCAGCTCTCATCCATTTCTGTCATGCATTCGTCTTTCCCCCAGTTGGAGTACTGCTGCAGCGCCCTCTCCTGGATGACAGAAGCTCTGTCTCAAAGTAATGTGGTCCAAACCAGCCGACCTCCTCCACTCCACAAAGGTAATATGATGGAATTGAAATTACATTGGTGTTTTTTTTAGCACAAAATCAGGCATTTCTGACTATTCCAGTTTTAGAACAGAATACTCCCTCCATGGGGAAATTCTGTATATTTTAGCGAAAATATGTCTTTAAACCCTTGTCAACAGCGTATGCTATTTTGCTAAAATGTTAAACATAACTAAAAGAGACTTTTAAATTTGTATTGACTTTATGTGGATGTACGATGATGTTATTTTTCCTACAGCATGCTATACTGTCTTGAAAGGTTTTGTATAATAAAGTTGTTTTTTTTATCCTAATCTTTCTCATTTTGTTGTAGATGTTACACCACTGTCTCCAAGCTGAAGTTTTGGATCGTACATATGCCAAGGCAGAAATACCTTTCTGTCATATATATTTAACTTCTGTGGACCACCTCTGAACATAGCAACCTCTTAATCAACACTAGCCCCCATTTTGGCAAAATTTTAAACCTCTGCTAAAACGCTAAAAGTTGTTTGTAACGCATGCATCAATGAATGTATACTTTGTTAAACTGAAATTTTGGTGTGTCTTTTTTTTTTTTTTTGGCTTTTTCGACCTGGACCTTATTTATAGTATGCATTACGTTCGCCTACTCACCCAAACAACTTGGAGCCACTTGGAGTCCTTCGGGGGAAGTTTATATCCAGTTGTGATCAGCATATATCCATAGAATGAGAGTTAATGGGGCACTAACTCCGAGGGGAAAAGTGGTAAAACTTAATAATAATAACAAAACATTGGTTAAATGAAGGTGTTTTGTGGCAGATAATGCCTTATATGGAGGCAGCATTTGAAATTGCCCATTAACTCCCATTCTATGGATATATGTTGATTGGGACCGGATATAAACTTCTCCTGAAGGACTCCAAGAGCCTCCAAACTTCTCTCGATGAGTAGGGAAATGTAATGCATGCTATGAATAAGGTCCAGGTTGAAAAAAAAAAAAACTTCCCCTTCAAAGGCAATTAACTCAGGACATTTATGTCAAAGAATCGGTAGTTTCCTGTTATATCACCTTTTGTTGTATGATGTGTTTGATATAAGAAAATGTTTTTTCGGCTGTTTTATAGAAAGGCAAGAATACATGTTTGTCTCTTCAACAATATATTTTTTATTTGTTTTTAGAGCCATAGTGTAAAAGTTCACTCCTCTGAGTGCTGGTATGTGGTCATTAGAGTGCGACTCAATTATATGAAGACATTCATCGAGATCAAGTGGCACCATGGGATTGCACTGTAGGATGTTTGAATTTATCATTGCTTCACTTAAGGATTTTCTGTACATGCTGGAAATTACTTTTATGTAAAAAGTGGTTCTGGATAGTTATATTTTTTAATATAGCCCATAAACATGAAACATGAAATGTAAGAAATGACTAACTGTTGACTTCTTTCTGCACGAGATCGTAAACTCAACTCCATCCATCCATCAATCTATCTTCTTCCGCTTATCCGGGGTCGGGTCACGGGGGCAGTAGCTTGAGCAGATAGGCCCAGACTTCCTTCTCCCCGGCCGCTTGGGCAAGCTCCTCGGGAGGAATCCCAAGGCGCTCCCAGGCAAGCCGGGAGACATAGTCCCTCCAGCGAGTCCTGGGTCTTCCTCTTGGCCTCCTCCCGGTGGGAAGTGCCCGGAACACCTCACCAGGGAGGCGTCCTGACCAGATGCCAGAGCCACCTCAAATGACTCCCCTCAATGTAGGGGAGCCCCCTGCGGATGACCGAGCTTCTCACCCTATATCTAAGGGAGAACCCAGCCAACCTGCTGAGGGAACTCATTTCAGCCACCTGTATCCGTGATCTCGTTCTTTCGGTCACCACCCAAAGTTCGTGACCATAGATGAGGGTAGGAATGGCTCAGCTCTCTCTTAACCACAACAGACCGGTACAGTGCCCGCATAATTGCAGATGCCTTACCAATCTGTCTATCAATCTCCCGATCCATTTTTCCCTCATTTATGAACAAGCCCCCAGATACGTAAACTCCTCCACTTGAGGAAGGACACCATCCCCGACCCGAAGAAGGCACCCTACCCTTTTCCAGCTCAAGACCATGGTCTCGGATGTGGAGGTGCTAATCCTCATCCCAGCCGTTTCATACTCGGCTGCGAACCGCTCCAGCAAAAGCTGTTGGTCCTGTTGGCTTCCGATGAAGCCAACAGGACCACATCATCTGCGAAAAGCAGAGACCCGGTCTTGAGGCCACAAAACGGATCCCCTCAACACCTTGGCTGTGCCTAGAAATCCTGTCCATAAATGTTATGAACAGGATCGGTGACAAAGGGCACCTTGGCAGAGTCCAACTGTCACTGGAAACGAATTCAACTTACTGCCGGCAATGGGAACCAAACTCGGACATTGGTCATACAGGAATCTAACAGTTCTTATCAAAGGGCCTGGTACCCCATACTCCCGGAGTTCCCTGCACAGGATTCCCAGAGGAACACGGTCGAACACCTTCTCCAAGTCCACAAAACACATATAGACCACCTTAAGCTTGACAGCATCCTTCACCACTGGTATCCACCAGTGGGTTCGAGGGTTGTGACAGGCACCGACCACCTTGCACCCCGCCTCGACAATGGAGGCACGGAATATGGCCCACTCGGACTCAGTGTCCCCCGCCTCCCCCGGGACACGTTCGAAGTTCTGCCGGAGGTGGGAGTTCGAACTCCTTCTGACATGGGACTCTGTCAGACCTTCCCAGCAGACCCTCACAAATCATTTGGGCCTGCCAGGTCTCTCTGGCGTCCTTCCCCACCACCGGAGCCGACTCAACACCAGGTAGTCATCGGTGGATAGCTCCGCTCCTCTCTTTGCCCAGTGTCCAAAACCTTCAGCCGCAGGTCAGATGAAACGACAACCAAGTGGAAACATCGAGCTGCGGCCTAGGGTGTCCTGGTGCCAAGTGCATACATGAAAACCCTTATGCTCGAACATGGTGTTTGTTATGGACAATCCATGACGAGCACAGAAGTCAAATAACAAATCACCTCTCTGGTTCAGAGCGGGGGGGCCATTTCACCCAACCACGTCTCTCAAGGTCTCACTGTCATTGCCCATGTGAGCGTTGAAGTCCCCCTGCAGAATGAGGGAGTCCCCAGAATGAGCCCTCTCCAGCACCCCCTCCAAGGACTCTGAGAAGGGTGGGTAATTTGATCTACTGTTTGGTGCATAAACACAAACAATAGTCAGGACCTGTCCCCCACCCCCGTAGGCGGAGGGAGGCTACCCTCTCATTCACCGGGATAAACCCCAACGTACATTTTCCGAGATGGGGGGCAACAAGTATGCCCACCCCAGCTCGGCACCTCTCAACGGGAGTAACTCCAGAGTGGAAGAGAGTCCAACCCCTCTCGAGGAGACGGGTTCCAGAGCCGTGCGTCAAGGTAAGGCCAATGATGTCCAGTCGGAACCTCTCCACCTCCTATACCACCTCCGGTTCCTTCCCCACCAGAGAGGTGACGTTCCACATCCCAAGAGCCAGATTTTGCAGCCGAGGTTCGGAACGCCAAGGTCCCCGCCTTCGGCCACCGGCCACCTTGCGCTGCACCTGACCCCTATGGCCCCTCCCACAGGTACTGAGATCATGGGAAGAGGGGCCTATGTTGTCCCTTCAGGCTAAGCCCAGCCGGGCCCCATGGGTAAATGCCCAGCCACTCGACACTCGCCAACGTGCCCCACCTCCAGGCCTGGCTTCAGAGTGGGGCCCAGGTGACCCGTGTCCGGGCGAAACTGAGTTCAAAGTTTCTTCAGGCTGCACCTTGTCTGACCCATCACCTGGGACCAGTTTGCCATGAGTCAGCCTACCAGAGGCATAAAGCCCCCAACAACTTAGCTTCTAGGATCATTGGTACACTCAAAGCCCTCCACCATGATAAGGTGGCAGCCTAGGGAGGGGTAAACTCAACTCATTGGACTGAAGCCTTGGAAGTAGAAGCAAGACTCTGACGGAGTTTCTTTAATACCGCACTGTTTCTCTTAGGATAAACCAAGTTTGAAAAAAAAATTTACAATGTGTTTATTAAATATTTCAAGCCCTGACCAGGGTAGAAACATAAAATCAAAAAGCCTACTTTTCAGTCTTTATAATCACTAACATACATGTGTGTCATCAATCTCTTGACAGTTCTCTCTATATTTCAGACGGGAGTTTTTTTTCTGTGTTCTGTCTCTGTTTTTCCACTAAGTAAATGTAAATATAGTCCACTTTCCTGACTTGATTTTTTTACCCTTTTGTTACTACAAATTTTTTTCATAATTTTTTACAACAAAGACCGAACCCCAATCAGAGACATTTTGTCCCGCTTGCAGAATATTACTGAGCTGGAGGTCCTGTAAAGTGACTTCCAGACAAATTCTAGTAAATTGAAATAATCAATTAAATGGCACCTCTGGAATGCTTATTTCAGGACCCCATAATATTCAGGACACAGTAAGGGAAAAAATAAAAGCACACCAAGATTTAACCATTAACTTAAGAAATCCTCTCCTTCTCTTTATCCTTAAACACTTCTTTATTTGGTCATGATTAAAGTGTTATGCTCAAATAGTTTTTTTAAATGTATCTAAATACATGTGAATGTGTTTCCAACGTATTTCTTATTTGTAACAAACGTTTTTCATTCAGAACAATGAAGAATGAAAAGTGATTCCAGCATGTATTTTGTCTACAATTTTTTTTCACTTAAAACTAATGTTTAAATATTAAGAAAAAATAGATTGATGTTAATTAGCAAGTTGGTAAAAGATGGCTACATAATTCCCTAAATCTTTATTTGATTGGTTGGTCAAGCACAACAAGCTGTTGAAAGCTAACGGAAACAAGAAGGCAGCAAGGAGTTTCAGCCCAACTCTTCTTTGTAGAAATTACCTCTCTGGAGAAAGAACTGTTCCAGCCTTTAGAGGGACTAATGAGACATAATCACAGAGCAGAAACACAAGTGACTCGGAAAATAAAAAAATCCTAGCCTGAAGTAGCCATACTCCATTCTAATCAGAATGTGAGTCTGATACTGCTCCATTGGGCTGCGATTATGGGTCCTGTTTTAACCGAACCAGGAAAAAAATGCCTCTGCACTCAATTGGATAGACCTATAACCAATCAGAGCAACGGAAGTATGTGACGTTGCTCTGCAGAGCAACGGACGTTATCTGTTCCTCTCTTAGAATTCCTCTTTTAAAATGAATGCGCTGTCAATATCTTCTAGAACAGACGCGATGGCAGAATCTACACATCTCAGTTCTCCAGCGGCAGCCATCATTGTTGTAAACAAATTCAACCCAGGCGCTCTTTGGTGATGTGGTTGATTATGCTACTGTTGTTCACCTGTCAATCATCATAACCCTGATTTGATTGGTCCAACCAGACCTTGTTCGGGCATAATTGCGCCTCAATGGAGGAATGCCAGACCGAACTTCGAGACCATGTTGTGGGCAGGACTAAGTTCGGCTGGCACCCAGGCTATAAAAATCCAAATAATAAGGCCTTTCCTTTAATGCAAGAGAGAGAACAAGCAAACTTTTGGTAGAAGTTCAACCGTCAATCATCTTAGATCAGTGGCGTCCAAAGCCTGTCCCCAAGCACTGGTGTCCAGTAGTTAGGGGTTTCTCTGCTTTAGCACAACTGGATCAAACTGATTTCACTAAAGTCCTTTTACAGAACATGAGAATGTGATTAGAAGAATAGCACAAGTGTACATTTAATATATGGAGGACACCAGCCCTTAGGATCATACTCCCCTGCCTTAGATCATATTTTAAATACATTTTGTTCTCTGTGGGAATGATTTATCTACAGTCTGCACATGTGCTGACTGTAGAAACAGCACAGTGTCATAAAAACATGAATACAAAAAATGAAAACAAACAAACAAAACTCCAAAAGTTAAAAAAAATCATTTCACATATTAGTTATGTTACATTGTAATCCTTTCAATGTTCTTTTGAAACTCAGCAAAGATATGCACAATTTCAAATCATCACTAAGTTTGTTCCATAACATAACTCCCAAATATGAAATACATCTATATTTAATATTGGTTTTCACCTGACCTCTTTGAAAAACACCATGCCCTCTTAAATTGCATTTTTTTTCTCTTAATTTGAAGAATAGTTTAATATAATGTGGAACACTTGTATTCTTTACTCGATAGTGTTTCTAAAGTTTTCAAATACACAATATCTAAAAACTTAAAACTACAGTACTGTATAAATAATTTATTTGTAGGTTCACAATAAAAAGATTTATTTATTATTTTGATGACTTTTTTTCTGTAGTTTTATTAAAGGGTCTAAGTATATTTTATGTGTATTTCCCCACACCTCAACACAATATGTAAGATATGGCATTATAAGTTAAAAATACAAAATATGCAGACATTTCTTCAAGAAATCACTTGTTTTATAGATAATACCAATGATTTTTGTTTTATATATTCTATATGTGGTTTCCAACTAAATATATGGTCTAAAATTACTTCCAAAAATCTTGTTTTATATACTCTCTCAATTTGGACTCCATTTAGGAATAATTGTATTTCAGAATTTGCCCTAACACCATCAAACACCATAAATTTAGTTTTGCTTTCATTTAATGATAATTTGTTTGTATTAAACCATTATTTTAATCTGGTCAACTCCTTTTCTACTGTTGTTAAGAATTCTTTAATGGTCCTGAATAAAATAAAGTTGTGTCATCTGCCAATGTAACATATTTCAACTTATTAAATACTGCACCAATATCATTCAAATAAAGTATAAATAACTTGGGTCCCAATTTCGGAACCCTGTGGTACACCACAAGTTACTTTTCTAAAATGTGATGCAGTACTATAAAATTTTACGTACTGGAATCGGTTGTTTAAATAGCTGTTTATCCAATTAAGTACAATACTTCTGATGCCATAACACTCCAATTTCTTCAAAAGTAAAGAATGATTTGTGTCAAATGCTTTACGTAAATCAGGAAAAACCCTTATAGCTCATTGTTTCCTATCCATAGCTGTAGCTATATTTTCTATGAATTCCATCACTGCCAAGGATGTTGATCGGTTGCTCCTAAACCCATTCTGATGGTCAATCAATAATTTCCCTTGCTAAGTTTGGACCGATAACGAAAAACTCATTAAACTCATTAGCCATTTCTTCACAATTTACAGTACTTGAATTTTCATTATCAACTAAATATGCTGGCAGATCTCTTTTAACACCATTAGGCACTTTCCAGGTACCCTTAATGTTGTTTTTGTGTTTTTGCAACAGACGATCATAGTAGGGTTTTTTTTCTGCAGTCTCATAATAGATGTCAACTTGTTTTTATACTTTTTGTATTTGTCCTCCTTATCCTTTGTTCTTTGTGCAATAAATTCACTGTAGAGCCTATTTTTCTTTTTAAAAGCTTTTCCAACTCTTTTGTAAGCAAAGGTTTTCTCTTCTTTCTTGGATTTTGTCTATACTCTTTCAATGTGCAATGTTGTTCATACAATAACAAAAATGTTTCTAAGAATGCATTATAAGATTGATTGGCATCATTTACATAAACTTCCTGCCAATTGTGATTTATAAGATCTGCTTTAAGTGCTATAATTGCCTCTAAATGATTGTATTCTCACTAGTTTATCGTGCTGTGTATATTTTCCCTCATTCAACCTTTTCGGTTCTAACACAGCAAAAACTGGCAAGTGAACACTTACATCGGTCACTAATTATCCACTGAGTATTGTCACATCAGTTACATTTGTAAAAACATTATCGACACCCCCTTCCTTGACTAATTGTGGAGCCAGGTAGCTGGTTCTTGTGGCTGATGGCAGCGGCAGGTAGCTGGGCCCGGAGACTGGTGGTGGAGCCTGGTAGCTGGGCCCGGAGGCTGGTGGTGGAGCCTGGTTGTTGGGCCCGGAGGCTGGTGGTGGAGCCTGGTTATTGGGCCGGAGGCTGGTGGTGGAGCCGGGTAGCTGGGCCAGGTGTTTAGTTGTTTGCTGCGGCTGCTCTGTGCTCAGAGTTGCGATAGTTACATAGTTACGATAGTGAAAACATGGCTAATCATCTCCAATGCCACAATCAAAATTACATATGTGACATTCAAAAACAAGTTTGTAAATTTCAGAGAACATTAAAAAAACCAGATTTAATTAAAGACACACATTTTAACTTTGCAGATATTTGCCCTCTGTCACCATCTCATTGCTTGAGGCGTAATGTCACTGTCATAAAAGCAATTCTGTTTCGATTGCATCTGAATAAGTGTACTGACGGTTTTAGAGCTGGCAAGCCAAAACAACAAAACATCAAACTACCAGCGTGTCAGTTGGTAAACCCTCAAACAGTTTTCCCAACACTTTATAACATCACCATGCCCAAATAACCCTGGAATGAGCATTTATTACTTACCAATCCAGTAGCAACACGGCTAGTTAGGCATCCATACATCCTGCTTTATCACTATCGCTCACTCACAGCGGATGACCACACAAAACTGAAAAGTTGTAACATTTGGTTTTAGAAGCTACTTTGACCTAAACTGAGTAACCGTTAAACAGAAAAGATCTTTCAAAGCAGTGAACATCCACAATACTACAATTTGACCTTTGTGGGGCAAGGTCCCGTCTTTGTCATCTCTGATTGGCTAGCCTGGTTGATTTATTACTAATCCAACATTCGAGGAAATTGCCTAACCCTAAGTCATTTTCTAATCCTCCCATTCGAGAAGCATTACCTAAACCTAACAAATATTCAGGTACGATGGCCTAATCTGTTTAACATTTACAAACACCAGCTGCCTTGTGTCTGGATGGAGGTGAAACACATCTCGAGGGGGGAACTCATATCGACGTCACAACCCTGATTCACACAGGTTGCAGAACGTATGAATGAATCAGAGGTTAATAAGCCTTATCCAGCAATGACGCTCTGGCAGCTTTCAGCTCTTACAGCTTAGTTTCTTTTACTCGCTTCTTATGATAGCATCTTCTTTGGTTTATTTGGTGGATCTAACATGGCTCATGGCTCTCAAAAGTGTGGGTTTATTTATATCATTAAGTACAGTAGTGCTTAGCATACTGCCGTAATGTGAAACACAGTCAGTACATCTGGGAATGCCGTCCGCGGGTTACAAATTCTTTACTACCTTATTCAGCAGGAGGACCCTCAAATGTAGTGACCGCTCCGAAAACGAACATAAAAATGGTGATTTGTCACCTAACATTTCAAACGTTCTTGTTATCAGGAACACTGAGGAACTGGTCAAATATGAATGATCATTACAATTCGGACAGTAAGGTATGATGGCTCATACACCACACACCACAATGACATGGTCTGTAAGAAGTCATTCATCTACACCTGGACGAATTGGAGAAATAACACAGAGGATTGCTGATCATGAAAAATTTGATTTGAGAACATTTCAATACACTGACTATAATTTATTGGACTTGAAGCATGATATATACCTGGATAATATTTTTTTCTATAACATCGATAACAACTGCTGCTACTACACAGATGAACAATACAATTTAACTTTTAAAAAGGACAAAAAGTTATCAAAAATTGATTTTAACAGCAGGAGTCTGTACGCAAACTTCAATGATATAAGGGAACATCTAAGTCTTTTTAAAACACCATTCGAAATTATTGCTATATCAGGAAAATGGATTAATGCAGATAAAGAAATGGATTTTGAACTTGATGGATATGAATTCAACTGTGTAAATAGAAAGAACAAGAGTGGAGAAGGAGTGGTTGTGTATGTTAATAAAACCTTTAATTATAAAATAGTAGAAAAATTGTCTAATGTGATTGATAACTTACTAGAATGTAATATGAAGAAAAAGCAAACATGTAATAATTAGCTGTATATACAGAGCACCAGGCTCTAGTTTGGAAGCATTCAATAACTGGATAGAGGAAATGTTTTCAAAAACTAACCAAAAAATAGTTTTTATCTGTTGTGACTTCAATATTGATCTACTTAACCCAAATAAGCATAAAATGACTGATGAATTCATAAATACAATGTATAGCATGAGTTTATACCCCAAAATCACCAGACCCAGTAGAATTACATACCACTGTTCTACTTTAATCAATAATATATTCACTAATGATATTGATAATAATACAGTGAGCGGACTAGTAATTAACGATATCAGTGACCACCTACCAGTTTTTACACTTTATTATAGGAACACTCAGAGAGAACAGCCAGAGGAAAAACTAAGATACAGACGAGTAAGGACAGAGGAAACTATGACTGCACTAAAGAACGATGCACTGGCAGTAAATTGGGATATGGTGTATAATAAAAGTAATATCGATAGTGCATATGAAACATTTTAAAGTATATTTATTTCTTTATATGACAAAAATTGTCCAATAAAATAATAACACGGGGAAAAAAATGCAAAGATCAACCATGGCTCACAAAGGGATTACAAAATGCCTGTAAAAAGAAAAATACACTATATAGAGAATTCATAAAAAGGACTAAAGAGGCAGAAAACAAATACAAGAATAAGTTAACTAATATTATTAGGAAAGATAGAAAAGATTACTATAGTAAAATAATACATAATAACATAAGTAATATTAAAGGAACATGGGACATCTTAAATAGTATTATTAAAAATGGTATGAAAAATAAGATCTACCCTCAATATTTTATTGATAACCGTATGAAAAAAGATAATATGAATGATGTGGTAAACAGCTTTAATAAATTATTTGTAAATGTTGGACCAAAACTAGCAGAAAAAAATCCTGATTTCCCATCTGGAGATGGGGATGATTATCTCATAGAGGCAAGGCAAGGATATTTTATTTATATAGCACACTTTCAACACAAGGCAATTCAAGGTGCTTTACATGATTCAGTGATAATGATACCAAATACATGATTACAAAAGCATGATTAGAAAAACAGAAACATATCGGTTTAACAGATAGACACAATCAATAATAAGAAAATATGATGTAAGGTACAAATGTATGCAATAAATATAGATTAAAAACAGATAAAACACAATCAGTTAAAAAGGAAATAAAAAATAAGAATAAAAGTTAAACCACGAGAATCAAATAGTGATCAGAAAGATCAGAAATAGAGATATCTCATCAATCGAGTTTAATTAAATTGATATGAAAATTGTATAAAAAAAAATTTTAAATGAAAAAAAAAAGGTAATGGATGGGGTTTCAAAACCAATGACATACATCTGTAACAAATCATTCCAAACTTGTAAATTTTCTAATAAAATGAAAATAGCAAAAGTTGTACCATTGTATAAAACTGGGGATAGACACCACTTCACAAATTACAGGCCTGTTTCTTTACTTGCACAGTTTTCAAAAATTCTAGAAGAATTCTCCAATAACCAACTAGATGCTTTTATTAACAAATTTAAATTACTTGCTGACAGTCAGTATGGTTTCAGAGCAAACAGTTCAATATCCCTTGCACTAACAGAATCAATAGAGGACATCACAGATGCTATAGACCAAAAACTGCATTCAGTTGGAATATTCATAGATCCTTAAAAAGCTTTTGATACAGGTTAGTATTGCAATGGGTGAAAAACTATTTAAGCAACAGAAAACAATTTGTGAAGTTGGGGGAATATTCATCGTCGTGCTTGGACATTGCTTGTGCCGTCCCCCAGGGGTCAGTATTGGGTCCAAAACTGTTTATATCAACAACATTTGCAACATTTAAAAAACATTAAAAATAGTATTATTTGCAGATGATACCAGTATATTCTGTTCCAGGGAGGATTTAAATGGTAAATGGACTGAACTTATATGGCGCTTTTCTAGTCATACCGACCACTCAAAGCGGTTTACATTGAAGCCACATTCACGCACCGACAACCAACATGACTCGGTAGGACGATGTTTTTTGGGGTTAAGTGCCTTGCCCAGGGGGACATCAACCTATGACTGGAGAAAGCTGGAATCGAAACTACAGACCTCCGATTGCAAGCCAAGTCTACTCTTCCACTGAGCCACAGTCGCCCCAAGAACTACTGGGGATGATCACTTCTGAAATTTAAAAAACTGAAAAGTTGGTTTGATAGAAACAAATTAGCATTAAACTTAAGTAAAACCAAATGCATGTTATTCAGCAAAAGTAATAAGAATATACAGGTACAGATTCAAATAAATGGGGTGGACATTGTAAGAGTAGATGAAAGTTTCTCGAGGTAATAATCAATGATAAAATAGATTGGAAGTCTCAAATAAAACATGCATACAGCAAACTGTCAAGGAGTATTTTTGTTCTCAGTAAAGCAAGACACATTCAGGACCATAAATCACTCCACATTCTCTATTGTTCATTGATCTCACCATATTTGCATTACTGTGTAGAGATCTGGGGCAATACTTATAAATGTTCAGTACAATCACTTTTTGTACTACAGAAAAGAGCCATAAGAATTATTTATAATACTGGTTACAGAGAGAATACAAATTTACTTTCTTAAAATCAAAAATATTAATATTCCCTGACCTGGTTCATTTCCAAACAGCACAAATCATGTACAAAGCGATACATAATAAACTTCCAGGAAATATGCAAAAAAATAGCGCTTCACTCTTTCTACTTTTTTTTTTTTATGTTACAGCCTCATTCCAAAATGGATTAAAATTCATTTTTCCCATAAAATTCCAAACACAACACCCCATAATGATAATGTGAAAAACGTGTCTTAGAAATTGTTGCAAATTTATTAAAAATAAAAAACTTGAGAAATCACATGTACATAAGTATTCACAGCCTTTGACGTGAAGCTCAGAATCGAGCTGAGGTGCATTCTGTTTCCACTGATCGTCCTTGAGGTGTTTCAGCAGATTAATTGGAGTCAACCTGTGGTAAATTAAGTTGATTGGACATGATTTGGAAAGGCACACACCTGTCTATATAAGGCTTCGGTTGACAGTGCATGCCAAAGCACAAACCGAGCATGAAGACAAAGGAATTGAGTGTAGACCTCAAAGACAGGATTGTCTTGAGGCACAAGGCTGGGGAAGGTTACAGAAAAATATCTGCTGCTTTGAAGGTTCAATGAGCACAGTGGCCTCCATCATCCATAAGTGGAAGAAGTTTGGAACCATCAAGACTCTTCCTAGAGCTGTCGGCCTTCTAAGCTAAGTGAACGGGGGAGAAAGGCCTTAGTCAGGGAGGTGACCAATAACCTGATGGTCACTTTGTCAGAGCTCCAGCATTCTTCTGTGGAGAGAGGAGAACCTTCCAGAAGCACAGCCATCTCTGCAGCAATCCATCAATCAGGCCTGTATGGTAGAGTGGCCAGACGGAAGCCACTCCTTAATAAAAGGCACATGGCCTCTCAAGGTCAAATCTTCACAGGTAAAACGCGCATCATACCATTTGGGCAATATGGGGATGCTAAATGTATAATTGGACACAGACCTACTAGTTTTTTACAGTTATATTAAGTTAAATACAGCCTGATAACGCTGTAAAACCAAATGCAACAAGAAAGAAGAGTTCAATAAACATTGTGACAGCACCCCACAAATAAGTCACTGGAGAGAAATTTTTTATTGAACTCCTTGAATCCTTTGCTCAACACGGCCACAAGAGGGCGGATTTCTTTGCAGCTCTTGCATGAACAGGCAGAGGCAGACAGCATCATAATAGTCAGGACAGACACGCTTCTCCTGTGCACCATCCCCCAAGCAGGCTGCCCACATAGATCATTAGACCGTTGGTCTAAAGAAAGATTTCACAGTGAAGATTCAAATGTGTAAATCCTTAGTCTGGGACACCCCTAGTACCTACATAGATGGAGAAGTATAAACTAGGCTTCAGCCACGGAATACGTTTGCATTGAGCAGGAGCGGCACATATACACTGCGCGCATTTTGAAAAACGTCATTCACAGACATTCTACACTAATGGTAGCCATAGACTTCACAATCTCCTTTTTTCCCCCTTATTTTTGCCAAAGACGCTCCTATTCCTCTCACCTGCGTCTTCTCCCAGCCTATATAAGTGAGCAGGAAGGAAGAACCACGGGAGGTGCGCCTTTTTCAAGGACAACGTAACAGGGGAACAGCCTAGTCGTGAAAAGTTCTATAGTGCACTAAGCAGCGAGAGACCCCTCCTATGTAGTGACAGCTCCGAAAACGAACATCAAAAATGGTGTTGTGTCACATGAAGGTTTCAAAAACGGGTTTTTATGGTGTAAAAGTTACGGAGTGGGTCTTGAAGTTCTGTTGTTCTATAATATCAAATTCACTGGAAAAAAATATAAATGCAACAGTTTTGTTTTTGCTCCCATTTTTTATGAGATGAACTCAAAGATCTGAAAAATCTTCTACATACACAAACTGACCATTTTTCTCAAATATTGTTCACAAATCTGTCTAAATCTTTGATTGTGAGCACTGCTCCTTTGCTGAGATAATCCATCCCACCTCACAGGTGTGCCATATCAAGATGCCAATTAGACAGCGTGTTTATTGCACAGGTGTGCATTATACTGGACGCAATAAAAGGCTCTGAACTCTGAAATGTTCAGTTTTGTTTTGTTGGGGGATCTGGCGACTCAGAAAACCAGTCAGTGTCTGGTGTGACCATCATTTGCCACATGTAGTGCAACACATCTCCGTCGCATAGAGTTGATCAGGTTGTCAATTGTGGCCTGTGGAATGTTGGTCCACTCCTATTTTTGTTTAGTGTATTTTACACAAAAGTTGTAAATTGTATTTTCTGGATTATTTTTAAGATTCTGTCTCTCAGTTTTAGTGTACCTGCAATAAAAATGTCAGACCTCTGCATTTTTCTAAGGGAAGAAACTTGAAATAAATAATACTTGTTTTCCCAAAGGGTCTCTTGGTAACACAATCGCATTCACTATTAATCATTATGATGCACAGAGGGTGACAGTGTTGCCTCTACTGGATATAAGCGCTGCCTTTAATACAGTTGACCACACTATTCTTTTAACCCATTTAAAACAGATTGGCCTTTTTAGTGTTGTTCACAAATGGTTCACATCATATCTCACAGACAGGACTTTTATGGTAAGTTTAATATACCTGCTCCTCAAGGGTCTAAATGATTACATGTGGTGTGCCCCAGGGTTCAATGTTAGGTCCAGTGCATTTTAACCTTTATATTGTCCCTCTTGGCAGTGTCATCAGAAGACACTGAGTGAACTTTCACAGTTATGCTGATGATGCCCAGCTGTACATCTCCATGTCTCCTGATGACACACGGCCAATGGATGCTCATTTTGCATTTCAGATATCAAATCCTGGATTAAAGAAGAAAACAGCTCAACCAAGACAAAAATTAAGTCTTAGTTATCGGTCCTGAAGCTCAGATAGAGAAACTTTTACCAAAAATGCAATGACTGTCTTTTAATCTTTCTAAACAAGTGAAGAACCTGGGTTTGATATTTGACTCTGATCTGACTTTTATCCTTCATATTAAATTTTTTTACTAAAATAGGTTTTTATCAACTAAAAAACATCGACAGAGAGTTCTGCATAGAGCAGCTCTGGCCTTTCTCCAAACTGTGTGACAGCATTGGATTGCCACATGTGCAGCAGGAACCAGGGTGGGCCTCTCCTCTACAGAAAAAACAGGTTGCTGATATCCATAAACAACATTGAACGGTGACAAACCTGTGGCACTTTATGGCAACTCATTGATGGCATATTCTACCCATGGGAGGGTTTGGTTACACCAACTAGGAGCATTTGTACAGAGGGCCCGAAACTTGGTCTCTACCACCTGGTTCATTCACTCCATTTTTTCCTCCGTCTGTAGGTGGAATCCAGAGGACAGACTTTGGTTGATTCCAAGTAGAGAACAGAAGTTACAGCTAATCTGGTCTTGCGTGGTAGAATAAAGTCAGGCGTTTCTGAGACAGGCGACTGTGAAGGACACTGTGAAAAGTCTTGATAGGGGATTTGGTTTTATGTTTTTCCTTCCAGGACGATAGGACAAAGAGAAGTCAAACCTGCTAAAAAACAGAGCCCACCTGGCTTGGCGTGAATTTAGGCGTTTAGCAGTCTTGAGATATTCAAAGTTCTTATGGTCTGTCCACATAGTGAAAGGATGTGTGGCTCCCTCTAACCAGTGTCTCCACTCCTCAAGGGCCAGTTTAATTGCAAATATCTCACAATCTCCCACTTCATAATTATGCTCAGAGGGGGAGAGAGAAAAAAACGCACAAGGATGCAATTTAGCATTGTCAGCATGCAGCTGAGACAACACAGCCCCTACCCCAGTGTCTTAGGCATCTACCTCTACAATAAAAGGTTTGGAAGGATCAGGGAATCGTGGCACTGGACCAGAGGTGAACAAGACCTTCAACTGGTCGAAACTTCTCTGGGCATCAGGGGACCAGATAAATCGAGCCTTGTAGTCTCAGGAAGTAGATCAATCTGGCAATCATTGGGTCTATGAGGGGGCAGAGAAATGCAAGCATGGTATTCGTGAGGAACCTTGGATAAATCAGGGTATTCTGGATTATCCTCCCTATATCCAATTTGAGCATGAGCCTCCAGTAAACAAAAAGGACAAAAGGAACTGCATGACTGGACCTCTCAAGTGCTCCAATTAATGACTGGGTTGTGTTTAACCAACCATCAATGACCCAAATTAACTGTGATATTGGGCGAGTGTACCAGAAGGAAAGAAATCACCTCACGATGATTTCCTGACATTAACACAGAAACTGGTCTAGTACAATGGGCTATCTGAAATATCTAGTGGCCATCAATGGCAAAAACCTCACAGGAGTGTTCCAGAGGGGTGATTTCTAGTTGCAGCTCGTGAGTCAGTCCTTTGTTCAGAACATGTCCGTCAGCTCCAGAGTCTGTAAAAACAGTATCTCTCTTGAGACAGATGAGTCTGTAATTTTGATGGTAAAGCTTCTCTTAAGGGGTGTTTTTGGACTTAAAAATCGGGCTCAGTAAAGACCCCTGCTCCTTTACTCAGCCTGACCTTTTAGTGGACAATTTTTTTGCCCGGTGATCCTTCTCCCCACAGTAGAAACAGAGGCGGTTTCTAAAGCCCCTCTCCCTCTCTTGTTGAGACAACTTTATTCTTCCTAGTTGCATGGGTTCCTCAGAACTTTCAAATGTCTGAGAGGGTAATGATCAAGCCTGATCTTGAGGGCTGACTTGTATTGTGGTTAAGCTCCTCTGTTTGGCAGTGAAAGTCCTCTCTTTCCTTCTCTCTCGAAATCTTGATCGATCAGAGTAACTAGCTGTTCTGGTGCCTGAAGAGAGGTAGGGGGGTCTTGGGGGGCTATCTCATCCTTGATCTCCTCAGAAAGCCCCTGATAAAACATAAAATGCATCATTATTTCAACGACAACTTGACATTAGGTAGTGGAAGTTGTAATCAGTCACTGATACAGAGCTCTTTAATCTTGACTGGATTATATGGATGTCAAATCTCTAACTCTGTATTTAAGAACTGAAACTGGAAGGTGAAAAGTTAAAGTTTGCGAGCTGAATTTGCAAAACAGTTTCAAGGCAAAGTAATAAATGTTCAAAATAGAAAATTCTGTTTCGAACACAGTTAAAAGTCTATACTTTTGAATATTAAATTGTAAGAAGTTGTTGGTGTGGACATGGCTGCATCCACAGCAGGGCAAAACGTGGATGTTCTCTGATCTGGATGTCTGCATGTTTCAACATTAGCAGAGCTCATGGTTACGTTACCAGATTTGATTTTAACAAAACATAAAGAATCTACATACGTCTGTAACCTAAGGTTACTTCGTAACAGGGATTTACCGGGTCGAGTGTGCCTCAACATTCCTATGGTAACGTTTCCCTTGCTATTGGTCGTTTAGCTTTAATTCAAACAAAGTTATCAAGCTCAAAACTTATACCACAGTGGACAAAGGCATTTCTTGACATGCTTATATCTATTTTTATGAGTAAAGGATTAACTACATTTTAAATGTGAGTACAGTACCTCCTAGCTGAATTTGCAGCCTTTGCAATACATATGTTAGCAAGCCTAAAAACATTTTATTATAATGTTTTAGCACTTTCAAAAGTATACAACTAAATACATAAGGAAACATGGTTAGCTTAAAAGGGGTTGACACCGAGGGAGAAGCCCTCTGAAGAGCTGCCATGACAGTTTTCTCCTCCTCGGAGAGACCCGACCAGCAGCAGCCATGTTGCTTCTGCTGTGCTGGAGTCACCTGGGGATGTGGTTTGTAGCAGCTGTGGAATTGCGTGAATGTAATCATGTTGTATTGTGATCGATGCAAAGCCCTAGCTTCCTCTGGCCATGACTGGATAGAAATTGGAGAAACATGATTTGTTGGTCAACGTCAGCAAGCCAGTCATTGGTTCTTCTTGGCAAGACAAATATGGTTAGTAAAATTATCAGTAACTTATAACTTATAACTTAAAACCTGAAACTTGAAATCTGAAACATGTAACTTGAAACGTGTAACTTGAAACTTGTATTTTTAAAATGTGTGCAAGATACAAAACGTAAGTTACTAGTGCAAAATATACAAGTACAAAATGTAAGTTACAAGCACAAAACATAGGTTACAAGTACAAATAATAACTTACAGGTACAAAACTAAAGTCTCAATTCTAGATTAATACCTTTTATCCTATAAATGTTCCTCAGGTGATAAAAAGCTGACTTATTGCCTTTAGGTGACCTTGGAGGTTCAGGTCTGAGTCCATTATTACACCTAGATTTCTGGCTTTGTCTGTAGTTTCAAGTTGGACCAACTGAAGTTGTGTACTGATATTTACTAAATTTTTGGAAAGGTCTGAAGATAAGTACTTCAGTTTTGCTGTTTTTCAGTTGGAGGAAAGCTGTTAATTTGCTCAATGCATTTATTTAGGATTTGGACGGGTTCCACATCACCTGGTGATATTGACATATAAATCTGAGTGTCATCAGCATAATAGTGCATTCACACCGCAGGCTTTATCAGCGTCAGGCAAAGCTCACAAAGCATCTAGTTTGACGCTTCTATGTTGAAGTTTGCAAAGTCTGCAAAGTCTGCCACTTCTGAGCAAAAAAGAGAGCATGGGCGGGGCTTCTTCTGTTGCCGGACATTCTGAACTATGGCAGATAGTATTGAGAGTGTGGCTTGGCTTTATTTGCTAAATAAAGCTAGACAACATCGACTTCGACAACATAAGCGCCGTTTGTGGATACACCGTATTCTACAGATGCGTTCTGAGTTTGGGGAGTTTAACCATTTGCTCCAGGAGCTACGTATGGATGTAGTCGCTTTCAGCAGTAGTTCCATCTGTCCCGCACCTAATTTTATGACCTCCTGGGCCGCATCGGAGCTCAAATCTCCTACCAGGACACCAACTACAGGTGCTCTATTCCTCCCGAAGAGCGCCTGTCCATCTGTCTTCGGTAAGTGTTATTTATGATTTTTTAAATCTGCGTTATCTAGACTTAAAATGTAGGTTTTTCCTGCTCCAGCTACATTCAAAGTACGTGTAGTGACATCGCTACAATTATAAGCTCTGATTGGTTAACGCACCGCTTCAGGCCCGTCAGAACCGTCAAAAGTTCAATTAGCTGAACTGCTGCGCTGCTGGCTTTATGAGCTTTGAAGCATCAAAAGCAGGAAAAGCTCACAAAGTGCCGCTGAGACCGTGACGCTCCTCCAGCAGCCTCCGCCATAGACTTAACATGTAATCTTGACGTTGCTGACGCTGACAAAGTCCTTGGTCTGAATGCAGCATAATTGTGGTAGTTGATATTATTTGTTGTTATAAAATGGGAGAATGTAAATGTTAAATAGGAGAGGACCTAGGATGGAGCCCTGGGGGACATGTTATTTCTGCGTTTGTGATGTGAATTGGCTAATTAACAAAGAAGTTCCTGTTCTTGAGGTAGGATTTGAACCAGTCGAGTGCCGTGCCAGATAGTTCAACCCAGCTCTCTAGACATTCAAGTAATAGATCATGATCAACAGTGTCAAACGCCGCACTGAAGTCTATTAATACCAATGCTGTGGTTTTACCACAGTCAGTATTTGTACGGATGTCATTGAAGACTTTGACGGAGGCAGTTTGGTGAGGGGGTGCCTACGAAAACCAGACTGATAAATATAAAAGCGGTTGTCCATTTTTAGGAAGCTGTTTAACTGTTGGAACACATCTTTTTCAAAAAACAATTCGGATAAATGGGAGATTAGAGCTTGGTCTGTAGATTTGCATTAACGTGCTGTCTAGGTTCTTCTCTTTTAGCATTGGCTTGATAACTGCTGTTTTTAGAGCTTGTGGTAAAAACACCTGACAGGAGAGATGAGTTAACTATTTGAATAAGATCAGCCCTGATGACCAGGAGGACTTTTTTAAGAAAACCTTTTGGTAAGATATCCAAGCAGCAGGTGGCAGAGTTTAGTTTCTCAATACTTTAATCAAAGCTCAAATGATTTATTGTTTGGAAATCAGTAATTTTCTCTGCATGGGTGTTATTTGGGCTCAATATTGGTATTGAGGTTAAAACTGATGTATGGATTGACTTTCTGATGTTCAAGATCTTTTTAGTGAAGATTCTACAAATTCATTGCAGGCCCTGGTGGAGCTTTGTTCAGGGGCTACTGTCACAGGACGGGTAGTTAATCTCTCCACTCTAGCAAATAATGTCCTTTCATTATTGTTGTTTCTGTAAATAAACTCATAGAAGAATGATTCCTTTGCATCCTTTAGAATCTTTTAGTCGAGCAGTGTTTCCTCTGTGGGAGCCCTCTGTCTTCGCGGAACGGGGGACAGCTTTCGCTGTTGGGGTGCTTTCCGGACAGAGCCTGGATGGAGGTGGAGGTTTCCGCCCTAACTTCTCTGGGCCCCTGTGCTGCTCTCGATCTGCTGCCGCCGGGATAGATGGTTCCTCTGATGACATACCATACCTTACCGGCTCATCTGCACTCAGTCCAATATCTTTTAACTGATGCTCCTAATGTTTATGTGTATAGGAGTTGGGTTGGGGGGAACGGGGTATAACTGTGTTAATGCTTTTAAATTTGTGGGGGAGGGATGAAATGGAGGGTTATGTGGGTTCTCGTCTTTTAATGTGTAAAGTACTTTGAGTTGCATTCTTGTATGAAAAGCACTTTTTAAATCAAGTTTGATTTGATTTGAATCAGAATCAGCTTTAATGGCCAAGTATGACACATACAAGGAATTTGACTCCGGCAACTTTTCTCTCCAGTACAGAACTTAAATAAGTGAAATTAAAAAGCAAATACAAATAAATACAAATAAATAATAAAGGATAATATATAGACCAAACCGGGGTTATTGTACAGTGAGTATATACAGCAGTGCAGAGTTTTAGTTTATTGTTCACGTGAATGGACTCACACTCTGTGACTATTCAGAGTTCATCAGAGCGACAGCCTGGGGGAAGAAACTGTTCTTGTGTCGGGTGGTTTTGGCGTACAGCGCTCTGTAACGCCGGCCTGAGGGGAGGAGCCTAAACAGGTTGTGGCCAGGGTGTGAGGGGTCAGTGGTGATTTTTCTGGCCCGCTTCCTGACCCTGGCCCGGAATAGGTCCTCAATGGAGGGAAGATCAGTACCTATGAACCTCTCTGAGGACCTGACTGTTCTCTGCAGTCTGTCCTTGTCTTGCCTGGTGGCGGATCCGAACCAGACAGAGATGGATGAGGTCAGGACAGACTGGACTATTGCTGTGTAGAATATGGTCAGCAGCTCCTGAGGCAGGCTGAACTTTCTGAGCTGACGTAGAAAGTACAGCCTTTGCTGGGCCTTCTTCCTTATAGAGTCAATGTGGGAGGTCCACTTCAGGTCCCGTGTGATGGTGGATCATAGGAACCTGAAAGACTCCAATGTGGGGACTGACCTGTTGGTGATTATGAGAGGAGATGTTGATGGGGGTCTCTTCCTGAAATCCATTGTCATCTCCACAGTTTTGAGCGGGTTTAGCTCCAGGTGGTTCTGACTGCACAAGAGGACCAGCTGTTCCACCTCCCTTCTGTACGCAGACTCGTCGCCGTCACGGATGAGTCCAATGACGGTGGTGTCATCTGCAAACTTCAGGAGTTTCACAGAAGGGTCTCTTGACGTGCAATCAGTGGTGTAAAGGGAGAAAAGCAGGGGGGAGAGAACACATCCCTGGGGGGCGCCGATGCTGAGGGACCAGGTGCTGGATATGAAGTTACCCACTTTCACCTGCTGCGTCCTGTCAGTCAGGAAACTGGTAATCCACTGGCAGGAGGAGGGAGGCACGGTGAGCAGGGACAGTTTTTGGTGGAGGAACTCTGGGACGATGGTGTTGAATGCAGAGCTGAAGTCCACAAACAGGACCCGAGCGTAGGTACCTGCAGAGTCTAGGTGTTGCAGGATGTAGTGGAGAGCCATGTTGACTGCATCATCCACTGACCGGTTTGCTCTACAGGCAAACTGCAGGGGGTCCAGCAGGGGATCCGTGATGTCCTTCAGGTGGGACAGCACCAGTCGCTCAAAGGATTTCATGACCACAGATGTCAGGGCAACTGGTCTGTAGTCATTAAATCCGCTGACACTGAAAACATAAACGTAAATAAGAGTATGCAAGTAAGCATTGTTGGCTTGGGGCCAGTCATAAAGCACTTAGATTATAATTTACTACCCCCCCACCCCCCCACTCCCCACACCATGCCAAAATACACACACACACACACACAGGAACAAACACCGCACCCCTGGGTAACTGTATCTTGGAAAGTGGTTTCCCTCTTTAGACAGCCCTTACATGGAAACAGTTTGGGATGAATTTGGCACTGGATTCAGTGTGGAAGGTGGAATGATTCCTGTAGTGGAATTTAGGATCTGATCGATAAATGGGCCGATGAAGTGTACTTGCTGTCATCTCTTGGCCTCAACCCGCCCTTTCTAACACCTCTGTGTTTTAAAACCAGATATTTACATTTTGTTTTGATAACACCTACATTGTTCACTTTACAATATCTTTCTTCAGATGAATCAACCAAACAGCTTGATATATGTCACTAAATGTTCTAATCTGATAATACCAAGGCTTTTCATTAGCAAATATAAGACAGAACAGGCAGTTAACTAATAGGCTTTGTGGGTCAGAGTGAGCAGACTCCTGGACCAAACTAAGAAAGAAGAAATGTCTTTGGCATGTCTAAGCTCTTCTCCACTTTCAGCCACTTTGCAGTCCTCATCTTGGCCTGATCTCCTTCCTCATTCTGCCCTCCACTTGGTCCAACTCAGCTTTTTCTTGCTGGAACTAAGATCTAACCTTTAGAATTTCCCATGAATGAAGGCTGTACCAAGGATTGTCACGTACAAAAAAAGCATCAAATGCTGTTTAAAGCCAAAAATTACTACTGACACCCAGGATTTTGTGAAATCTAGTCTTAAATACGCATTTCATTGTATTTGGGGGGACTGGACTTATCCCACCATCTATGACAGAAAATGGGCAATACAGCTGAACTGAATTAACAACTGATATTGCTATCTATTCAAAAAAAGTATCTATCACTGTCTGACAAGTTTTTTCATTCTATTTTA